>CM018043.1:14759399-15254697 GCA_008638375.1 Nyssa sinensis | reverse complement strand
TTTATCCTTATCTCATGCCAATACACACATGCCAACACACATACATATATACATATATATATACACACTGCACACACATATATATACCTATACATACATATATATATTTATAAATATATGTTTTATTTTTATTTTTATTAATAATTATTTATTAATTAACTAATTTCATGCTTGATGTCTCACACGGGATCGCCCAATTTATTAGGTCGGGGTATTACATTCTCCTATCCTTAAAAAGTTTGGTCCTCCAAACTTGACATAGCTAAGGGTGCATATATACACTTCACTATACTAATTTCATAGCAACTTAATAATTGACATTTTAAAAGTAATATTTTGACCTCAAGTATTCCTGTTTGAGGTGAGACAATTGTTTATCAGCTGATAGAATCGTGCTCGTTCCTTTTTTTTTTGGGCAATCTTTCGCTCAATGCCCTGTCTTTCCACATTCGAAGCAAACTCTTGTGTTCCACTGGCATTGGTCATCTCTGTGGCAACCTCCACATCGCTGATACTTTTTTGACTTATCCTTCTCCGGCTCATTTCCTCGGGCTTTTGGGAACTCACGTCTCTTGTTTGAAGTCTCCTTAGTTTTCTCAGTCGAGTAACCCATTTTTCTTTGATTTATGTCCTTCACATATTTTTCAATATTCTTTTCTACAATTAAGGCCATGTTCATTATCTCAGAATATGATTTAGACTGGAATATGATATGTAATCATGAATGTTCCTTTTCAACCATCGTTCAAATTTCTTTGCTTTCTCCCATTCTACCTCTATCATATCTGGGGCAAAACGAGCTAACTCAATAAATTTGGCTTCGCACTCACCCACTGTCATATTTTCTTTCTTTAGCTCAATGAATTCTACCTTCTTTCCTTCACGACTAGTTTTTGGAAAATACTTCTCATATAACAATTCCTTAAACCTTTCCCAAGACAGGAATGGAACTCCCGTTATGTAATTTCTTTTTACCAAACTCCACCAACGTTTTGCTTCTCCTTGTAATCTAAAGGTAGCAAGAGTGGCCCTTTTATCCTCAGGACAATCTATTAGCTCAAAGATGTCCTCCATGCCCATTATCTATGTTTCAACTTCATCCACTTTAGGAGCTCCTGCAAACGTATGTTGCTGAAGTTTCATAAATCGTTCCATTAAACTTGCCTGATTAGTCGGGTTTATGTTGTGTCTTTTGTTTCTTTCTATTGTTTTGCTGCCTCATTTCACGAACTAAGTCGTTTTAGAGTTTGTTCTATTCTTCTAGGATCTTTTCTGGCATTCTCTTTGTGATCACCTATATTCATAAATAAAATATTGCAGAATTCTCCAATCATATTATCATTAAATTATATGCAACTTATATTAACAAATTCAATCATTCATAAGGCATGCTCAATCATAATTTTCAGTTTCATTTAGTCCATCTTGTCACTCTAAGTCATTAGTAATGGGTAACCTAATCGACTCCAAGAGTGACTCGAATAATCACTTTCTATCATTACTACATCACCCAATCATCAGGAGCCAGCAAATTTCTAACTTATCACTAATTCTATTTTAAAAACCTCAATGTTTCAATATTTCCCTAGCTCTCTAGAGTTTCCTATTCTTAATTACTTAAGAACGTCAACTTTAATTTTGATTTTGGTTTTTCCCAAAGACCATTAACCTTTGCTCTAATACCACGCTGTCACAACTTGGAATCCAGCTTATGTAGATTAGGGGTTCGTGATCGGCCACCAAGGCCTTTTTCAATGATCATCATACCTTACTAATTTCCATTTAGTTAGACCAACGAATAAAAATTCTTTTTTTTCTTTTTCTTTGTGGAAGCCATCAATATGCATCTCATACAATGAGTATTTCAACACAGTCATTCATATATATATATATATATCACATGGTGACTACAAAAGTACATGATGTAAATTCCCAAAATCAGCTGACATGAAGTTCAAATATATATCCCATGATTACCAAAAGTATCTACATCATGTCTAACAAAAATTCTAATACAAAAGGGTTCATAGTTTATAAGCTCTCAGCTATTTGTTTGGACTTGCTATTTCCTTCCTAGTAACAGTTACCTGAAATATATTGGAGAAATCCATATAATCTTTGCTAAGCTCATGAGTAATTCATTTATGTCAAGTGTTTCCAAAACTATTATATAACTCTATACTGAAATGCCAGTAATCATATATCACTAGAATACGTCATCTCAAATTATAACAGATAAGAGAATTGTATCAAATTCACTTTCAATAAATCTCAATTCAATGGTAGTTGTAAATCAAATGAATTAATAACATAGTTTAATAATGATGAATAATAATACAGTTCAATCATAGTTTTGATTTAAAGTCATGGTTCAATGACATAGTCATAGTTCAAAATCAATATCATGGTTCAATTGTAATACCCTGACCCATTGTAACCGAGCCAATATGGTCTATGTTACTATAACGAAATAAATTTGGTTAAATTTCAATAATGGGATGTACGGATGAATGTCACGATAAACGGATGACAATAATAAAAGAAATAAAATTAAAAAGGGGAGAAAACAAAATGGAAAATAAAAGGAAATAAGAATTAAAAATAAATAAATAAGTAAAGTAAAAATTTAGAAATAAAAAGAAAATAATAAACAAATAAAAAAAAAAAAGAAAATTTGAAAATAAAATACTAATTAGAAATTAATATGTAGACAACATATATATATATATATATATATATATATATAGTATGTGTGTGTGTGTACATACATACGGCTATATATAAATATATATATAGATATGTGTGTGTGGTGTAATTGGTGTAACCGAAGGAAAAAGAAAAGAAGAAAAAAAAAAACGGAATGGAGGGGAATTGAAGTGTAGAATCTGGAATGGGCGCGGGAGAGGAGATCGAGAAGGGGCAGTTTCTCTCCAAAAACCGTGTCTCTTGGTTGTATATACAGCCCGTAGAAGCAGAGAAAGAAGAGAAGGAAGAAGAAAAAAAAAAAAAAAACAGAGCAGGGACGGCTGGTCGCTAGAACAGAGGAAGAAAAGTGAAGGAAAAGAGGAAGAAGAAGGAGGAGATAGGCCAAGGGGCAACCGTGCGTGAGTTGAGAAAGAAGCGGAGGAGGAAATGAGCCAAGAAAATCAGATTGGGCAGTGAATTCGGAAGAGAAATCAGTGACAGCACTATACGCGCGTTGGGTGAGTGAGATTCATTTCTGTGTTTAATATTTTTAAAGCATGAATTACTATGTTGATATAGAATTTGTTAAGCATAGAACTGAATTGATGCATGGAATATAGTTGGTGTTGAAATTGAATTAAGGAAAGAAAAAAAAAATAAAATAAAAAAAAGAACAGAACGGAAACTGGGAAAACGGTGAAAAACAGAGAAGAAAAAAATAGATCGGGTTGTGAGATTTTGTTGGGGTTAATTGGTTTAGATCATGGGGAATTAATTCTCTTGGGTATAGGTAAATTTTAGAATCAAATTGGGATTGAAACCGTAGGAGAAAATGAAAAAAAAAACGGAAAGGAAAGGGGCTGCCGGAAAAACCGCACCGCCCCAGGTGCGCCACTGTTCCGGCCATTTGGGAGTGCTTCGGCACTCCGATTTGAAATCCGACGATAGATTTGGAGTTGCCCATAACTCGTAGGTGTTTACCCCCGCTGAAAAAACGCAAGAAACCCGTCACCGGCGAGTCGCCGTTGACGAAGAAGACAAACTGTACGCAGGCATAGGCTGCTGCGCGGCTGCTGTTTGTGATTTTATTTTGGTCAAACCGGGTCGGGTCTGACCCGACCCACCCATTCAGATGACTGCCCAACACTTGTACTTCATGTGTAAATTTTTAAATTTGAGTTTAGATAGTGTTTGGTTAGAAAGGAGAGCTATCCAATGGTTGGGTTAAACTTGAACAAAAAAAAAAAAAGAGAATTAAAAATGTAATAACAGGGAATGGAAAAATTGGTATGGGCAGGGAATTGAACCTGTGACCAAAGGGGAAAAGGTGAGAAGCTAGCCACTGTGCCACCAAGGCACATGTGGTCTGTTTGGGCTCAAATACGATATGTATTATTCATATTAATTATTTAAATAAATGATTTAAATTAATAAATTTTAAATTTAATTTCGACGACTAAATTAGTAGAACGAATAATGAAAACTTATTATTTTGGACCCTCTGAATTTAATAGTGAGGTCCGTTTTACGAGACGGAGTCCCGAAAAAAATAAAATAACCGTAGAATGCCAAAATGACCAAAATGCCCCTACGTCAAAGGTAAGTCAAACGGACTCCGATTTAGTTAAGTAAATAGTGAATTTTTATTAATTCAAAACCTACTGGACTCAACGGTGAGGTCCAAATTATGAAAACAGAACCCAAAAAGTAGAGACACGTAAATGACCATTTTGCCCTTGGGTAAATTAAGTTTAAAATGGAAATCGTAAAACATAAATTAGTAAGGGAGGTATTTAGAATAACGAGGCATAAATTCGGTAAATGATATGAAAGCTGAAACGTGTTTATTGATTTATAGGCAAGTCAAAAGGAAAAGAGAAAGTCATGGGATATTAAGACGTTGATGAGGTAAGTGGATTCCTATCTTGATACGTGGTTTCCAAGCCACGTTCTTTTCATTACTGCCAACCTTGTACTCATATATGTATTCACTATCATTGTTTCCCACCATGGATATTGTTCTACCTGGTGGATGCCTATTGGTTGATATTGCATGACTGATTCATTTCATTGATATCCATTTACTGTATGTTATGTTATGATGTTCCATGTTTGTACATTCATATGGAATACTATAGAATCTTAATTTATGTTAAGTGCCGGGTTTTGTGCTCAGTCACATTACCCATCTGATGTTATCTGATTGACTGGGACCTTCGGGTCAATTTATTGGACCTACGGGTCAAAAAGACTTATGGCAATTATGGCATTTTTACGCAGTAAGGTTAATGGGCATTTTGTATGCATTTATGTTAATGGGGGTATGCCGGGCCCCAAATGACCGAGGGTCTGCCAAACCCTGAACAGAGTAAAGGCATCATCCATGTTAATTGATGTAATTCTATGTTGATTGGTTTTGTTTTATTGGACTTGATTGTGACCGTTTCATTGTGGCAGTATTTATATTGATTGTATTCATTGAGCCTATTCTATATTCATGCTACGTTGTTACTCTTGACGGTTATTGTACGTTATCATTCATTGGTACTCTTGACCGTTATTGTACTTTGTCATTTATTGGCCATTGAGGCATTTTAACAGTTGACTGAAATCATTGTCATGACTGGCTATCATGTTACCTTGACTTGTATTCATTTATGTCATCCCCACCCGTATTGGGGATAGGCTTCTACTTACTGAGTTTGTAGCTCACCCCTTACTAAATTTTTCAGGTGAGCATGTTATGGAACCACAGTAGGAGATCCAGAGCGTAGGGAGACGGTTAGGGAGCACAGTAGAATACAGTAGTTCTCCCATGCACTCACCACCTAAAACAATGGTTTATGTTTAAGTTATGTTGGTTTACGTTTGGATTGTCAAACTTATTTAGTTTTGAAACAATGATGTATTAAGATTTCCGCACTTTAATGTTATGGTTATATTTCTTATTGTTATCATTGGTAAAAGAATGAAAAAAGTAGGGACGGCCATTGGGTCGGCCCCACGACACGAGATCCGCATAGGGTGGGTTTCGGGTCGTGACATCAATCTTTAATCATAGTTCAATTTTAGCCAATCCAAAATCATAGTTCGATGTTTCAAATTTGATCATAATTCATATTCATATTCATATTCAATATTCATATTCAAATTAGTATATTTCACTTCTATGGCCAACAAATTATAACCTCGCTGACTGAGATCGATAGACTAGTTCGATAATGCTGTATCATACCGGCTCACTACCAATATACCTCGTGGGTAGGGTTCGATAAGTCACAATCTATTCAATAATAACCAATCATAGAAGGGTATTCTATTCAAAGCATCATATCCAAAATCAATAATCATCAATAGCAGTTCCAATTACTCAAATCAGAGTTCCTTATTTGATATTCAGTTAAAACAATTCAAAGATTTGTAAGAAAACTATATAGCATTTTAGTATCATACGAACACACTTTCTTAAGTCAAGAAAGACATTATAGCTATTGATGGATCATTCAAAACATATACAATACAGCTTATTTTAAGCCTAGGGGTGTTTTCGTAATTTAACATTTTTTAGTGTTGTATTTTTTGGGACTTAATTTCACAAATTGAACTCCTTCGTTGAGTTCGGAATGCCCAAAAATATTGGGTTACACTATCTTTTTATTTTATTTGGACACCGGGAATAATTTACCAATTTAAATTAATTAATTAAGTTATATTATTTTTATATTATATATTTACTTAAACAAGAATTTAATCAAGTGCCTTAGTGGCATAGTGGTTGGCACAGGTGGGATAAGTCCCACATGCAGGCACGTTTAGGGTTCGAAACGCTTGGGCCGCAGCTTTCAATATTTTCTGATTTTTACTAGGTGCCAAATAGTGGACAAGGCAGCAGATTAGGGATAGGGTATCCTATTTTGGCCGCGGCTATCAATTTGATTTCTTAAGGTTCTTTCCAAGTAGGCCTTATTTAGATTTAATTTAAAAACTAAACCTCCCAAAACGACGCAGTATCACTTACCCTTATTGTGCTTGGGTTGGTTCTAACCTGACCCGAGACCGACTCGTTACTGTTCATCGTCTTCCTCAGGATGGTGAATAGTGACCCTAAAAACCCTAAAATTTCACTTCCTATTTCGTGCATTTCTGATTAGTTTTTCTTCTTGTTTTCACTCCCAATCAACCTTAAATATCATAATTTAGGTTTTGCCCGTCGGTTTCATAGTTTGAGTTGAGCTCAAACGCTCTATCGAGCTTTCATGGCCATTTCGGATATTCCCTCAGTACATGTTCAGTTTTACACCAAATGGTACGCGGCTTGGCTTGTTTTTCTCCTCTTGTCATGGGGCTCCATATCCTGTTCAAAGATTGGAGTGGTTAGTGTGATTTCATGAGGTTCGGTTTCAAAATTGAAACCTACAACTCGTTCATTGGGGGTCATTTTTTGAGCTTTTAGATCGCGGAATAGTGGTTTTTGGTCCTTATGAAACCTAGTTTCAGCCCTAAGCAGCCAATCCCTCTTTGTTTCCACTTGATTCAGACTTAAGGTTTCTTCGAGATTCTCTAATGGCGGGTCTAGTTTGGTCTAGTTGTTTGGGCTTGTTTTCAGTTCTAGACTATTGGTTATAGACATAGAATTTCATATAGATAGTTTTAAATTGAAATAAGTAAGCAACATGAAAACTTTCACAGTGGGGGAATTTACCTCTTCTCTCGGCCACTGATCTCCCTGTCAGCCGTAACTCGCTTTGTTTCCTCCTTCCTCTTCTTGCTCAGCTTCCCTTTGTTCTTTCTATATCCTTCTTATTCAGTATATTCACTATAAATATATACAACACTCACACTTGCATATTTAGTTCACCACTGCCCCTCTCTCTCTACAATCGACTCATTATCTCTCCCTCTCTAATTGACACAGCATACACTCATTGAATCCTCATCCTTTCATGCCAGCACACACCCATATATACATATATACACGGTTGCAAATATATATACCTATATATACATATTTATAAATATATGTTTTATTTTTATTTTTATTAATAATTATTTATTAATTAACTAATTTCATACTCGATGTCTTACACGAGATCACCCAATTTATTGGGTTGGGGTATTATAGCTCAGCTCTGTCTCCTTCCGAGTAAGAGAAAATTGTTGAATTCCTAAAAAATAATCTATCGATTTTCGCTTGGGAGACAAAATATATGAAAGGAATAGATCCTAACCTCATCTCTCATGAGCTAATGACAAACCCAGACCATCATCTGATAAGACAAAAAAGGAGAACGTTCGCTCCTGAACGCCACAAGATCATCAATGAAGAAGTCTGAAGGTTGTTAAATGCTGGAATGATAAATGAGGTGTTTTATCCAGAGTAGCTTGCCAACACAGTTCTTGCCAAAAAGAAGAATGGAAAATGGAGTATGTGTGTTGACTACACCGACCTAAACAAAGCTTGTCCCAAAGATAGCTTCCCTCTTCCAAGGATTGATCAACTTGTTGATGCAACCGTAGGACATGAGCTCATGAGTTTCATGGATGCCTACTCTGGATAAAATCAGATTCAGATGTATCCTCTAGACCAAGAGAAGGCTGCCTTCATATTTGAACGAGGTCTTTATTATTATAGAGTGATGCCATTCGGTCTAAAGAACGCTAAGGCCACGTACCAACGTTTGGTAAACAAGATGTTTGGCTTCTAAGTTAGAGATACAATGTAGGTCTACATCGATGACATGTTAGTCAAAAGCATTGGAAGAGTGACCACATCCAACACTTGAGCCAAACATTTGACATCCTGAAGCAACACAAGATGAAGCTGAACCCCTTAAAGTGTACCTTTGGGATCACCAAGGGAAAATTCTTGGGTTTTTTTGGTCTCTTAAAAGGGAATTGAGGCAGATCCCTCGCAGACGAAAGCTCTCATCGAACTAGAATCACATAAAATCAATAAGGATATCTAAGGCCTGAACGGAAGGATAGTAACTCTGAATAAATTCATCTCTAAATCTACGGACTGGTGCCTCCTATTCTTTAGAGCCTTGAGGGGGAGTAAGGCCCTAGAGTGGACCCCTGAATGCGAAAAAGCTTTTCAGGAACTAAAACAGTACTTGGCTTCCCCTGAACTCTTTTTAAAATCAATACAGGAAGAAAAGCTACTTTTATACTTAGCTATGTCGAAGAATGCCATCAGCTCTACATTAGTTAAAGAGGACAAGGGGATTCAGAGGCCTACTTTTTACGTTAGTAAGACACTTCTGGACACCGAGATGAGATATTCTGAAATTAAGAAACTGGCCTTAGCCTTGGTGATATTCGCTCGGAAGCTCAGACCTTACTTTCAAGCACATCCTATCAGAATCCCAACATTCTATCCTTTGAAATCAGTCCTACATAGGCCTGAAGTCTCAGGACAACTGATCAAGTGGCCAGTGGAGTTAGGAGAATTTGATATATCTTATATACCATGGACCTTTATCAAAGGGCAAACTGTCACATCCCGAACCCCACCCTACGCGGATGTCGAGGACGTGACTGCTAGTCGGTCGCGACGCGACCAACCAAAGGCAAATTCTGAACTTTTCGACGAATTGCACTCCAACTGTAGGGTCAGATGTAGCGGAATTTAAAACTTTTTCTTTGTGTCACGGGAATGCAACTCACTTATCCACCAAAAAGGTATGTACCACAGAGCAAGTCTAAATCCAAAACAGTTAACAGTTCTAAGTTCAGAGCATATCTAAAATCAGGCATATAGTACAGAGCAGATCTAATATCTTTAGAGTACCGTTTATTTCCATGAGCCATAATTACCTATCCAGTACATGTAAATCAGGTTAGCCGTATCATATCACTCACCTGAATAACAGAATCAGTCCACAAGAATCCAGTCTCTACAGATCAGTGCCGTCAGATCCTTTACTTGAAGTGCCACTCGGCCTACCATGTCATATCATGGTGTCTTCTAATCCATCAGAGATAATCCCTGAAAAATGTTAGGGAATGGGGTGAGCTTCGAAAAGCCCAGTGAGTAACACAGGTTCCCTGTCATGGGTTTCAAACCCGGTCTTGTTTATAAATCACAAGGATAGTTCAATCGCTTTAAAATAACAGTTTTATAGATCTACTCGAATACAGTTTAAGTAGAATAAAACGGGACTGAACTAAACAGAACAACAAATCAGAACAGACGGAACAGTGCATGATGCCAATATATCAATCGAGAGTATAGGCAATTAATTCAATATTAGAACAGGTCAGTACTGGGCGGAATATAACAGGGCATAACAAACAATATATCAGTTAGGCACATAATCAAGCCTACTTATGCCAGACCGTTCATAATCAGAATGGTACCCAGAGTCAAACACATCATAGCAGAACAAAATCAGATAGACCATAAAACGGAACAAGACAGACCGAACAAAACAATAGTAGGACGGGACAAAATCATGCCACGTACAATACAGTATAAAAGCTTGCATTTAAAAACATGCATTCAGACAGTATAACTTTTAAAACCGTACAGTGCATCAAAATACAGTATCTAGGCAGTAACTTATATACCAAGTCAAGAATCCGGACAGATCATAACGGAACTGGACCATATATCAATCAAGACAGAAAAAATCATTAACGGACGGAACATAATGGAATCAGAAGGAGCAAAACACCAGTTCAAGTCACAGGTAAACAATCAAGACAGACAGCTCATTAACGGTTGAGATATAACAGAACCAAACGGATCAATAAGTCAGTCAAAACAAGGACATATCAGTAACGGACAGACCATGAAACGGATAGATCAAAACGGACGAAACAAAATGGAATAATATCAATCAGGACAAGTCATATCGGAACTGAACATGACGGAACAAACGGTACAATATCAATTAGATCAAGTCGTATCGGAACTGAACAAGTCGGAACAAAATGGTACAATATCAATCAGATCAAGACATATCGGAACTGAACAAGTCAGAACAAAACGGTACAATATCAATCAGATCAAGGCATATCGGAACTGAACAAGTCGGAACAAAACGGTACAATATCAATCAGATCAAGTCATGATAGAAACAAACGGTACAATATCAATCAGGACAAATCATATCAGGACTGAACATGACGGAACAAAACGGAACAATACATCAATCAGAACAAGACATATCAGAGCTGAACATGTCGGAACAAAGCAGAACAATACATCAATCAGAACAAGACATATCGGAACTGAACATGTCGGAACAAAGCGGAACAATATATCAATCAGAACGAGACATATCGGAACTGAACATGTCGGAACAAAGCGGAACAATATATCAATCAGGACAAGGCATATCGTACATTAAATATATGCTTTTTAAACAGTATAACATTCAAAACAGTACAGAGCTTCAAAATACAGTATCTAGACAGAACTTATACACCAGTTCAGGAGTCAGGGTTACTCACAAACTGTTACGGTTATCTCCTTGCACCAACAAATCTGATAACCTCCAGGTACGTCAGGTATCTCCATGTATATCCTGAATAATAATCATCAATCACAGACAGATCAGAACTCATCCATTCAGGTCTCATTTGTCATCTTAGGTATCTATCAGATCACCTAAGACAGCCTAGTAGCCTATCGCCCTTTCACTGGGTCTCACCCGAGGCTATTTCATTCTTTAATTAGGCTTAGCAGTCATCAGGATTATGATTTAAGTCATTTGGACTTCAATCGTTATCAGTTAAGCACTTATTTGGCCTTAGGGGCAAAATGGTAATTTCACCATTGTTGTCCCGGACCCTATCGTGGTCCTCAGAATGTCCCATATATCTTATATGTGAATTTTCAAGTCCTTTGGACTTCGTTTGGTATCTGCTTTAGATCATCGGGACACATCAGTCATTTCTCGTTTTACGCATTGACTGTTTCGGAGTCTTATTTAGCCCTTCAGTGTTCATAATTATCTCCATGATAATTTATCAGATCAGATTGACCTTTATCTTGCACTTACAATGCTCAGGGGTATTTTGGTCATTTTACGTTTCGTAGATTCTTGCCCCAGTTCGTCATTTATTCGGGTATACAGTTTCACCAGTGTTCGGGTTTCTATCGGTATCAGTTTCGTCCCAATCGGACTTCATTTGGGCTTCGTACAGTATCAGGGGTATTTTGGTAATTTCATGCGTCATATTTTTCGGCACGTCAGTTCATAAAATGGACCTCACCGTTGGGTCCAAAGTGCCCGACATAATTAAGTTGGACTATCTGTTATGTTTAATTGACCCTGAGAATCATTAGGGGCAGTACGGTCATTTATACTTTATGTGTCTGTATTTTTTGGGACTCCAGTTCGTTAAATGGACCTCACTGTTGAGTTCAGAACGCCCGACATAGTCAAAATAGACTGTCTTTTATTTTTATTTGGGTCTGGTGCCATCAGGGGCAGTACAGTAATTTATCACTTACAGGTCTGTATTTTTCGGTACTGTATTTCCAAAATCAGACTGTACCATTGAGTCCGGAATGTTTGAAATAGTGAAAATACACTATTTATTTAATTTATTTGGACTTCGTTTGACATATTTAATGTCCAGGGGTAAAATTGTAATTTTACCAATCTAATAAAATAATAAAATAATTATTTTATTATTTAATTAATTACCAGGGGCTTAAATGTATAATTTATCCAGAATCTGGGCCACTGTGTAATTCTTTAAAACAGTGGGGACAAATCCGTAATTTCAGAAAGTATTTGGGGTTCAAAATATAATTTCATAATTTAGGGGTTCAAACCCAAGGGTTCACCAAGTGAACCGGTCCAAATCACTGTGAACCAAACGGTTGGTGACCCTCAGAAAATCGGGATAACATATCCCCCTTATCCGTGTTCAGGATTTGTCTAGTTTCAATTTTAATTTGTTATCACCGTACCCAAACAGGCCGGATTTGATTTTAAACAAATCAGGTAAGCCCAAAACGGTGTAGTTTCAATTAAGCGGTGGCATCCTCACGGGCCGACACGTGTCCAGAGTCAACTCACCAACTCGGTTCGACTCGGTCAACTCGGCCGAGTCAACTCTGTTGTCCCCAACGAACAACTCAGTGTTGCCCTAATTCACAGTTTCACGATTTCTTCAATTCGTGAAGTTTCAGGTACAGTTTTCAATATGTTTTGATTCCAAAACATTCCTGGATGTGAGACCAATGATTTGGCATCGATTTTGAGCTTCAAATCGAAGGATTAAGCTCGATAGAACCGATTGTTGCGCAGAATTTCAGTTCGGCCGTGTGGCCTTGTTCCTCAACCAAATCGCACACGGTTTGGTTCTTTGTGACCCTTAGGATAGGGGCTTCAATTCCCCATTTATAAATTTCAGTTTGCAAGCCTATCTCAGGTTTTGGGTTCCATGGCCGAAAAGAATAGTGTCAAATTTGAGGGTCTTCCCGTGTGAGTCTCAGTCGCGTATAGTGGTATTTGGAACTCTAGGAATGTCTAGATCATGTTTAGACCAATATAATTCAATTTGGTGAGGGCCATTTCAGACCTGTTACAGGAGGTCATTAATGGCGGATTTTTGCTACAGTTTTGGGGTTTCAGGGCTGTCCGACCTTCCCAATTGTTCTATAATAATCCCAGGCCTCTCAGTAGTGCATACATATAGTTTATATGGCTCAAAAATATCAGGAACAGATCCAAAATGTAAACAGGAAATTTTTGAGTAGTTTTAATGTCTTACCTTCCAAGGAGTGGCCCTCATTTCCTCATCCATGGCTCGGTTGTGGTTTTTGTGCATGTTGCACCAGTGCAGTCGTGTGTTGCTTAACTCTCAGTTCTCTTTGGTGCATCCCTTTCCAACGGATGACATGCACACACCCACCATGGGCAGTTTATACATACACTTGCAGGCAGCCTCCTCTCACTAACAGATTACATGCATAGGCAGTTGGTTTCTGATTCCTTTCCTCCCTACCCGAGACACACAAGGCCTCCTTGTGACCCACTTTGAATCACACTTATTAGGTATGAATATATATACACACACCTATACATCTCTAGGTGTATATATATATATCAGAGATTCAGTGGGGTTTAGGGCTGATGTGGGCTGAGGGAGACCATCATGTGGGGTTTGCATGTAACCTCATTGGTCCAATTTGAGGTGGGGCTTGGTTAATTCAGAGATATATACAATTGAGTTGTATATATATGCACAAAGTAATAGCAGCCCAGTTGGTAAACTTTTTGAGAAAAATTCATTCCCTCTCAAAGGTCAAGGGTTCAATTCCCTTGGCCTCCCATTTGGTCCCTTTCTCACCATTTTTGGTTAAGGCCACGTTTGGCTGCGCAGTAATTCAGTTTTTGATGTTTGCCTCATAACTTTCATTTCGTAACTCCTTTTTCGATGCGGTTTGTTCCGAGAGTTTCATATTTCAGTTATCTACAGTGTCAGAGGTTCCGTGTCATTTATTCGGGTTAGCTAATTCAAGTTCCGTTAGTATTAAAACGGCGTTATTTCACCGAATTAATCAGTAATTTGGGTTCGGGTAAAGTACCCTTCCCTCCAGACATTTTCTTTATTTAATCGGTCTATGGCGACCTTCGGGATTATGATTAATTTCCTAAATCATTCTGTAAGTCGGTATTAATTAATAATTTCACGGGATCGGGGTGTTACACAAACACTGACAGACTTTGTAGCAGATTTCACTTTAGCACTATATGCTAAAGCTCAAGACACTACCAACACCACGGTATGACAACTCTACATTGACGGTTCATCCACCGACAGAGATTCAGGAGTGGGCATAGTACTTTAGCCCCTCGATGTAATCATAATTGAGAAAACAATTAGCTTAGGGTTCAGAGCCTCTAACAATGAAGCCGAATATGAAGCACTTATCCTTGGGATGAAATTGGCCTTGGAATGTGAAGTTTCGAGTCTTGAAGCATTCTCTGACTCTCAACTTGTGGTAAGCCAAGTCTTGGGAGAGTTTTCCATCAAGGATAACAGGATGATCAGATATTCAGAGCTAGTGGAATCACTGAAGTTGTCTTTCCACAAATTCACCATTCAGAAGATCGAAAGAAGCCAAAACTCTAGGGTTGATGCTTTAGCAAATATGGCTTCCCACCTCAAGTCAGAAAGAGATTCAATGATGAAAATCTTTTACCAATAAAAGCCGAGCATCGAGAAAATACAGTCCTTTCAAATTTTAGAACAAACTCAAAACTGGATGACTCCCATCATTGAGTATATAAATGAAGGATTGCTTTTAGAGGACAAAAATCAGGCCAGAAAGATTCGGATTAGGGTGGCTCGGTATCTAATCCTAAATGGAAAGCTATACCGAAGATCCTACACGAAACCCTTATTGCGGTGCTTATCTCCAGAGGAGTCCCACTACGTCCTAGTAGAGATACATGAAGGGATCTGTGGCAAACCACAATGGTGGCAGGACCATAGCCAATTGAGCTTTGACTCAAGGTTACTACTGGTTTGGCATGTTAAGGCAAGCTAAAGAATATGTCCAAAGATGTGACAAATGTCAACGATTTGCTTTATACCTGCACCAACCTCATCACGAACTCATCCTTATCGCTAGTCCTTGGCCGTTTGCTCAATGAGAGATGAACATTGTAGGGCCACTACCAAAAGCCCCTCAAAACAAGAGATTTTTACTAGTTGCTATTGGCTAATTTTCCAAATGGGTAGAGGCTAAACCACTAACTCACATCATAGAGGTGGAAGTAAAGAACTTCACGTGGAAAAATATAGTTTGCAGGTTCGGTATACCCTACATCATTATTTCAGACAATGGTACGTAGTTTGTTGGGAAGGTTTTCGAAAAGTTCTGTAAAGACTTGTACATCAGTCATCACTTCTCCTCACCAGGGCATCCCCAAGCTAATGGGCAAGTCGAGGTCACTAACCGCAAAATTCTTGACACCATTAAGAAAAGGTTAGAAGAGGCCAAAGGAGGATGGGTCGAAAAGCTCCCTAGAGTACTCTAGGCCTACCGAATTACTAAAAGAACCTCAACTACAGAGACGCCATTCTCACTTGCCTACGGTACCAAGGTAGTCATTTTTGTAAAAATTGGCATGCCGACCCTAAGGATGGATTGCTTTAACCAAGAGACCAACAATCACCAGCTTGCGAAGAATCTAGATCTACTTGAAGAGATACGTGAGCAAACTCGGATCAAGACTGAAGCATACCAGCAGAGAATGGCTAAATGCTTTAACCAAGGGTTAAAACCTGTCAATTTCTAAATTGGGGACCTCGTCTTAAGAAGGGTGTTCCCAAACACCAAAGATCCCACAATGGGAAAACTCTCTCATAACTGGGAGGGGCCCTACAAGATAACCAGGATCGTCAGACACATGACTTATTAGTTGGAGGATGTAACTGGGAAGCCTGTACCCAGGCCCTAGAACATCGAACACTTATGCAAGTATTATCAATAAAGAATTATTTGTTGATTCACTTTTGAGTGCTCTCATTCAATGTACAGACCTTTAAAAGCCTTGTGTCCATTACAAGTACTACTAGTCTAATCCATTTTATTCAATGTATAGACCCCTAAAATCCTTGTGTCCGTTACAAGTGCTACAGGTCTGGTCCATTTCATTCAATGTGCAAACCCTTAAAAGCCTTGTATCCATTACAGGTGTTACAGGTCTGGTCTATTTCATTCAATGTATAGACCCCTAAAAGCCCAGTATTCATTATAAGTGCTACAGGTCTGGTCCATTTCACTTAACAAATAGACCTCTAAAAGTTTTGAGTCCACTACGGGAGCTATAGGTTTGGTCCATTTCGTTCAGGCGAACTGTTCGATAAAGGTATCAAGAGCCCTGAATGTCTAATCCGTTTCAATCAAGGCCTCTCATTTCTTATGAACGCCACGGGTCTGATCCTACAGATCTGAAATTAAAGCTTGATTCAATTACAAGTTTTGAAGACATGTGCTTAAAGCCTCGATTTAATTACAAGTTGTGAAGATCTGAGGTTAAAGCTTGATTTAATTATAAGTTGTGAAGATCTGAGGTTAAAGCTTGATTTAATTACAAGTTGTGAAGATTTGAGGTTAAAGCTTGATTCAATTATAAGTTTCGAAGATATGTGCTTGAAGCTTGATTTAATTACAAGTTTTAAAGATTTGAGGTTAGAGTTTGATTTAATTACAATTTTTGAAGGTCTGAGTTTGAAACTTGATTTAATTAAAGATCTGAAGATGAAGCTTGATTTTATTACAAGTGGTAAAGGTCGGTACATTATGACTTGTTAACATGACAATGTACAAAAATTGTATAAGTTTGGCTACTCTGAGCATTTTGCTGTTAAAGTCTTTGAAAAATTGCATGGATGTTTTGGAGATTCTAATAAACTGAAAAAACTACCAAACAACACAGAAAGTTATGAAAGAAACTAAATTTCATTTATAATTGGCCCAAAGTTTGAAAAAATTACAAGGAAGAAACAAAAAAAGTACAAAATATTCCTAGTCTACTGCTGGTTCGGCAGCCTCTGAAGCATCAGCATTGAGAGAGTTCTGAACCACTTCCTCCTCCTCATCGTCCTGCACCATATCAAGATCACTTTGGCACCTCTGGAGTGTCAGCTTGAGGGAGTTTGGGAACTGCTTCCTTCTCTTCATCCTCCTGTACCTCAATCTCAGCCGGCGAGACTTCAATGTCATCTATCCCAGCCAGATCCAGGTCAGGATACTTCTTGTGAAGCTTCGCTTTAAAGGTGTGGTACCCATGCTCAATCAGCTAACCACCCAAGTCCTAGACTTCAGTTCAACTTCGGTTTGAGCTCTGAAAGCTTTGGTAGTGCCCCGGACCTTTTGAAGGGAGGTGGCTTAGAAATCATCGAACCTCTTCTTGAGGTCTGCTAAATCCAAAGTGATGGCATCCCTTTTAGACTCTAGAATGGAGTAGGAATTGGTAGCTTCCTCAGTTTCCCCTCACCTGTAGAGGTTGTGGACTATGTCATCCCTAGTAGTAACCTGGCTTCATCGAGCTTAGACTAGAGGGTGCCAATCTGCTCGGAATCCACAGAGGAGTACATAATGGCCTCAAGGCCATTCATAGCCTGAAAAGAAACAAGGAACCCAATTAGCTCTGAATGTATTATAGAACAACATAAATAAAAAAGAGAAGAGAAGAACTAATCAGAATTGACCCTCATGTGGAACGCCATCATGTCTTTGGAAAATTTTTGCATCTTTAGCCCCTTGAACTTCGTTAGGCCTGTTGCCCAAGAATCCTTATAAGCCTTCTTCACGGCCAGAGAGCCAGAGTCATCAGGCAAAGGGGAATCAGCAACCAACTTGCTTTTCCTTCTTTTCTGCATGGGAATTATCGGCACAGAGGGAAGCAAGGGCTCCCGAACAGCGGAGTCCTTTAGATCCTCAAACACAGTCTTGTCTAGGGAGTCGAACAGAAGCCTCATCTTCTTTACCTGAAGAGGAGGCTCGATAGGGGAAGAACTTTCCCTCACCTTCTTCTTCTACTTCTTCCTTGGAGCTCATCTAGACACTAGGGACTTCTTCAGGCTCTCGGACCTGTTTTTCACCAGCCCAGATTCAATCAAATTATTAGGAGTGAGGACGGCGTTGTATGCATGATTGTTAGTTTAGAAGAGCCTTCTATACTTCTCCTAGAGATCGACAGTGAAGATCGACCTCTTCCAAGCCCTCTTGTTTGCACAGCAAGCATGAAGTTAGATCAGACAGTGCATGAACAAAAAGAAATAAAAAAACAGAGGCAAAAATGTATTCAAAGGGGCCTCACCCTTAATCCCAGTCTTCTAAGGGAAGGTTAAAATTCGGCTTTCATGGTCCTAGAACTCTCATCCTTCTCTTACGAAGAAGTACCACTTCTTTTAAGTTTTTTTGGAAGTAGGTACTAAGGAGAGGGGTCTAAACCCCTTGTCAAAAGACATGTAGAACATGCCTTCCGACTTCAAGTATTTTAGGTCCATATTACTCCTAATCAATGAGAGGTCCACCTCAACGTTGTTTATGTGACCGAGTATGAACCCTAACAGATACCTCAAACTATTTATGTTCAGATCGGTAGGGCATATGTTGAATCAGCTAAAGAAATCCCTAATTAGGGGATGGAAGGGAAACCTAAACCCGATCTTGAACCATTTGAGATAGACACAAATCTCGCCCTGATCAATGTCATACGAGCGGTCCATTGGTCCGGTACCCTACAAGACACATTTGAAGGAAAGTCGAAAGCAGCCCTCATAGCATTTATCATGCCTTGAGTAATGGCACCTTCTCCTTCCTCTTTTCGAGATGACCTATCTGAGGTTTCCCCCACAACATGCCTAGGCTCTGCAAAGGCTTCTACTATTATGAGTTCTGAACTAGGAACGGGGTGGCTAACTATCCTAGTTTCTAAGTCCCCTAAGGAACTATTGTCGAAGAGATTCACTTCCGACGGGGTAGACACCGCTATAGAACCTTCTGCCCTATAGCTTATGCTTGACTGAGCATCGAGAGCTGACATTGTAGAAATTTTGAAGGGGAGAAGAAGGTTCAAGGAAGATAAATAGATGATTGTGAGTAGACCAAACCTGATTGGAGATTCGATTAGAGTTAGGCTTCTTATGCCGACGATCATCTCACTTTGGGTTTCTTTTAAGCGTGCGACGAAGTTCTCTCAAAGGAACAGAAATGATGAAAGAGGGGGCACCAATGTACTCCCTCACCTTTTATAGGGGAGTAATAGGGGCCCATGATTCCAAACTGTCATGGCGGTTAAGGAAACAATGGCCTCGTAATTCCAATAGACGATTGATGCATAAATATCACATCAACAACTGTCGCTCGAGTCAAAGCGGCGCATTCGTAATTACTGCACGTGACTCTTCAAAAATCGTAAACCATAGCTTCATAATTCGCTAAACTGAGGCTTGGGGGGGGGGCAGTAGCTGATGGACCATAAAGTGACAGACCAATTTAAGGATGACATGTGTGTGTACTGAGCACTTACATATACAAACCAAGAAAGGCTCTCTTATCTAGTATAGACAGACACACGGGGTTTAGAGCTTCTTTATTCATAATGGCTCAAGATCTCTAGCCCTACCTCCAGAGTAGATTTGCAAAGTATCTACAGGGAGGGGTCCCAAGCTGGTCACCACTTTCGATGTCCTACCGACCTCAGAATAAGCAAACAGAGTTTAACATGGCAACTACTATTTTTGGATATCTCCAAATCCCTATTTCTATGGCTTCGAATCCTATTCAACTTAGGAAATTTATAGCCTATAAATAAATCTCTAAGGCGCGCTTTCAATTTACATTCAATCAGTTCTTTTCAATTCCAGTCTTTTTAATTTTTACTAACTTTATCATTGGAGCGGCTACCACCAGAGCCTACCCGGTGACCCTCTGATTTTACATTCTTGATAGGTGACGAGGAACGGAAGCCCCACTAATCAGAAAGTGCAACATTAATTGGCAGGATTCTTTTAGAAATATTGATGTATATGTTGAACAATTTAGATAGCACTTACAACAGAATTCATGAATTGATGACATGCATTAGTGACTTAACAAATAGTAAATACGATATGAACAGATTAATATATATATATATGTGTGTGTGTGTGTGTGTGTACGCGCGTGCGTATTGGAGAGAGTTAACTAGCTTTGAGGTACGGTAATGCTGTCCTAAAATAACTGCGTCTCCCTATATGAAGGGTGGAAATAGATATAGATACTTCAAGAGACAACCTAGCTAGTTCCTAAAAGGTCTCCTTAGAGCACACGTGCACTGCAAGAAGAGGTGATCTAACCTTTTTCAGATTGCCCAAAAATAAAAAAAATGCCAATTATATTGAAAATATAAAATTGCAGCAATAATGGAAGAAGAAGAAGAATAGAATAGAGATTTTTTTACGTCCAAATGCAAAGCTATAGTTGTGTTTATATAGGTAGAGAAACCCATTATAACAATATAAAAGTTTAATAAAGACATAATAAAATCCAAAATAAAAGTGTAATATAACTTGTAATAAAAAATTTTGAAACTTACAAAATTCAAGAAATCTAACAATTCTCTACAAGTTTGAAAACTTTTAATATATATATATATATATATATATATAAATATTAGAAAATTTGGGCAAATTTTACAATACAGTGGGTGTAGGTGTCTTCCAGACTTGAGCCTACACTTAGTATTGATAATTTTCATTTGAAGAATCGTAATGGATTATCCTTGAATTAGATCCTTTGAGTCAAATTTCAACATATCAGACACACAACATTAGTATTTGGCTAAGTTCGCGGGTTAGTGCTATTACAAATTATGCACTCGATCTTAATTTTTATGTGAGTTTTTCAAGGACAACCCATTTCCCACAGTCGTAGCCTCACGATGGCTCCCACTTAGGTGAGTCTTCTAGGAACATATGTGACTTATACCTTGTGTCACGCCCCAAGTCCCCAAAGACTTAGGTTGTAATCTACTCCCTATGGTACATATAGTAATATTTAAAGTTCACCCTACTTGATATTCATTCCTTGAATTATACTATTTATTACTTAACTATTTACATTGTTTCTTGAAGCCCCATGCATAAAAAAAAAAAAATCAGATTTATTTAGGATACAACCTATGGTTCATTTCTTTTTTTGTTCACTTAACAATTTAGCCCTATTTGAAGCCTCATATTTCTCAAATCATAAGACCTGATGCCTTGAGATTTTAGAGCATGTTCTAATATGAGTCTACTTTCAGTGAGTTTTGCAATTACTCAAAAATACATCTGGTATCTCAAGTTATTAACAAAAAGGTGAATGCAGGTCTGAACTGCTCTGTTCACACAGCATTTCCACCCTGTTTAAAGCTCTATATCTCTTGATTTATAAAACTTGCGATTATGAGATTTCTATGACATTTTCCACTATAAGTCTAGTTTCTATAGAACTTAGAAGTACTAGAAAAGAGTATCTGGAACTCAAGTTATGGACTGATTTGTCAATAATGGTCGGGGTTTTCACAGATTTTTTAAATGAGTATAACTATCTCAATATTTGCCTAATTAAGGTGATTCTTGAGCCATTTGAAATCTAAGATAATGAGGTTTAATTCTATAAAATATGATATCCTAATTCCATAAGATGTAAGAGATATGGTCTTTCAAAGTGGGATGTTGTACACAACGTTCGACAGAAATGCTAAACTTATATCAATATCATTTTAGCAATGTTATAATTCATTCTTGCAAACTTTTTTTTTTTACAAATAAATGCATACCACATTACATTCATTCTCTTATGAGTCCAAAGCATAAGTAACATTAGTACATGTCTATTTTCTAAAGAATTCAAAAAATACAAGTCTTCAAGTCATGTTATGTAATCTTCATACAACAAAAAATAAACCCATCTTCAACAAAAACCAAAAGTGATCTGGACCTTCATTCGAGGATGTGTCAAATGGTCAGCTCCTTGTTGGAACCTGCATCTGGTAGGGGTCAGTACCCTAGTTGGATATCTAAACAGGAGAAATGGAAATGTTGCAATGTGTATGCTTGTGGAGGTGTAGTGACATGCCAATGACAATATTTATTAAATGCAACTAAATAAATTATAGAATAACAATACAATCTAATTAAATTTCAAAGATTTTAATGTACTGTGGATGGGTCCATTTTTCTTTACTTTCTCATTTCATAATTTTTCATTATATTCCACAATTTAAGTTTGAGTTTTTATCCGAACCCCTAACCTAAGCTTTGGCTCCTGATAAGCCTATTTGGGTTTTACGGGTTACTAAGCTGGCGGACACTACAACCAAACCCCGCGCGGGTTCTTGACTTGCAATCCGAAGGAAAGCTCACTCCCACATCAAAATCTATAGCTCAGGATTGCAATATTTCATACACTCCAAGGCACACAAGTGACGCATCTCAATCTCACATACACTCTAGAGCACACAAAGACGTCTCTAGTTTCCCCATCTTTCATTTTTTTCTTTGTAACTTTTCATGAATAATCAATCTTTTATCAATAAAAGAGTTTACAACTTATTCATCAATTCATATAAATAAGGTATATCACCCAAGGTCTATTTCCATCAATTCAAATAATTTTCATTCATTTACAAGTAAAGGGGTTTCAGGTTATACAAGCTAGTAAATGACTTTAAATGAAATACTACCAATTTATGGAGATAAGGAGTAATAATCTAAGAAAATTAAGAAGAGAGATCATACTTTAGGTAATTACAACAAAAATATATAAAATTTCTCATTCAAGGGAAAAATAATTTTCATATTACCCAACAAGTAAACTTTAATAAATGCCAAAAAGAAACACAATTGCATGAACCCAATTATAATTTTAACCCAAACACAGCCTAACTCTAAGTATCTTAATTTCTTCAATTTAAATCCCAAGGAATATAGAAGATTTGAGGTTAAGAGAAAAAAAATTGCAAGAATCTAGCTATCCCATATATTTTTTTTTCCTTTTCTTCTTTTCTTTTCTTCTTTCTCTCTTTCTTTCTTTTCCTCTCAATAGCCTAGCCGCATGTGGGTGTTTTGTGCCCAACCGTGTTTTACTTTTGTGTGTATTAAGTGTGTAGCATGTGTTGGTATGTGTAGGAATTAAATGTGTGGTGGACGTTTACTCATATGTAATCTTTTAACTACCTATTTTTTATTTTTTATTTTATATACAATTACTTGATTCATTTCCTCATTTATTTCATTAATGGCCTTTTTGACTGTTTACAATACCAAGAAAGTGTAAATTCTTCGGGTAAATTATACTGACCTCTCTTGAGATTTATGATAATTACACTGACCTCCCCTGAAGTTTTTGAAATTACATTGACCTTCCATACTTTACAAAATAATATACAGATACCTCCCTCTAGTCAAATGTTTTCTTCAAAATGACAAAACTACTCCTTTCATATTTATTTTTTTCAATTTTTTAAATATTGACCAATTTTTTTTTTCATTTTTCAAATAAATATTGATAAAAATATTAAATTATTTTAATATAAAATAAAAATAAGTTATTTACCTTAATTTTTTTAAAATAAAAAAATTTAAAAATCTTTTAAAAAAATTAGAATAAATTGGTCAAAATTGGAAAAATGAAAAAAATAAATAAGTAGAAGAGGCAGTTTCGTTATTTTGAAAAATAAAATTAACAAGAGGGAGGTATCTATATATTATTTTTTAAAGTAGGGGAGGTCAGTATAATTTCAGAAACCTCAGGGGAGGTCAGTGTAATTTTCATAAACCTCAGGGGAGGTCAGTGTAATTTTCATAAACCTCAGGGGTGGTCAGTGTAATTTATCCTAATTCTTTTAAATTTATTTGCATGTATCTATTTTATTTTTATTGGGTCTAATTTACATTTCATGTACCACTACTTTAATTTTCTCAATTAAATTCATATAACATTAATTATTTCTTCAATTTAATTTTTATTAAATAATGGGGCTTTACACTTTGTAGGAGAGTTCGTGCTACAGACTTCATCAAGCTGATGTTGCTCTTTTTTTGTCTGAAAACTTCCTCTCCCGAATTACTTGTCAAGAACTTGGGATTAGAGGGTTATTAGAAAAGTTCTGATGATAGCTGATGTGATGATAAAATCAGTAAAAAATGTGATAAAATTCAAATAGTTTAACATTTAGTAATAGAAATTGTGGTTAAGAAGAAGAAAAATGTATAATTAAATTTTGAAAATAATTTTTATGAAAAATTTTGGAAAGTGAATTCCTAAAATATAATTTTTTTTAACAAGGCTATTAATCTACAAAAATCAGATTTTTTGAATTTTGGGGGTTAGCCACCCCCTACTATGCCATTTGATACACCACAAAGTGACAGACCAATCTCAGCATAACACGTGTACGTTCAGAGTAGCCGAAGCTTTTCCATCCAGAGCAGGTTCATATCCGTGGATCCAGAGCTTACCGGATTGGAAGCCTATGCAACCTTTAGAACTCACTCAAGCTCGGAAGGCACTACGAACACACACAAGACGATTCCGAGCTTATCACCGCCTTAAGCATCCTACTGAGCTAAGGATAAAGAAACAGTATTCAACAAGGAAACTACTATTCATAGAGCGCAGTACTCAACATGGTAATTTCCATTCTCTGATGATCAAATCCCTACTTTCACGACCCCAAATCCTAATCAACTTAGGAAGCCGCAACCTATAAATTCAACCCTAAGGTACGCTTTTTCAAGGACAGTCATTCAATTGCTTTCAATTTTAGTCTTTCAGTTTAGTATTATTAAATTTATCATCGGAGTGGCTACTGTCGGAGCCAAACTAGTGGCCCTCTGATCTCTTTGTTTGAGTGTTCACAAGCAAAGAGGAGTGGAGCCCTACTAATCAAAGAGTGCAGCATCAGTTTGGCGCCGTCTGTGGGAATAATAAATCGTTCTTGCTAAATTCCTTTGCTCTACCAATAAGCTCTTTGTCTTTCTCACTGAAGGACCATGGCTCCCAATATTTGTACAAGGAAGAATACTCAGAATCCTTAAAACCCTCCAAACCGGCCGCCGACCGACAGAAAAAGGGGACAAGCGTTTAACCCCATGTAACAGCAACTTGACCGAGTCCAACGATAGACTAACATGACGTAGGAGCAACTCCTTTCAATTTCTAGAACCCTGACATCGCTCATTCAGGGCCTTCGGAACAACCTCACTCGTCCTCTCGCCAACGTCGCTGATGAAGGGGTCCAACCTCTTGCCACCACCATAGGCGGAAGGCCTACCACGAAAACACCGAACGTGCAGCCGGTGCCCTCTATGGCACCACTCATGTGGGAAAGGATCCCTAGCCATCAATCGCCGCCGGTAGGGGGATACCGACCTTCAACCCAACTATTCACTACCAAAGTACCACAAGGGTTCCGACTCCGGTGGCCTTAGGGGCAAACCCAGCGTCGCATTAGTTTCAGACCCACTTGGCACCGGTTTCCCCAGTCTAGGACAATCGATATCCTATCCTTACAATGGGAAAGAATAGTCCTATCCATATAGGGACTAAGGCTGGTTGACAGGACCAACTGACCCAGCCTAGAGGCCCACAGAGGGTCGAATAAATAGCAGACTCTATGGACCATACCGCAGTTACTAAAGGTACTTACTTCCCTCCAGAGCAGGATGAACTAGCAAGGCTGCTCGGTAGGTTCGCTACGCCCTTTACCCCTACCGTAATGGCTGAAGAACGGCCAAAGAAGTTCATTGTCCCAAAGTTCACTCTGTATGACAGGTCTGGGGACCTAGGGGACCATCTTTCTCATTACTAACATACCATGGCATTGCATAAGGCCACAAATGCCTTCAAGTGCCGCACCTTTGTGACCAGTCTCAAGGGCACAGCTCTGAAGTGGTTCCACAGCCTCCCTCAGAACTCAGTCACCAACTTCTATGAACTTAGTAGACGGTTTCTTGACCGATTCATGACAACCAGGAGGTTGAGAAAAGGACTAGAGTTCCTACTAAACATAAAACAATCCAAGGGAGAATTGCTACGAGAGTACATCGCGCGCTTCAATGTCGAACTCACGAAGATCACGGATTGGAATCCTAGTTTCCTTGTGGCCGCCTTAAACTTTGGTTTAGCTCTGGCGGGCTTCCGAGACTTATTAACAAAAAGCCCTCCTACCGACATGGCAACGCTTATAGAACGAGCCAGAAAATATATCAACTTGGAGGAAGCAAAGATCACCTCCCAAAAACTTAAAAAGTAGGCTTAGAAGGATGATAAGAGAAAAGACTCCAGTGCAAACAAGAAGAGGGTCAGGAGCCCGGACAAGAGAACGGAATCCACGGAAACAAGCGACAATAGCACTAGAAGGTATGACACGTTCACTCCTCTGAATGCTTCTCTAACCCACGTACTTCGACAGGTACAAGCCCATGAAGATCTAAGGTGGCTAGATCAAATAAAAAGCAATCATGACAATAGGGACCAGAGCAAATACTATGACTTTCATAGGGATCATAGGCACACTACTGATGAATACAAAGCTCTCAAACAGGAGATTGAGTAGCTTATCAAGCGAGGGTGGATACACGAGTTTGCTAGACAAGACGAGAGGCAGAACTTCCGTAATAACAAGCTGCAACAGAAGAGGCAGGAACAGAGGCTAGAACAGAGGGATGGACGGAATGAGCCATAATAGTAGAACAACCAAGTCATCTTCGTCCTCCACGTGGATAGCCCAGTCATAGGAATGTCCAACTGAGCGAGAAAACGATATGCTTGGGAGGCCAGAACTATTCCCAGCATCCTCTGTATCTCTGTAGTCGAGAAAAGGCTGAAGCCAGCACCAGAGATTTAGTTATCAGATCAGGATCTTGTAGGGATTCACTGTCCTCCCAGTGACGCCCTCATTATTTCACTCAAAATTACCAATTTTGAGATCAGAAGAGCCTTGGTAGACACTAAGAGCTCTGTCAATGTACTATTCTATAAACCATTCAAACACATGAAGCTCAATCCCAATGATATCAAGACTACCACAGCTATAATGGCAGGATTTGATGGGAACCTCAGCTTATCGCTAGGTAAGATCGACCTACTTACAAGTATAGGGGAGGGTGACGGATAGAAGAATTTAATCTCAGAATACATGGTTCTGGATTCCAAATCCCCTTATCATATCATCATCGGGAGACCTTGGCTTCACCAAATGGGAGCGGTAACCTTGACCCTCAATCAATGCTTGAAATATATACACAATAACATGGTCTATTCTATCAAGGGGTGCCAGCCCACTGCCCGAGAATGCCATGCTCTTGCATTGAAGGAGAAATCTCCTAAATAGTAATTACAACACTCTTACGAAGGTGAAGATCTAGCCTTTGCCCACCTTCATGAGAGAAAGGAGTGCCCCACCAGGATCGATGAACCTCTAAGCCCTAGAGGAAGGGATAGTAGGGCCAAGCCAATAGATGATCCTGTCAGAGTGCTCATCCAGCCCGTAGGAGAAGGATAGTACTTACAGATCGGCTCAGACTTGTCACCCTCCGAGCAGAAAGAAATGGTGGAATTCCTGAAAAACAATCTTTCAGTGTTTGCTTGGGACTCTAAAGATATGGAAGGAATAGACCCCAACCTTATCTCCCACAAACTAATGATCGATCCTGACCACCCTCTTGTAAGATAGAAAAGGAGGACGATCGCTCCAGAATGCCACAAGATCATTAATGAAGAAGTGCAGAGGTTGCTGGATGCTAAAATGATTAAGGAGGTATTCTACCTACAGTGGCTCACCAATACCATTTTGGTCAAGAAGAAAAATGGCAAATGGAGGGTCTGTGTCGACTACACAGACCTCAACAAGGCCTTCCCTTAAGATAGCTTCCCTCTTCCAAGGATAGACCAACTAGTCGATGCAACGGCAGGGCACGAGCTCATAAGCTTCATGGACGCCTACTCAGGGTACAACTAGATCCAGATGTACCCTCTAGACCAAGAAAAGACTGCCTTCATATCTGAACGAGGGCTCTATTGCTACAGGGTGATGTCGTTCGATTTGAAGAATGCTGGGGCTACATATCAACGACTGGTGAACAAGATGTTTGACCCTTTAATCGAGGATACAATGAAGGTCTATATAGATGACATGCTGGTCAAAATCCTACAAAAAGCAGCCACATCTAGCAGCTGGGCCAGGCGTTGGATATTCTGTAAAAAAACACAAGATGAAGGTAAACACTTTGAAGTGCACCTTCAGTGTAACCAGAGGAAAGTTATTGGGTTTCTTGTTTTCCTAGAGGGGTATTGAAGCAGACCCTACACTAATCAAAGCCTTAATTGAGCTAGAGTCACCAAAGACCAAGAAAGTTATCCAAGCCTTGAATAGGAGGATTGCAGCTCTGAATAGATTCATTTCCAAGTCCATCGATTGCTGCCTCCCATTCTTTAAGGCCTTGAAGGGGAACAACACCTTACAGTGGTTCGACGAATGTGAGGAAGCCTTTCAAGAACTCAAGCAGTACCTAGCCTCCCCCGAGCTCCTTTCAAAGCCAGCCTAGGGAGAAAAGCTACTCCTCTATCTTGCTGTCTTAGAAAATGCCGCCAGTTCTGTACTGGTCAGACAGGACAGAAGAGTCTAGATGCCCGTATTCTATGTAAGTAGAGCACTTTTAGATACAAAAAAAAGATATCCAGAGATCGAAAAACTGGCATTTGCTCTGATAATCTCTACTCGGAAGCACAAGCCTTACTTCTAGGCACACCCTATCGAAGTTCCCATTGCTTATCCGCTAAAGTCAGTACTACGGAAACCAGAGATCTTAGGGCGAATGGTCAAATGGTTTGTATAACTAGGAGAATTCGACATATCTTACGTACCACAGACATCCATCGAAGGGCAAGCACTGGCTGACTTTGTTGTCGAATTCACTCTGGCCCTGCACGATAAAGCACAGCTCTGTCGAAGTCTTACTGAATGACAGCTCTATACTGATAGATCATCCATAGATAAAGGATCCGGCATTGGCTTAGTACTTTGGTCCCTTGAAGGGCTCATAGTAGAGAAAGTTGTTAGCTTGGGATTCAGAGCCTCCAACAATGAAGTTGAGTACGAAGCCCTCATCCTTAGAATGAAATTAGCCATGGAGTACGAAGCTTAGAATATCGAAGTCTTCTTTGACTCCCAATTGATGGTGAGCCAAGCTTGGGGAGAGTTTGCCATTAAAGATGAAAGAATACTCTGGTATACAGAGCTGGTGGATTTGTTGAAGCACTCTTTTCATGAATTCACTATCTAGAAATCGATAGAGGATATAACTCCAAGACTGATGCCTTGGCGAACATGGCCTCCCATCTCAAACCGGAAGGAGATTCAACCCTGAAGATTTCTCACCAACCAAAGCCCAGCATTGAGGAAGTACAGTCCTCCCAGTTATCCGAACAGACTCAGAACTGGATGACTCCCATCCTCCAATATATTAAAGAGGGCCAGCTCCCAGAAAATAAGAACCAAGCCTGAAGAGTTTGGATCAAGGCAGCTCGGTACCTAGTCCTGAACGGAAAACTCTACCGAAGATCCTATTCTCATCCCCTATTACGGTGCTTGGCTCTAGAAGAATCTCAGTACGTCATGGTAGAAATACATGAGGGGATCTACAGAAACCATAATGGTGGTCGGACCATAGCCCACCGAGCCTTAACTCAAGGTTATTATTGGCCCAGCATGCTGAAGCAAGCCAAGAAGTATGTCCAAAAGTGTGACAAATGCCAACAGTGCGCCCCATATCAGCACCAGTCCTACCATGAGCTCATTCCTATTGCTAGCCCATGGCTCTTCGCTTAGTGGGGGATGGACATTATGGGACCGCTGCCGAAAGCCACTTCGAATAGAAAGTACCTGCTGGTAGCCATTGATTACTTCTCCAAGTAGACAGAGGCTGAGCCCTTAACTCATATCACAGAGCTGGAAGTAAAGAACTTCACATGGAAGAACATAGTTTACAGGTTCAGTATACCTCGTGTCATCATTTTAGACATGGTACGCTGTTTACCGGTAATATTTTAAAAAAATTCTGTGAAGACCTACACATCAGTCATCATTTCACTTCGCCAGGACACCCCCAAGCGAACGGGCAAGCCGAAGTCACTAATCGCACGATCCTCGATGCCATCAAGAAAAAGTCAGAAGATGCCAAGGGAAGATAGGTCAAAGAGCTCCTCGGCGTGCTCTAGGCTTACAGAACTACAAGAAGAATTCCAACCTCTGAAACTCTGTTTTCACTTTCCTATGGCTTGGAAGCAGTAATCCCCATTGAAATTGTAATGTCGACCTTAAAGACGGATGCTTTTGACCAGGAAATCAATGATCAGTAGCTTGTAGAAAGCTTGAATCTACTCGAAGAAATGCGAGATCAGGCTAGAATCCAGATGGAGGAATACCAACACTGGATGGCCAATAACTTCAAGCAAGGGATAAAGCCCCTTAATTTCCAACTCGAGGATCTCATCCTAAGAAGAGTGTTCCCGAACACTAAGGATCCTACCTATGAGAAAGCTCTCACCCAATTGGGAAGGCCCGTACACATGTAACAAAGATCGTCGGGCCTACCACGTACTGGTTAGAAGACTTGGCAGGGAAACCTGTACCTAGACCCTGGAATATAGAACAATTACGAAAATACTATCAATAAAGATTTTCTTTTTTCAAACAGTGTTCTCCACTTATTGACTTCTAAGGCCTTGTATCCATTATAAGTCCTATAGGCCTGGTCCTCTCAATGCACGAACCCCTAGGTTTGGTCCATCTTATTGACCCCTAAAGCCTTGTATCCATTACAAGTCCTTTAGGCCTGGTCCTCTCAATGCACAGACCCCCAAGTCTGGTTCATCTTATTGACTCCTAAAGCCTTGTATCCATTACAAGTCCTTTTGGCCTAGTCCTCTCAATGTACAAACTCAGTAGGTTTGGTCCATCTTATTGACCCTTAAAGCCTTATATCCATTACAAGTCCTTTAAGCTTGGTCCTCTCAATGCACAGACCCCCAGGTCTAGTTTCCATCTTATTGACCCCTAAAGCTTTGTATCCATTACAAGTCCTTTAGGATTGGTCTTCTTAATGCAGAGACCCCTAGGTTTGGTCCATGTCAATGACTCCCAAAACCTTGTATCCATTACAAGTGCTTCAGGCTTGGTCCACTTAATGCACAGACCTCAGGTCTGGTCCATCTCATTGACTCCTAAAGCCTTGTATCCGTTACAAGTGCTTTAGGCATGGTCCATCTTATCGGATACTGGGTTTGAATTCAGTCATTAAGGGCTACTACTAGAAGATTTGTTCAAATTATTTACAAGTCTCTCATCTCAGAAGACAGAATTCAGTTATCACGCGTTACTGCCAATTCTGGTTACAGAAGGTTTGTTTAGTTTCCATGACTATTTAATTATTAAGTCTCTTCGCTCGAAAGATAGCTCTCAGATCGTTCTCTGGTTAAGTGAGGGTCTGAAGTATATTCAATTCCTGAACATCCTTGCTTAATTTAGTTACAAGTTTGAAGGGCTAGAGCCCAAGCTTATACTGCAGAACATTAATGGGTTGGAGCAGTACTAAAATTCATTTGGCATATTATCAAAATTTTTAAGTATAATTAACGGAAAGTACTCAAAAGTGTGGAAGATGCACAAATTCAAAGAAAGTTGACTTTCATTAATAATTAAAGAAGGTACATTAGTCCAAAAAATTAAAAATAGAATACAACTGATCCTAAACTACGGCTTCACTATCAGTTAGGGTGGGCACGTCTGTTGGGGGAGGTTCAGAAAGGGCTCCTTCATCACCTTCGTTTTGAACCTCAGCCTCAACTGGAGGGACTTCAACATCGTTGATCCCAGTCAAATCAATGTTGAGGTACTTCACGAGAAGCTTGGATCTGAAGGTGTTATAGTCAGTGCTCCACAAGCTCCATACCCATCTCTTCAACCTCAGCCTTCATCTCTGCTTTACTCTGGGCCTTAGCAGATTCGACGGTGTCCTTGATCTTCTTAGTAGAGCTGGCTTGGAAGTCATCAAACATCTTCTAAAGCTCCTCCAACTTTAGAATGAGGGAATCCCTCTCAGACTCCATAATTGAAAGGGAGTTAGTCGCCTCCTTCAGCTTTTCCTCGGCCGCAGTAGCATTGGATTGGGCCATCCCCACCTGAGGCCTGGCTTCATCCAGTTCGAACTAGCAGTCGTCGACCACCCTTGGGTCCACTTTGGAATCCATGAGGACAGTAAGGCTATGCATGGTCTGCAAAGTACGAAACAAAAAAGTCAGAGTAGAAAAAGTGATAAAACAAAAAAAGAAAAGAGGGCGGGAGTCACTTTCAGCTGGAGAGCCATCAGCTCTGTAATGGTCTTCTCCGCCTTCTGCCCTTTGTATCTCTAGGGGCCAGCAGCCTAGAATTCATCAAAGGCCTGCTTCACGACCAAGTAGCCATCAAGCATTTGAGAAGGATCAATAGTTTCCTTCCCTTTCCCCTTTTGCTTGTTCGGGACCTTAGGGGCCGTTGGGGGGGTAGGCTCAACAATGACAATCCCCTTTTTAGTTGGAGCCTGGACAGGGGATTTAGAGATAAGCCTCATCCTCTTCACTTGAGGAAGAGGATCAACAGGGGCGGAGGTTTTTCCCTCATTCTTCTTGGCCGGAGCCCAACTTGGTCAGTAAGGACTTCTTCAGGTTTCTTGCTCTGTACTTCGTCAGTTCGCCAACCATCAGGTTTTTGGTGTGAGGATGACGGTGTGAGCTTTGTTGTTGGTCTGGAGGAGCTGGCGATATTTGTCTTGGAGATCAACCGTAAAGATTGACCTCTTCCAAGCACTCTTATCTGCACAGAGGACATAAGTAGAAAGGTTAGAAAAACAAGAAGTAAACATATACCAAGAACAGAAGCAGACTTGTAATAAAAGAAGGGGGTCTCACCTTTGAACCCAGTACTCTAGGGAAATGTTGAGATCTGATCCTGGAAGTCCTCTAGCTCCCATCCTTCTCCCACAAAAAAGTACCACTTCTTCCAGGTTTTATTGGAAGTAGGCACTGAGGAGAGTGGTTTGAACCCCTGGTCAAAGGGACATATAGAAGAGGCCTTCTGACCTCATGTAATTTAGATCTATATTACTACGAATCAGGTCAAGATCTACCTCAATGTCATTCAAATGACCTAACACTACGAACCTTAACAGATGCCTCCAACTATTAAGGTTGAGGTCGACAGGGCAAATGTTAAACCATTGAAAGAACTGCCTAACTAAAGATGAAGGAAAAACCTAAGCCCCTATCTTGAACCACTCAAGATAGAAGCAGATCTCGCCTGGACTTGCATCGGAAGGGCGATCTAAAGAACTGGGGGCTCTGCAAGTCACATTTGAAGAGAAGTCAAAAGCAGCCCTTTGGTCCTCTAACAGGCCTAGAGTAATGGCACTTTCTCCCTTGTCTTTTTAGGAGGGCCTTCTAGAGGCCTCCCCCACTCTGTTCCCAGGCTCAATGAAGGCGTCTACGATCCTAACGTCAGGGTTAGTAGGAGACTCTACTACCCTATTTTCGGTGTCATCGGAAGAACTATTGTTTGTTTCATTAATTTGGGGTGGCATAGTCAATTTCGAAGAGCTTCCTGTGCCATGGCTAATGCCTGACATCGCGTCTAGGGCCAACATTGCAAAAGGAAAAAAAAAATGACAGAGGGGAAGAAAAGGAATCACAGAAGAAGAAGAAGTAAGTGGAAAGAAAAATAGAGGGGAAACCAAATCAAACCTGAAGTACAACCGGAGGAGGGAGCTTCGGACGACATCGATCTCTTTAAGCCTTCTGGTTACTTTTATTTGACGGTAGGAGACTCTTTTGAAAGCAAAGAAAATGATGGAGGGAAGGGCGCACGCGTATCCCTTCCCCCCTTTATATAGGTTCGCAAAAGTGGGGGCCCACTAAGCCGAACCGTCATGGCGGTTGAGGACAATGATGGCCTCGAAAGCCCAAACGACAACTTGCGTAATAAATGTCACATCAACGGTCGTCTGGGGATGCAGAAAGATAAGACGCGTGACTTTTCAGGAGCCCATAGCCCTAGTTATGCATTTTGCTAAACTGAGGCTTGGGGGGAGTAGCTGATACACTGCAAAGTGACAAACCAATCTCAGCATAACACGTGTACGTTCAGAGTCGTCGAAGCTCTTCCATCCAAAGCAAATTCATATCCGTGGATCCAGAGCTTACCGGATCAGAAGCCTATGCAACCTTCAGAACTCACTCAAGCTCGAAAGACACTACGAACACACACAAGACGGTTTCGAGCTCATCACCGACTTAGGCATCCTACCGAGCTAAAGATAAGGAAACAATATTCAACAAGGAAACTGCTATGCATGGAGCGCAGTACTCAACATGGTAACTGATATTCTCTGATGATCAAATCCCTACTTTCACAACTCCAAATCCTGATCAACTTAGGAAGCCGCAACCTATAACTTCAACCCTAAGGTGCATTTTTTCAAGGACAATCATTCAATTACTTTCAAATTTTAGTCTTTCAATTCAGTTTTATTAACTTTATCATCGAAGTGGCTACCGCTAGAACCAAACCGGTGGCCCTCTGATCTCTTTCTTTGAGTGTTCACAGGCAAAGAGGAGTGGAGCCCCATTGATAAAAAAGTGCAGCATCACCATTATTGACATTTGCGAGAATCAAATTACACCATATGTTATTATGTCTGTCGTTATTATATTGTGTCCGTCTGATAACATTTTTTTAAAAATATTTTTCTACTTATTTAAGTTAAAAAATAAAAAATAATGTTTAATTTGCCAAAAGAAAAAAGTATTTCAGAATTTCAAAAAGTAAAAAATCAGAAAAAAGTACTTTTAATAAGCAAAATTATTTTACCTTTTATAAATAAAATATTTAATTTTATACTTTAGTTTTTCTAATCATTCTTTCACTATCGCCACCATGCCGTTTTTGCCGCTACCATATATATGATTGAGTATTAAGGTGTTAACTGGGTCGGATCGGTCTAGATACAGTATGGACATGATAAGTTAATGAGCGACAGGACACAGTGGTCGATGGGCCAGGCTAAGCACGACATGACTTGGTGGCCTGTGCCGAGCTAGCCCTAACTCCTAGGCACACGACCCAATCATGACACAAAATGACTAGAGGTCCGACATGGACACAGTCCAGCACGACGGCCCGTTGGCATGACACGTTAGGCCCAATTTATTTTTTATTTTATTGTCATTTGTTATTATTATATGAATATATTCAAGCAAAAAATTATAATAATTTTGCAAAAAAAAAAAACAATTTAAACTAAATATTATAATAATAACAATAATAATAATAATAATATTAAACTAACAAATAACAAAATATAAAATATAAAAGTTAAACAAAATATTATAATTACAAATAACAAAATAAAAAATAATAATATTATGTAATTAGAACAACAAAAATATAACATTTTTAAAAATAGCGATTCATATTAGTCTTTAAAAAAAGAAAAAAAGTGAAAAAAAATTAAAATTGAAAGGCCCGGCACTCCATGGATCGGACTAATAGGCCGAATTGGACCTAACCAATAGATCGAGCTGAACCTAATAATTTACAAATCAACACAATTCGATTAGTGGCATGAGCAGACCAAGCTGGCCGGTTTGACACTTCTAAATTTAGTATCATGTCTTCTTCCTTTTTCTTATTTTTTTAAATAGAATAATTATACATGACCAATTTAACATTTCAACAACTGATTGAATGAAGATACTCACATAGTGGAAAAATGTTTAATAATTTGTAACCAAAAAAAAGTGAGTTACTTGGTCAAATCAAATCTAAGTGATTCAAAATTTATTACACTTTGACGTGTAAATTTGTGTTGGCTAACGTAGGGCCATATTTACTCTTTTGGGTCGACATAATAGATATTAATACTTTAGTAGATAAAGACAACTCATACGATAACCACTAATTATTATCATTGTTATTTTAATTTTTTATAATATAGAGTGTTTCTATTGCTAAAGCAATATTAATTATTATCTAAAATAATTTATAATTTGACAACAACTAATGCTATTTCCACTTAATTGGAGTGTTAGCGGATTAAGGAATGGACAGGTGTCCGATTTTATATTTATTTGATTTACGTAGAGACATTACATACAAGTACATGTAAAGGCGGAAATTTTAGTAAGGTAGGTCAGATTATAACCAAGGATTAAAATTTTGTTTTTATTTATCGAAAAGTTCAAATTGTTTTTGTTTCTTAATAAATCAAAATGAAGCATTAGTGAAATAGCTAAATTCATAAATTTTTTTTCATGAAAACATACTAAAACTAGTGGAAACATATTAAAACAACGAAAACATCTTTTTATATGTCTAAGTATTTATACACATTTTAATTTTTTTAATATCATTTTTACTATCTTTTTGAAACATTTTTGACATGTTTCTATTTTTTTGGTGATCGAAACCATACTACGAAACGAAATTTTGATGCTGAGTTATAGCTCACTCCAAAATCTAGAATTTTTTTAAAAAACATGTAAAATTTTGGTCATTTTCAATATAGCCCACCTCAAAAATTTCTAAACTCTAATATTTACCTATCTCATTTTTCACTACAAAATGTTATTCAACCCAAAATTTTTCACTAATTTTTTTTTTTAAATTTTCTAACCCTCTTAATTTTCTGAACTCAACAAAGGTAGTGATATACCACAAACAGACACACTAATCACCTTGAGACACATGTGCTTATAAAGCCGATAAACTCTGTCATACAGAGCAATCACAGCCTTTAGGCCATTCTCATATACATATCCTACAGAGCCGATAAACTCGGTCATACAGAGCAGGCAGAACTTTCAGGGCATTCTCATGCACATATCCTCCAGACCTTATGCTCTGGGCAATATTCACTCAATATTTCGTATAGTTCCGACCTTATGGTTTCCTTAACAACTGCCAAGCAGGGAATAAGGAAACAGTCTTCAACAAGGAAACTACTATCTATGATTTTCTCTATCTACGATACAATACTCCATAAGGTAACTGCAATCTCCGATGATTAAATCCTTATATTCATGGCTCTGAATCCTAATCAACTTAGGAAGGCCACAGTCTATAAATTAAACCCTAAAGGTACACTTTATTTTCATGCTCATTCTTTGGCTTTCAATACAGTCTTTTTAATTCAGTTTACTTACTTAAGCATCGGAGCGGCTACCGCCGGAGCCAATCCGGTAGTCCTCTAATCCCCTTTTTGAGAGTTCTACAGGTCGCGGAGCCCAGATTTATTAGGAGCCGAAAAGTGCAGCATCAGTTTGGCGCCGTCTGTGGGAACGACTAATCTTCAAGTGCTCTATTCATAAACTTATCTTTTTCCTCATTGGAAAACCATGGCCCCAAATCTTCGACCGCGACAGAATACTCAGAATCGTCAAAGCTCTCAACATCGGCAGCCTGCTCCACTAGCAAGGGGGCCAACGGTTGATCCCATGCGACAAGAGATCGAATCAATCAAACGACACAACGAACTGGTGCAGGAACAGTTGCTTGCCATAACTAGAATACTGGCAACGCTCACATAGAATCAAGGGATGAGTCCTCTTAACCTGCCGGTCAACATTGCTGCTGGACCACAACCCCCTATTACCATTGAGAATGAAGAGCCCCATGAGCAGGCTCCAAATAACCAGTCTGGGCACCCCTAGGGTGTTGCTCGCGTTGGCAAGATCCACAGTCGTCAGCAGCCCCAGGCTGGGGAACATCAGCCTTCGTCCCTGACGTTCATTACCGGAGCACTACTAGAGCCCCGACTCCAAGGGCTTCGGGAGCACATCCGACACCACAAGAGCCTCATCCCCAAGCAGCACCAGTTGCTCTAGTTCAAAACCCTCTTCCGTCCGAGGGACGTACTCAGCCCGACTACCCTGAAGCCGAGGTTGTAAGACAAGGTTCACAAGATGTCAGGTTCAAAGACCCACAGAAGGCAGAAGAAATTGCTGAATCTATGGACCGAACAATTGCTTTGAGAGGTGCCCAGAACCCTCCGGAGCAAGACGAGTTGGCCAGGCTGCTCGGAAGACTTGCCACCCCATTTACCCTCGCCATCATGTCAGAAGAAAGGCCTAGAAAGTTCATGGTGCCAAAGTTCACCCATACGATGGGACTGGAGACCTAGGAGATCACCTATCACACTACTAGCATATGATGGCCCTCCACGGAGCCTCTGATGCTTTTATATGCCGAACTTTCATTACCAGCTTGAAGGGAACTGCTCTGAAATGGTTCCACCACCTCCCTCCGAACTCAATTACCGACTTCTATGAGCTCGGTAGGCAATTCCTGGACAGATTTATGACCAGCAGAAGGCTTAGAAGGGGACCAGAATTCCTGTTAAATGTCAAGCAGACTAAGGAGGAGTCCCTCAGAGCCTACATTGCGCGCTTTAATGCCGAACTCACGAAGATCACCGACTGCAGCCCAAGATTCCTTGTAGCTGCCTTAACTGCTGGACTTGCTCACGGAAGGCTTTAGAGATTCATTGATCAAAAGCCCTCCTACTGACATGGCGGCATTAATGGACTAGGTCAGGGAGTACATCAACCTGGAAGAAGCTAACCGCACATCCCAGAAGGGCAAAGAGCAGAACCAGAGGGATAATCCAAAGAGGGAGGATCACAAGAAGGAGGACCACAGAAGAGACTCCAGTAAGAAGAGGGCCAAGAGTCCAGAAAAGAGAACAGCACCCAAGGCTGTTTACAATTTAGACCAAGGGAGTTCACTAACTTTACCCCTTTGAACATTACACCGAACCAGGTACTCCGGCAGATTCGAGATCAGGAAAACCTGAGGTGGCCGGAACCAATCAAAGGAGATCCCAGCCTTCGGGACCAAAGTAAGTATTGAAATTTTCATAAAGATCATGGACATACGACTAACTCATGCAGGACCCTCCGATATGAGATTGAGTAGCTCATAAAGAAGGGGCGTCTTTGGGAGTTCCTTGAGCAGGACGGAAGGCAAAATCCCCACGAAGATAAGCCTCAGTAAGCGGATAGAGCAGAGGCCTGAGCAAAGACAGGAGCAGAGGGAAGGACGAAATGAGCCTCAAAGGCAGAACAACCATGTCATTTACGTCCTCTATGCTGATTCCCCTATTACAGAAATGTCAAACAGGGCGAGAAAGAGATATGCTCGGGAGGCCAGGGCTGCACTAGACGTATTGTAGATCTCCAACGTTGAAAAGAGGCTCAGACCAGCATCCGGACATCCAATTCACTGAACAGGACCTGGCAAGGGTACATTGCCCTCACAGTGATGCCCTCGTCATCACTCTCAAAATCACCAACTTCGAGATCAGAAGAGTCCTGGTTGATACCGGCAGCTCCGTCAATATACTGTTCCATGAGCCACTCAAACAGATGGGAATAGACCACGACAACATCAAGCCTACTACTGCCGTAATGGCAGCCTTTGATGGCAATCTCAGTACCCCTTTGGGAAGAATCGACCTTCATACTACTGTAGGAGAGGGAGAAGGGTAGAAAACCACCATCTCAGAGTATATGTGTTGAATATGAAATCTCCCTACAATTGTCATAATTGGGAGACCATGGTTGCACCAGATAGAGGGCAGTCACCTCAACCCTCCATCAATGTCTAAAGTATGTCCACAATCAGAACGTTCACTCTGTCAGAGGGTGTCAGCCGACTTCCTGGGAGTGCCATTCCATTGCACTCAAGGAGAAGGCTACCAAATAGTAATTACAGTATACTCGGGATTGTACAGATCTAGTTCTCACCCACATTCCCGAGGAAGGTTGCCCATCCAGCATCGAAGAACCTCTGAGCCCAAGGGGACGGGACAACCGAGCCAAACCCATTGGCAAGCCCATCAAAGTGTTGATCATTTCAGAATCAGAGGGGCGTTATTTGTACATCGGCCCAGACCTGACACACATCGAGCAGGAGAAGATAGTCAGGTTTCTGAAAGATAACCTCTCTATGTTTGCTTGGGAAACCAAAGATATGGAAGGTATAGATCCTAACCTCATAACTCACAAGCTAATGGTAGATCCAGATCACCCACCAGTCAGACAAAAGAGAAGGCCGATTGCTCCAGAACGGCATCGGATCATAAATGAGGAAGTCCAGAGGCTGCTTGAAGCCAAGATGATATGAGAAATGTTCTACCCCAAGTGGCTAGCCAACACCGTCTTAGTAAAGAAGAAAAATGGCAAGTGGAGGGTCTGCGTTGATTATACAGACCTCAATAAGGAGTGCCCCAAAGACAGCTTTCCACTGCCAAGGATAGATCAACTAGTTGACGCCACCGCGGGGCACGAGCTCATAAGCTTTACGGATGCCTATTCTGGGTATAACCAAATTTAGATGTATCCTCCAGACCAAGAGAAGACAGCTTTCATAACCGAACGAGGTCTCTACTGCTACAGAGTAATGCCTTTTGGTTTGAAGAACGCTGGAGCCACATACCAGCAGTTGGTGAACAAGATGTTCAGCCCACTGCTCGGCAATACCATGGAGGTATACATTGATGATATACTGATCAAAAGTCTGCAGAAAGGTAGTCACCTCTAGTACTTAGCCCAGACCTTCGATATCCTAAGACAGCACAAGATGAAGCTCAAACCCTCGAAATGTACCTTCGGGGTGACGAAGGAAAAATTCTTGGGATACATTGTCTCTCAGAGGGGTTCGAAGCAGACCCCACTCAGATCCAAGCTTTGATTGGACTGAAGTCACCGAAAACCAGAAAAGACATTCAGGCACTGAATGGCAGAATTGCGGCACTAAACTGATTTATCTCCAAATCCACTGATCCTTGCTTACCTTTCTTCAAGGCTCTAAAGGGCAACAAAGCTTTACAGTGGACGGAAGAATGTGAGAAAGCTTTTCAAGAGCTGAAGGAGTATCTAGCCTCTCCAGAACTTCTGTCAAAACCAGTAGAGGGGGAAAAGCTACTTTTGTACCTTGTAGTCTCTGAAAACAGCGGTCAGCTCCGCATTAGTCAGACAGGACAGGGGAGTACAGAGGCCCATATTCTACGTCAGTAGGGACACTACTCAACACAAAAAAGAGATATCCAGAAATGGAAAAGCTAGCCTTCGCTTTGGTGATATCAGCTCGGAAGCTACGACTTATTTCCAAGCTCATCCAATTGAAGTCCCAACTGCCTATCCTCTGAAGTCAATATTGAGGAAGCTTGAGGTGTCGGGAAGATTAGTAAAGTGGTCTGTGGAGTTAGGGGAATTTGACATATCATATGTGCCACGAAGCTCCATCAAAGGGCAGGCCTTGGCTGATTTCGTTGCCGAGTTCACCCCGGCACTTAAGACAAGGCACAGCTCATCGAAACTTCAGGAACCTGGCTGCTCTACATCGATGGGTCGTCAATCGATCAGGGCTCAGGAGTGGGCCCGGTACTACAGTCCTTCGATGGGCTCTCGTCAGAAAAAGCAGTCAGCCTGGGATTCAAAGCTTCCAACAATGAAGTAGAATATGAAGCCCTAATCCTAGGCATGAAGTTGGCTTCTGGAATGTGAGGTTCAGAACCTTAAAGTCTTCTCAGACTCCCAATTGGTGGTAAGCCAAGTCCTGGGAGAATTCTTCATTAAAGATGATCAGGATGCTTCGGTACTTCGAACTGGTGAACCACTTGAAGCATTCCTTCCAGACGTTCACTATCTAGAAAATAGAAAGAAGCCAGAACTGCAAATTAGATGCTTTGGCAAACATGGCGTCCCGCCTTAAGTCTGAAGCAAACTCCATAGTAAAAATCTCCTACCAGCTAGGACCCAGCATAGAGGAAGCCCAAGTAGCCCGGATTGTCGAACAGCCCCAGAACTGGATGACTCCAGTCCTCCAGTATCTAGAATCCAGGCTCCTCCCAAAAGACAAAAACAAAGCCAGGAGAATCCGAATCAGAGCGGCTCGGTATCTGATCCTGAACAACAAGCTTTACAAAAGGTCTTATTCTCAACCTCTGTTAAAATGCTTAGCTCCAGAAGAATCACAATATGTCTTGGCTGAAATACACGAGGGAATTTGCGGGAATCATAATGGGGGCAGAACGATAGCTCACCGAGCTCTGACTTAGGGCTACTACTGGCCTAGCATGCTAAGGCAAGCTAAGGAGTATGTCTAGAAGTGCGACAAATGCCAAAGATTTACCCCATATCAACACCAGCCCCATCACGAGCTCATCCCGATTACTAGTCCTTGGCCCTTTGCTCAGTGGGGGATGGACATCGTGGGTCCATTACCAAAGGCCCTACTGAACAGGAAGTATCTCTTGGTAGCCATTGACTACTTCTCTAAATGGGCCAAAGCTGAACCTCTAACACACATCACAGAGAAGAAAGTTGAGAACTTGACTTGGAAGAACATTGTTTGCAGGTTCGGTATACCACGTGTGATTATCTCTGACAATGGGACACAGTTCACTGGTAAAGGCTTCAGGAAATTCTATGAAAATCTCAACATTAGGCAACACTTTGCCTCTCTAGGCCATCCACAAGCAAATGGGCAAGCAGAGGTCACCAATCGAACGATCCTTGATGGATTAAAGAAAAGGTTGAAGTAGGCCAAAGGAAAGTGGGCAGAGGAACTCCCTGGAGTTTTTTGGGCCTACAGAACAACTAGAAGAACTCCCACCTCTGAAACTCCCTTCTCACTGGCCTATGGCACAGAAGCAGTAATCCCGGTTGAGATCGGTATGCCAAATTTGAGGACTGAAGCCTTCGAGCAAGAATCCAATGATCAACAGCTGATGAAAATTTGGATTTGCTTGAAGAAAGAAGGGATCAAGCCAGCATTAGGATGGAAGCCTATCAGTAGAGAATGGTCGACAAATCCAAGGTGGGGTTCAAGACGGTCAGCTTTTAAGGCGGAGACTTTGTCTTAAAAAGAGTCTTTCCAAACACCAAGGATCCCACTATGGGAAAGTTGTCACCGAACTGGGAAGGCACCTACAGAATGACGAAGGTTGTTAGGCCTACCACCTACTGGCTAGAAGACATGACTGGGAATCCTATTCCTAGGCCGTGGAACGTGGAACATTTATGGAAGTATTATCAATGAAGATGTTTCTTTCTTTTTGATACCTCCATAGAATGATCATCTTTTAATGCACAGGCCTCTAGAGCTTGGTCCATCTATAATGCATAACTCTTAGTATTTGGTCCATCTTTTAATGCACAGGCCTCTAGAACCTGGTCCATCTATAATGCACAAGTCTTAGTACTTGGTCTATCTTTTAATGCACAGGCCTCTAGAGCCTGGTCTATCTATAATGAACAAGCCCTAGTGCTTGGTCCATCTTTTAATGCACAGGCTTCCAGAGCCTGGTCCATCTATAATGCACAAGTCTTAGTACTTGGTCCATCTTTTAATGCACAGGCCTCCAGAGCTTAGTCCATCTATAATGCACAAGCCTTAGTGCTTGGTCCATCTTTCAATGTAGAGGCCTCTAGAGCTTGGTCCATCTATAATGCACAAGTCTTAGTACTTGGTCCATCTTTTAATGCACAGGCCTCTAGAGCCTGGTCCATCTATAATGCACAAGTCTTAGCACTTGGTCCATCTCTAATGCACAGGCCTCCAGAGCCTGGTCCATCTACAATGCATAAGCCTTAGTGCTTGGTCCATCTTTTAATGCACAAGCCTCCAGAGCCTAGTCCATCTATAATGCACAGGCCTTCTGAGCCTAGTCCATCTTCAATACACAGATTCAATGATCCAGTCCATCTAAAGACAGAAGTTCCAAACATCTTCAAACTAAAGTTTCCTAGATCGGAATACCTCAGAGCTGATATTTATATTATTTGGCTTATGTACTAGCAAGCAACAAATACTACAGTACCGAGCAGGTTTAAAGTACTTTGATTCAAGACTTCAAGCTTTATAAGTTTCTTTGATCTACTTTTAGAACGTACAGAAAAGTTAGTCATCAGAAGTGCGCAAAAAGGTGTTTTAACTCCAGAAGAGCACATTCAAATACAAAGAACATCAGATCTGAGAAGAAGGAACTCAATTTTATTGATGATTCAGAAAATTTACATTAGTACAAGAAGACTAGAAATAGAACAAGTACACAAAAGCTACAACTAAGGCATCACTACGCTTTTACGACATCATGGCTTTCTTCCTTGAATGATAATGGGACCCGGGTTCCAAACCTTCATTACCACCGTCGCTGGCTCCATTTGAAAGGAAGGAACCCTGAACCCCAATCTGCAGTAGGAAGCACCCAGGCCATTTCATCATCACTGTTATTGATCTCAAGACCAACGGATGATGAGGGCTCTGGGTCTCAAGAGATCTCCATTCTCCACCTTCATCTCCCTCAAAGCCGGCATGACACCCCAGCCGATTTGAGCAAAGGTCTCTGCCAAGACACAAAGGGAAGGAGGCATCCCACCTTCATCTTCATCACCAATGCTCCAAGCCTCGATTGAATTCAAGGAGGGTCCTACCTCCAATCGGAGAAATCTCGACCGGATGCTAAGATGGACAAGAAGAATCTTTGCCTCCTCTAATCCTTCCTTGGAGACTGAATCAAAGGGAAGGTTAACTCTAGGCCACAGTTTAATCATTCCCAACTCGAACTGAAGATCGTCAATCATCTCCGGGCAAACGGCCTTTAAAAGACATTCAAATTCTCTTCGACAAGGGGAATAATATGAGAGCAAAAGTAAAAAGATGGGGGCGCAACCGTATGCTCCTCTTTCATATATATAGACCCTCGAAGCCCAAAAGTCACCCAGATGAACCGTCGCAACGGTTAAATAAAGGGTTGGCCTCGAAAACCCAAAAGACAGCTGTATAAATGAATGACGTATAAAATCCGTCCTTTCGGATACTTAGAAAACAAGATACAAGGCTTCCCCAAGCATACCGAACTGGTCAAGCAAATAGAGTCCTGATCCACCTTTATACAAAGATCCTTGAACCAATAACAGACCTCTCAGTCTTGGCCATTTCCGTTGATCCCTGACGGACCACGTGTACGACAAAAGACCATCAATTCGGATGTATCTCAGTCCTGGTCTGAATGACTTAAGAGGCATAAGTCCCAATCATCAGAGTGACAGACACGAGACACCGAATTTCTGCTACAAAACTTGGGTTCAGAACAAACTGCCTCAGAATTCTTCAAAATTTACTCTCAATATATGTGACACAAGATCAATGTCAGATCCCTACATGAATGATTGAAGTTGCCTTCCTATCTCATCAGGGAGAAGCAATCAGAACTAGTTTACAATCATTGTCTTATCGTAACTACAGTTTGGAAGACAACCGCCAACCAGTTGAAAGCTGATCTGGAGGGATCTAGAACAGCCTCACTTGCAGCAGTTTCTCACATCAACCACAAATTCAAAAGAAATTACTACATGGGTCAACCAAACACAAAAGAAATGGGATGAAGGCATTTGAGGAAGAAAATATTGTTTCATTTAGCAAAATGACCTGTTACACTAGAAGTTCAAAGAAAAAAAAACAAAAAACAAAAAAAAACAAAAAACCTAAACTAATCATATTTCCTAAGCCTGATCAGCAGAGGCAGGCTCAACGACTGGGGAAGGATCGGCAGGAGCAGCGTCAACCATTTCACTCGAGATGACAACTTCAGTGGGATCGGCAAGGAGAACGTTGATCACTTCGCTCGGAATGGCAACCTCGGGAGGGGTAACCCATGGAGGCACAATCGAGGATATGTTGAAATCGAGAAATTTAGCAAGGAACCTAGTTCGGAAGTTGTTAAAGCCGAACATGATCAGGGTGTTGGCCATTCCTTCCAGTTCCATCTTCATCTTCATCTCCGTCTCGTTCTCCAACCTAGCTTGCTCCACTGCATCCTCAAGTTTTTGATTGTATTGATACCGCATGCCGTCCATCTCCCTCTGCAGCCTCTTCGTCTTTTGAACTGACAAGGTTCTTCTTTGACTCCATGACGACCTAGAGAATTCTAGGGACTCCTTCAGCCTCTCTGCAGAGTCGTGAGCCTCGGATTTAGTAGTACCGAGCTGAAGCCTAACTTCATCCAGCTCGGCCAGAAGTTTATCAACCTCCTCTGAAGGGGGAGAGACCTCCGTCAGAGCAGAAAGGGTGTGCAGAGTCTGCAATGTACAAAGCAAACAGTTCAGTACCGGCCAAAACACTTAGAAAAAAAGGGAAAAGAGATAAAAGGCCCAAAGAACTTACCTTAACCTGAAGGGAAGCCAGATCAGCAAGAAGCTTCTCCGACTTCTGAGGCCTAGTTGATTGAGCCTTTGGCCCAAAAGTCCCTCAGAGTCTTTTTGGCCCCCTGATTGACAGCACCAAGGGCCACCGAGGATGACGCCCCCTTGCCCGTTTGTTTGGATAGGGTTGGGGGGACCACAGAAATGGGGGCAGGTGCCTCTCTCTCCCCCTCAGTGGGTTCAGGAGAGATCGAAAGTAACCTCCACCTTTTTGTTTGGATGGGAGGGTCCGCTGGGGAAGAAGCCTCCCCCACTGCCACAGATGAAGATGGCTCGGTCTCCCACCTTGCCATCATATCCTTTGCAAGCTCCTCAACACTTCCCCTAGGCAGCCATCAGCTTATCACGGTTAACAATAGAGGAATGATCTCGGTTGCTGGGCTAGTAAAAGCTTCTTGTATTGCTCCTGAAATACGGGAGAGGGGCTCGGTCTTTTCCACATGCTCCTAACTGCACAAAAGATACAGAAATTGATCAGCTCGGCAATTGGCATACAAAACAAAATCAAAGTAGCCACGAGAAAATTGGGCCTCACCCTTTCGTCAAGTGGTTCGAGGGAATGTTGAGAATTGGTCTTGGAAGTCCTCGAATTCCCATCCTCATTTTATGAAGAAATACCACTTCTTCCAGGTCTTGTTTGAGGAGGGCACGGAAGTAAGGGGTCTGAACCTACTATCAAAAGACATATAATAAAGGCCTTCTGCCCTCATGTATTTTAGATCCATATTACTACGGATCAGGTCAAGGGACACGTCGACATTATTCATATGCCCCAACACTATGAAGCTTAACATATGTCTTCAACTATTAAGGTTCAAGTCTGTCAGGGCAAAGGTTGAACCAACAAAAGAATTGTTTTACAAGGTCAAGAAGGGGGAGTGTCAGTCCCATTTCAAACCAAGCCAAATAGGCACAGATTTCCCCCGCTTTAACATCGCGTGGGCAATCCAGAGGGTTCGGGACCCTAAAAGTAACGTTTGAAGTGAGATTGAATTTCTCCCACAACTTTACCAACATCTTCTCAGTAATCGCACTCTCACCCTCCTCTCTATGGCCAGATCGACCAGAGGTCTCACCAGCCCTATTCGGGGGCTCATCGATTGCATCAACTATCCTAACCCTCGTACTAGAGGGGGGCTCTACCAATCTATTCTCAGCATCATTAATGGAAGGAAGATTCACGAGTTGTAATTGAGGAATGGTCCTAGAAGAACTGCCTGAACCAGAAGGTGACCTAGGGCCATACATGGCGAACAAGAGAAAGTAACGAAGCAAATGAAAGGGAATGTAAAAGGGGCTAATGTCACGACCCCAAATCCGGTCCATGCGGATCGAGGGTTCGTGATCAGCCACCAAGGCCTTTTCTGATTTCCATTAATCAAACGCAGTGGAATAAATTTCTTTTTCTATTGCGGAAGCGCTAATCAATTCATAAGTCAACATTAGTCATCTATTTATACATTCCATAGCAATTACAAAAAGTACATGATGTAATTTTTTTGAAGCCAGCTGATGTCATGTTCGATATACAGTCCAAAATTTCTAAAAGCAACTACATCATGACTAGCAAAATCCTATTACAAAAAGGGTTCATAGCTTTACAAGCTTCCAGCTAGTCTGACTGAACCTGCTATTTCTTTTCCGATATCATCACCTGAAATAGGATAAGAATATCCTATGAGCTCAACAGCTCGTGAGTATCCCAGCTCGTGAGCATTTCATAATATACCAAGGGTTTCAAAACTACTATTTAATTCAATACTGAGATGTCAATTATCAGATATCATATGTTATCTTAATTATAGTACAAGATAACGGTATCAAATTTAGTTCCAATATATATCAATTCAAAGATAATCGTAAGTCGATAACCAATAACATAGTTCAATAAATCAAAGTCACAGTTCAATATCATGGTTCAATTCCCAAATTCATAGTTCAATAAATAATAGTTCAATATCTCAAATTCATAGTTCAATAATTCATAATTCAATAATTCAGATTCATGGTTGCAATAACCCAAATTCATAGTTCAATAAATAATAGTTCAATATCTCAAATTCATAGTTCGATAATTCAGATTCATGGTTCGATTTTCAATATTCATATTCAAAATGATATATTCCACTTCTATGGCCAGCAAATTAGAACCTCGCTGACTGAGATCGATGGGCTAGCTAGTTCGATATGTCGTATCAATATCGGCTCACCACAATATACCCTGTGGGATGGGTTCAATAAATCACAACCTATTCGATAGTGACTAATCATAGAAGAGTGTTCTATTCAAAGCATCAAAATCATATCCAAAATCAATAATCATCAATAGCGGTTCAATTACTCAAATCAAAGTTCTTTATTTAATATTCAGTTAAAACAGTTCAAACATTTGTAAAAAGATCATATAACATTTGAGTATCTTACAAACACATTTTCTTAAGTCAAAGAAGACAATATAGTTGTCAATAGGTCATTCAAAACGTATACAATATAACTATTAAATAAAGGCTATAAAGGAAAACGATTTCATATGTCGATATATCATAACAGAGTTCAATATTTATATCTATACTGAAAATGTCTACCTCAATATGGTATGAAATACTCACCTGAATTTCAAAGACTTAACTCTAAAATCCTTCCTTTGAAGTTCCCTAAAATCACATTTCAAAGTCCGGTCACATTCCATAATATCACTCTGATTTAATTATCGTTAATTCTTTTTCCTATTTTAGTTACATTTCTTGGGTAGCTTCTTTAAGTTTTAAAGTTTGATTCTATTACCTTACGTATTTACGTGTCATATTTTTTTGTACCTTATTTCATAATACGAACCTCACCATTGAGTCCGGAACGTCGAAGAAAGTCAATTTGGACTCCCTCTGACTTCCGTTTGGTTTAAGGGGCACTAGGAGCAATTTGGTCATTTATACTTTAACGTGTCCTATTTTTTTTGGAGTCCCGTCTCGTGAAACGGACCCCATCATTGGGTTCAGAACACCCAAAATAGTCAAAATGCACTATTGGTTTACTCAATTTGGACTTCATTAGACTCATTTTGAATTAGGGGCATTTTTGAAAAAATTTAATATTTTATTAATTTTCTGGTTTGGGCAACAGTGGTATTTCCTCAAAGTTTTGGGGCCAGTTTGCAATTTCCCAGAGTTACGGTTTGAACCCACTGGTTCAGGGTTAAAAACCCTAAACCGGTTTGAACCTTAACTGAACCGACCGGTTCAAATTTAAAACTTAAAATTCAAACACAATGCGACACATGTCACCACCCGTTTAGATCCGGTCGGGTCCAGACCCGATCTAGACCCGGAACCGGTCCCGTTTTGGCCCGACATGGCCCCCGACTTTCCAGTCGTCTTCTTCGGCGAAGATTCCGGCCACTGTCGCCGGAATAGTACCCCAACTCACTATTTTCTCAATTTTTTCATAGTTTTCACGTCCAAATCTTATTCTTTTCACATCAAATCAATTCTAAGACTTCAAACTATAATTTAGAACAAATTTTGGCCTCAAACCATCATGGTTTTTTGACACCCACCTCAGTTTTTCATTGTTACATCGGTGACTGGATTTTTGGCCACCAAATGGTCATTTCTTGACCGTTTTAAGTGATTCAAGTTGCGTTGGACTCCTGGAGTTGTTTCCTATTGATTTCTAATCTCAAAATCAAGATTTGTTTGATGGATATAATTCCACCATGGTTGACCGAAGCTAAATTCCTGGTTCTAGGTTTGTCATTGAGTGTTTTTACACTCTGATTTCATATTTAAACAAGTCTAATTATAATCTAAACATTGTATCTATATAAATAACTCTAAAACAGTTCCTATTAAATTCAGAATTCTAGAGAGAGAGAAAAACGATAATTTGGATTTTCTTACCTTTTTCCATTGTTTTTCTCCTTCTTCTTGTTCTGATTCTTTCTCTATTCTCCTCAGTTCCTTCCTTGTTCAATTGTTCCTTTAGAAGACAGCATGAATTGCATGTTTTGGCTTTAAAAAGAAAGGTAACCGAACTCTCTCTCTCTCTTCCCTTTTTCTCTTTCTCTCTCTACACGTTTTATCCCTACACTATAGCCTTTCATTTCTCTCTGTTTCTTAATTAATTTTGTTCTTCCCAAGTTGTTACTTTACATTAATTTGTTTTGACTTTTGTTTTTGATATTTTGTAGCTATTTTGTAAATATATTATATATATATATATCTCACACACACACACACATATATTTGTATTACCATTATTATTTGTTTATTTGTTTATTTATTTATTTTCATTTTAATCCTTGCATTTTTATATATTCATCAATTTCCTGTTTGGGTACCGGCTAACTCGGGTCAGTACCGACTAACTCGGGTCGGGGTATTACAGCTAAAATCAAACCTGAAATCAAGAAAGGCTATGAACGCCGGATATCCTTCAACCTTCAAAATACGTCAACTAGCAGTGTTAGTCTCTGGTACTGTAGAAGCAAGTGCAAATGAAAGGCACAAAAGTCCTTTCCCCCTCTTTATATACACATTCGAAATATGAGCCTCCCAAGACGATTCGACACAACGGTTGAAAATAATGATGGCTTCTCAAGTATCGGCTGCGCAATAAATGACCCATTAAACCGACGTCTCAAAAAATAGAGAAACAAAACATGTGACTCTTCATAAAGCCCATAACCCTAGTTATGCCCTAGCTCCTAACTAAGGCTCGGGGGTAGGGGGAGTAGCTGATATATCACAAACAGATACACCAATCACCTTGAGACATGTGTGCTTATAAAACCGATAAACTTGGTCATACAGAGCAGTCACAGCCTTCAGGGCATTCTCATATACATACTCTACAGAGCCGATAAACTCGGTCATACAGAGTAGGTGGAACTTCCAGGGCATCCTCATGCACATATCCTCCAGACCTTATGCTCTGGGCAATATTCACTCAGTATTTCATATGGTTCTGACCTTATGGTTTCTTTAACAACTATTAAGCAGGGAATAAGGAAACAGTCTTCAACACGGAAACAGTCTTTAACAAGGAAATTACTATCTATGATTATCTTTATCTACGATACAATACTCCACAAGGTAACTGCAATCTCCGATGATCAAATCCCTATATTCATGGCTCCGAATCCTAATCAACTTAGGAAGGTCACGGTCTATAAATTAAACCCTAAAGGTACGCTTTATTTTCATGCTCATTCTTTGGCTTTTCAATACAGTCTTTTTAATTCAGTTTACTTACTTAAGCATCGAAGCGGCTACCGCCGGAGCCAATTCGGTGGTCCTCTGATCCCCTTTTTGAGTATTCTACATGTCGCGGAGTCCAGATTTATTGCGAGCCGAAAAGTGCAGCATCAGGTAGCAAGTCTATCTCAAAATTGAAGAAAAATAAATAAATTACAAATAATTGTTTAATGAAAAAAGCGAAAATAAAATTCATGACCTTTTTTTTTTTTTTTTTATAGAAATCATGAGTTATCAATGGAAGTAGCCTCAATTGACCACCCATGCATGAATACAAGTTACACATTATTGCTAATTAAGTAAGCTTCATATACTTAAGATTCCAACCTGATTTATTGGCAAATTCTCAAGGTGGGTCCAAAACACGCAAATCAATAACAATGAGTTGAAGTTGTTCGGTTTCTTGCATTTTCTCATCAACGACTCATAAAAGTTTAGTCATGTATCTATCTGATTTATCTCCAAGCTCAAGATTTTCTCTGCGCCGTTTGGTTTCTGAGAAAAGTCAATCAGTGTAAATTACACTCTCATTATCAGTGATGAGGTCATCAAAGATTACTCGGAGACATTTAATTTTGCAGTTGTACCGCACCAGCCAGACGTCTAAGGATAAGCTTTATCTAAACAACAATTAGTTGAAAGCCGAATACCTCAAGTGATATAAAATTAAAATTCAGTCACTAATTTAACCCTTAAATATGGATCAGTCAGTGATAGAATTTTTTTTTTTTTATAAAATAATTAACTTTTGTGATTAAAATTATAAAGAGATTAAAAATAAATAAAAAATACATTAATTTTATATCTTTCACATTTCATATGATAAAAATATCATTTAAAAAAAAAATTGACACAAATACCTATAACTATTCAGTCATCATCACTTTTACAATTTCTGCATAAGAAACTAACCAACTTTGGTTCATCAAAATTTATCTCCATTGTTGAACTCAATGTTTCCATTGTTTCCAATAACAACCTCATCATCGTGACTGTCGCCGCTGCCGTCGATATTCGCTTATCCGTTGTGGGTTACGTCTCACAAAAAATTGACAAGATTACCCATGGATATTTAGCCAATATATTCCTACAATATCTGCATACATAAATATTTCCTCTTGATGTCGAAGCATAATGGCAGAAAGCATAACCTCCATTAGCTCTCCACATCCATAGTTTGCACATTCCCTCTATAGTATAGACACGTCCAAGCATTTGGTATCTCCCCAACCCTTTCTGTCACGCCCCGAATTTCTAAAACTCAGGGAGTGAATGAAAATGAATTAAGAAAAATTAATAAAAGACCATTAAATAGATTTAGTTGATTATACGTTTATTTCTCCATGTTTTCTCAAAATTAAAAATGAAGATTTGCTAACTAGACTCACCCAAGATGGGTTTCTAATATCAATCTAATACCTCCCTAACCAATGGTCAAAATAGTCTAATTCATGTTCAAGTATGGCCCCCAAGATAGCCCCAAAAACTTCTCTAATGTGTCTTGGAACAATGGCTCAAATGGGCCCCAAATGCCCTAAGGCATAGACCAAAAATAGGTCAACAATCTTACTTAAAATGGTCTAAGGAAGTGGCCAAACATGGCCTTGAATAATGACTAAAATGTGTCCCAAAAAGGTGCCCAACATGACTTGGTATAATGGCTAAAAGTGGCCAAAAAAAGGCTCCAAAAGGTGGTGTCAGACATAGGAAAGAATGGTCTTAAAATGGCCTTGGAAGACAAGTCATGGCATGCCCTAAGCAGCAGTGCACATGGGCAAGGCAGCAGGCGTGCGCAGTGAGGTGTTAAGCGCGCGGGGGGAGAGAGGGGTGGACACGTGCAAGCGTGCGACGAAGGCAAGTGGGCGCGTGCGCGAGGCTGGGCGTGTGCACGTGGTGCGGCTGGCTACTGCTGTTTCACTATAGCAATAGTGTATTTGCTGCAAGTTGTTTTCTCCCTTTTCTGAATTTTTTTTCGAACTACTGCGAGCTGATTTTTTCAATTTTTGACCTACTTCCTCAAGATTTTTAACCCTCACTTTTTGGCACCCTTCCTATCTATATTTGGACATTTTACATACTTAGTAATTCTTTTGAAATTCTCAAAATTTTGACATAGTCTCATTTGTTTTCTAAATATTTTCCACCCAATATCTTACAACATTTTATATACAAGTATATGCACAACCACCCTCACTTGATGGCCACAAGTTTATGAAAATTTAACATACACCTACATTATCAAGTAAATTCAAGGCTCATGCCTACTTTCCTAATTCCTTATATGCTAGCATTCATACTTGCATCTAATTCTTACCATGGTCCTTTTTTCTTACATTGTTCTCAACATATACATGTAATGCACATTAAACAAAAATAGTCTATTTGTCATTTGGGTTTAAGCCCTTACATTACAAAATGGTCCTAAGGCCTATAGTCCATCATTTTTTCAAATTAAACACAAGCTATTTGGGCTTATGCCCATACATACAAAATGTAGCCCTTAGGCCAAATATACTTCAAAATCCATTTTTCCCTCCACGCTTCAAGACTTCATCAAGTCTCATGTGTCGGGAGTCTTATCTGTAATATGTAATCCCGTATAGGGTAAGCACGACGACCCAGTATGACATAATGCTAATATAAAGAACAAAGTTAAGGCGTGGCATGTGCAAAGTGAACATTTATAAGCTATATGCCTTCCAATTCATTAATGCAATGCAATGGCAGTATGCATGACACACCCATACAACTCTATGTTAACCCATGTCTTGTTTCATGGTTTGCTTCTATTGGATTAGCGAGTGCTATTCTTTCGCCAAATTTTGAGTTTTCACCACAAAATCTACACCCTCATAATGCATAGCACCGAAATGCTCAACACACGTTATGTTCCAAAGATTCAAGTATGCCAAGATGCCTTGATTTTTCTATGCAATTTCAATGAAGCATTTATCAGACCCATGGAATATGCCTTAAATAATGCATCATGCATAAAGTAAACTATAACTTTTAAACTATAAAACTTTATCCATATGAACATAGCATATAATCCAATCAATTACACATATAATCATGTTACATGTTCACAACTTAAACAAATTCTTAAAGATTACACAAATACACAAAGTACTAATACATTGAGCAACTATAACTTTCAAACTACAAGACTTTGTCCACATGAACATAAACTAGAATGCAATGAATTATATATATATATATATATATTCAAGTTACATGTTCATCATTTCACCAAATTTTCAAAGAATACATTAGTACACAAAGTACCAACCCTAGGTTTTCAAAGCAACTATATGTTAAGTGGTTTTCTAACAACAAGTAAACATGTAAGTCATACAATCAACATATAAAAATACTCTTAAACCTAACCCTATTCTTTACTTAGCAAAATATCATACCTAGAAGGGTTTTTCTCAACCCTAGGGAGTTTTGCTCGCTGTACAGCATAACCAATTGGTAAGAATGTAACCCTTGAGGTGGGGAACAATTTCCTAGAAGGAAGCCTTGTGAAATTTCAAGGCTAGAGATGAGTTTTGGAAGATAAAAAGTTGGAAAACCTAGGTTTTTCTCACCATTTCTCTCAAAGAACGACTTGTTGTAACTTCTCCAACATTTTTGAGGATTTTATATCACAAGGGTCATATTTATATAAATGGGTCAAGGGGTGAAAAGACTTTTTTGCCCTTAATGAGCCACGGGACCCTGTTATACTACAACCCGTCCCGAAATGCCTTAATTCGATTTTCTGCTTTAACCAAAATTCTTAAAGTTATTTTAAATGATATTTTTGTAAAAAATTTATTTTCGCCTATTAGCGGATGCGACTGGGCCTACCTCGGATGCCCTTTTTGGTCCAATTTTCAAACTACCTCTGATTACGCTCAAATTCTCATAGGCGGCGTATTTTAACATTCTAAGAATATTTTCCTTCTATGGAATACTCAAATTATGCTTCTAAACATGACTTATATCTAAATGGTACATGTATAGTGCCCTACCGACAAATAATGCATGAATAGTGTCTTACCGGTAAAAACAAAAAATTTATCCTGATTTTTCAGATCTTTACACTTTCTCCTCTCTGACTGCATCGTTGTTGTCATTGTCGTCGTCATCACCATCGCCGCCATTGCCTTCGACTCCATCCTCATCGTCTCCAACTTCATTGCCGACGATTTGTTTGTCGTGGGTTACTAATAGGTGGGCTAACTTTTTCTCTCTTTCCCCCTCTCTCGTCAAACCTTGTAACCAAGATTTGTGTGTGTTATATTTGGGAGAGTCATGGCATTCTCCAGAAATAACCTTTTGATAAAGTTAGGGTTTTATCCTTTTAACTTAAATTTGTATGTGTGATATATTTAAATAAGTTTGTTCACTTGTTTTTTTTTTTTTTTTTTTGAAGGCAGTTAACCTTTAATTTTTTTTTACAGGCAGTTGATTACATGCATTGTGAACATATACTAAAAATTTAGGTATTGGTTGAACATTAACAAGATGAAATGAATGATGCTTGGTGCAATTGGTTATGGGCAACAAGATGTGGATTTACTAAGTGATGATACTATAATTGTGAACAAGTTGAGAATTATTGGTAGATTCTAAATGGCAAGCATCATGTAGTTTTGTGATGTGAATAAGATTAATAATTTGCGGTTGGACAAAGGATGTAATAAATTTTATTGTGATGACTTGGGATCTAAATGTGAACTTGTAGTTTTATTATGGCTTGCGATCCAAAACATGTAAAATTTCAGTATAACTTGCACAAATTAAATGTAATGTCCTAAAGAATATGATGCAACCCTTAAAACATTAAGGAACAACTAACTAAAACGTAAGGTGCAACCTTCACAATATGCGATGCAACTCTAAAAACACTACACAGCAAGTTGATTATGATGATGTTATCCTTAAATCTGGTGCAACACTCAAAACGTTAAGGAGCAACTAATTAAAACGTAAGATAAAACCTTTAGAAAATGAGGTGCAACTTCAATAACACTGTGCATCAAATTGATTATGATGATGTCATCCTGAATCTGGTGCAACCCTCAAAATGTTAGGGAACAATTAACCAAAATGTAAGGTGCAACCTCCACAACATAAGGTGAAACTTCTATAGCACCGTGCACAATTCTATACAAAATAATAAACTTCACCTAGATGATACATCTTTACCCCAGGTGATAATAACAAACACAAACCAATTTAAATAGTTGAAAAGTGAAGAATGACCACAAGCTATTTAAAATAGATACATTAAAAGATTCATAATATAATAGCTATTATATGCAAAGACATAAGTTAAAACACAGAATCATCAATAAGAAAAATATTAATCTATACACCAAGTTAACAAAAAATAAACAAAAACTTGTTATAACATTCATCCATCTACAACCACTAGATAAAGGATGATTTAGTGGATGAGTAGGCGGGAGTGCAACTTCTGTTGGATGGTTGTCATGAATTCACCCGAATTCTTGATGATCCGTTTGTGACCCTGAGACGACCTGAAAAATGGGCAATGTGTTTGACTCACTTTTGTTTTTGGGCCTGTTTTGTCTCTTATGGTGTAACCCACTTATATAAGGGTATTATCTTTTAGGGTTTTGACTTAGGAGAAGATATCCGTCATTGGGGAAAAAGGAGTTTCGGGTCTTAGGAGTTTTTTGCTTTGTAATCTCTTTGATACATAGTGGACTGATCATCACTGCCCATGGACGTAGCTAGGTATTTTACCGAACCACGTAAATCTTATGTCCTTTCCTATGTGTTTTGTTTATTTTTGTTTGTTTGAGATTGATTTTTATTTGTTTGATCGCTTTGGCACAACTTCTTCTTCTTCATCCCTTTCTACCTCACCAATATATATCCTAATATCCTTCTGACATTTAAAATGCAGTAGTCGGAATCACATACCACTTTTTTTTGGTATTATTCTGTACATGAACAAAATAATTAGTTTAAGAGTACTAACACATAAAAATTTAAAATTTCTAAATGTCTATATATAGTGTGCATGTGTGTATATGTATGTGTATATATATTATATATATAATCTAAAGTTTTCTAAATAGAAGTATGCACTATATAAAAATTATTTTATAAAACAAGTGCAAGCTTCATAACATTAGGTGCAATTGTTACAACATAAGGTGCAATTAGTTCGCAACGTTTGGTATAACTCGTATTACACTGAATAATTAACTTACACAAATAAAAAAAAAATCATACGAGTTCAAACAAAACATTTCAAATATTTATAATGTGCAGCTTGCTGTGTGCACTGTATATATATATATATATACACACACACACACACACACATACACACATTATTTTCATATATGTGAAACTATGTGTTTCTATATATATTTACTGGTTTGAAAGATAAAATAGACAAGAAAGAGATCAAAATGAGGAAGAAAAGATGAGAACGTGGATTCCTACCTAGTTCACATTTCTATCTTAATCTCTTCCGGATTTTAGTATCTCTTACTGATAATGGAGTTCTCTAGAAAAAAAAAAAAAAAGATAGAAGGTGGATATTTTTGGATTATATGATATGGGCAAAATAGACATTTTGTAAACCTATTAAAGAGTATTTTTGGCTCATCGATTTATAAATAGTAAAATGTGATCTTTTTATAATTAAGTCCATAAAGTAGACTTTTGGCCTAATTCCAACTTTGACAGTGACTGATTCTTAAATAACTCTCAAAATAATGACTAAAACTTAACTGCATTGAGGAGGAATGCTACGATCCGTCGCGAGTGCCGTCACTCATCGATTTGATTAGCATGTGCATTGCATGTGTAGATCTAACGCACGACGCGCCAATCAAATTGCGAATTTCCGTCACTCGCGACTGATCATAACATTTCTCATTTTTGAATTATATCTTACCACACGTGTATGTGCACATATAGTACACATATATTCACATGGGTATCAGACTGATGTAAGTGTCATGCTAGCGGGTTCCACACCCATGTAAATATGTGTACAAACACATGTGCTACAAAATATTACTCTAATTTTTATCTCAGATATACAATCAATTTTCTTATATTTAATAAATACGAGAATTGAAAATTTATTAATTATTAAAATTATTAATTATTAAATTTTCTCATATTTTCATAAACTAATAAATATTTCTTACATGTAAATAATTCTTGGTAAAAAAAGACTAGTTATACAACATTGCTAATGAGCTTTTTTTAAAAAATACAAATAATGCTCAACTTAAGACAAAATACTCTTAATATCTTTTTCAAGTAAATAATTACTTTTTAATGTCATAATTTTTTTCACTTACAATACTTTTGAATTCAATATTATTGCATTATAAATATAATTACTAAGACATGTAATGAATAAGATATATATATATATATATATGTGTGTGTGTGTGTGTGTGTGTGTATAAGTACATATATAATTATTTTATCTCTCTAATATTTAATATTATAAAGAACTTTTTTGAAAAAAATATTAATTATTAATTATCAACTATAAAACTAAGTTGGTTTTTTGAAAATTTATTAATTATTAGAATTTATTAACTTATTAAATATTAATTATAAGAAAATCGACTGTATAACATTTATGTGATATTATTCATGATACTTTAAATTATGAGGTACAACATTCAATGGCATATGATAGGAATTATTATTAAGAGTGTTGCTATATTTCCTAAATTTGTATTTCGAATGTCTATCTCAAATAATGTGACCGTATATTAGAAGTAATATTTTAAATTATGTAATTAATGTGGTTATATTACATCAATATCATATCATTTGAAATAAATTTCTAATAGAAAATGCATTATTATTAAGAGTCATGCTATGTTTTCTAATTTGTATCATAAATTTCTATCCCGAATAATGTAACATTTACGTGATTATATATTATTGGTAATACTTACTTTAAATTATGTACTTAATGTGGTTCTGTCGCATCAGTGACCATTACTCGTGAACATAAATTACATGTGCCATTCGTATTTTTACTACTAAGTTGAATACCATATTAAATTAGCAAGTTTGAGCGATCAAAATCTAACATTATACTATTTTGATAAATATATTAAAATTATGTTTATCAAAACTGTATTAATTAAAACAAACTTAATACAATTTTGATAGGTTTTAAATTTTTTAGGACCGAAGTTCTATTTAAGTGACATAAGTGTTCACTCTTTATATAATTAGTGTGACTTTGATTCTCCTTTCTCATATCGTTATATAAAAAAAAATCTAAACTCTTTAACTTGCTCATGTTTTTTTTTTTTTAAATATATTAAAATGGTTTTTAAAACTCTAAATAACTAACTTACCCAAAAAATAAAAAACTCTAAATTAATATCTCTAACTTGTTAATTCATTCCGATTCATGCACCGGTCTTTATATTTGTTGTCTCTTTCTCAACAAGGAAGTGAAGATCTCAGGTTAGCAATAATGCTATCCTTACCAACAATCTATCTCAAATTTCTATTGAATTTCAATGATGTGCCACTCGTGCAGTGCAATTACATTAATTATATAATTTAAAATATTATTATTAATTTTTAATTAACCTAAAATTTAGAGATAAAATAATTAGAACAAATGGAAATTAAATTTTTAAGTCATCCAATAATTAAAATATTGTCTTATATATACTCGAACGTTGAGTAATATTACTTAAAATCTAATTGCTATGTTAATTATCACTCGATGTGCTCCATACTTCAATTAAATTTTTTTTAAATAACGCTGTCATTATTAAAATTTTATCTTAAATTCTTATTTCAATGATATAATACTGATGTGAACCAAACACATTAATTATATAATTAAAATATTACCAATAATATACTATTACATTAATGTCACTTTATTAGAGTTAAAAATTTAAGATTCAAATTTAGAAAGCTCCTATATATACATACACATACTTTGCAAGCATTCACATCTCAAATGGCTTCACTGGGCTTCTTTGAAGTCTTCTTTGCAATCATATGTTTTTTCCTTTGGATTCTAGGTGACATCAATGGGCTTCCCTGGAACTGGCCACTTTTTGGAATGCTGCCGAGCCTTCTTATCCGCATCCACCGGATTCACGACCTGTGCACCGACGTCCTAACGCGAACCGGCGGCACTTTGCTACTCAAAGGCCCTTGGTTTGCTAACATGGACATGTTGGGCACTGTTGATCCAGCAAACGTGCACTATATAATGAGTGCCAACTTCACAAATTTCCCTAAAGGTCCTGACTTCTTGAAGATATTTGATATTTTGGGAGATGGAATCTTCAATTCTGACTCAGAATTGTGGAGTAACCAAAGAAAACTTGCTCGAGCTCTGATTAATCATCAGCGATTCCAATGTTTCTTGGTGAAGACTAGCCGCGACAAGGTGGCGAATGGCCTAATCCCAGTTCTTGAGCATGTTGCCAAACAAGGCCTGGTGGTGGACTTGCAGGACTTTTTCCAAAGGCTTGCATTTGATACGACTTGCATGCTGGTGACCGGCTATGATCCCGGCTGCCTCAGTCTTGAGCTCCCAGATGTTCCATTCTCTAAGGCCATGGATGATGCAGAAGAAGCCTTAGTTTTTTGCCATGTTTTGCCTGAAAGCATTTGGAAGTTTCAAAGGTGGCTAGGGATTGGACATGAGAAGAGATTGAGTAAAGCTTGGGCAACCCTAGATGATACCATAGCTAAATATATAGGAATGAAGCGAGAGGAAATTAGTAAAGGAACCAAATTGGAAGAAGAAGATGAAGAGGGTGCCGATCTGTTAACGTCGTACATCAATGAGGATGAGTCTCTGGGATTAAAATGTGATGATAAGTTCTTGAGAGACACCATCTTGAGTTTCATGATCGTAGGGCGAGACACTACTAGTTCAGCTCTCACTTGGTTTTTCTGGCTTGTTTCAAAGCACCCAAAAGTTGAATCCAAGATCAGAGAGGAACTCAAAGCAATCATGCCAGCAGAAGATGGGGAAAAATGGCAGATATTCAACATAGAAGAGATAAGCTAGTTGGTCTATTTTCATGGTGCATTGTGTGAATCATTAAGGCTCTTTCCACCAGTTCCATTCCAGCAGAAGGAACCTCTTCAACCGGACATCCTTCCAAGTGGCCATCTTGTTCATCCAAAGATGAAGATCTTTTTTTCTTTGTATGCAATGGGACGGATGAAATCGGTGTGGGGAGAGGATTGCTTGGAGTTTAAGCCAGAGAGATGGATTTCAGAGCGTGGAACAATCAAACACGAGCCATCCTACAAGTTTTTGGCATTCAATGCAGGGCCAAGGACTTGTCTTGGGAAGGGAGTGGCCTTCACTCAGATGAAGGCAGTCGCGGCCACCATAATCCATAACTACCAGGTTCAAGTGGTGGAGGGCCACCCTGTGGCACCTAATGTTTCTATCATTCTCTACATGAAGCATGGCTTTATGGTTAAAGTTACCAAGAGATCAGGGCCCTGATGAGTGCACTACATGGTGGGAAAATCTTATAATTAATTACCAGTGCTCATGCATGTTAATCGTGCATGTTAATTGTATTCTCTGCATATTAAAAGAAAGTGATTATTGTTTCGATGCAAGTGTTGATTGTATCATTAGTCCTTGCATGTTAAAAGAAAATGTGTTATGTTTTTGCATGCAATAATTATAATTTAAATGTTGATGGTTGATTTGTTGTTGTTGAAGCAAATGATCTAGACTAGTTCATGATTCTGGTAGAGAATCTACTTCTTTATAAATATAGTCCCAATCTATGCCACCTTGCTTTAAATATTTAAACCATAACTTGCATGCCATAATGTAATTTCATGTCTCAATTAAGATTACTTTTAGCTTAAGAAATGTAAAGGAAATATGTGTGATTGATCATGGCAATGACCAATTGTGCTAATACCACATGCATTGATTAAATTTTCCTTAAGAACTTGAACATATATGGTCTTTTACTTCCTAGCTTCACTAACTATTAGATCTAATTTGACTTGGCATGGCTTAATGAGTCATAGTAACACGTGTTTGGCAGGCAAGTAATCCAATATTCCTTGGAATAGTTATAATTGAAATCCATATTCATTCAAAATTTAACCTCTTTCAGCTCCTATTCTAATTCTATGTTGTAGATTCCTTGTCACCAATTAAACACAATGTTAAATTAATTTCTATTCAAATTGTAATAATTTATTTATTTCTTCTAATTTTAAGCCGGACTTTATCTCTGTACTTATTGTAGTTGGGTTGTTAATTTTTTTAAGATTCAGTAATTAAAAAATCCTTGTAAATCTATAAATTAATAAAAATGATTATACAATACATCTTTCATTGACAAAAAAAAAAAAAAAAAAATTAATTTCTCAGTGAGTTAGATGACAGAAAAATTGGCCTAGCGTATATTGGTTGAGTTGATGACAGAAAATTGGCCTAGCCTATATTGGGTGGTGCAGATTGATATTTTAGCAAGTTTTTTTTTTTTTCTTTTCTTTTTGGTTGAGATAATATATATTAAGTTCAACATGTATCTATAGTAAAATCATATTCAATTTTAGCATCATGCTATATATAATAGAGTTTCTCATATTATCTTCTCACTCCAAGATGCAATGGAGTCAAAAGTGGTCCCACTCCATTGTAGTTTAAAGTGAAAAAATGGAGTGAGAAATACTTTATGTATAGCATTGTTTTCCATTTTATGTTCAAGTAAACATCAAAATGCCAGTCATAATTTATTAATTATGGAAAATGAAGTTTTAAAACTTCTAACATATAGATTGAACTTTTTTTTTATTAAACAATTTTGGTTATTTATTTTGCTTTTTCATAAGTGTATATCAAAGAAATTCATTTTCAGATATTAATATGATGTTGCACTTTCGGATCAATGGGGCTTCTACTCTTCATCACTCGTCAAGGACTTAAAGATTTGAGGGCCATCGAGTAGGCTCCAATGGTAGTCGCTCCGATGATAACAGTTAGTGAAAGCAAAAGACTATAATTGAGAGTAATTGATTGACTGTTCGTCACTTTTCAGTGCACCTTAAGATTTTATTTATAATCTGCAGACTTCCTAAGATGATTAAGATTCGGAGTCGTAAAAATAAGGATTTGAAGATATCCGTGAATAGTAGTTGCTATGTTGAACTGTGTTTCCTTATTCTGAGGTTGGTAGAACATGTAAGGCGGTGATCAGCTTGGGACCTCTCTAGGTACATACTCTGTACTCCCTTCTTTAGAGGAAAGGTTTGCGCCATTCTGGTTAAGGAATGTCTGGATCCCTCGTGGTTATCTGATCTGAATAGCTTTACATTATTTCCTGACCTGCTCATAAAAGAGCTCTGTATATACACTGTGTCAAGCTTAGGTTAGGCTGTCAGTTTATGGTACATCAGCTACTCCCTCCCGAGCCTTAGTTTTGTGGGACCCACGCAGAACTGAGGTTAGGGTTTCTAAAAGGTCACGCGTAATCTCATTAATGCGCCATTCTGCATTCTGAGAAAACAATTGTTAATGGAGCAATTACAGCATCATCATTACTTAAGTCCGCTGATTCAATAATCGAGGCCTATCATTAGCCAACCGTCGGTTGGGATTTGGGGCCATAAATGTTGCCCTTAGACGCCTTATAAATAGTCACAACATCTCTATTGGATTCTTTTACGAATCCTCCTATCGTTTGAGAATCCTTCATCAGTTTGAAGTAGAGAAAAAGAAGATTTCTAGGTGAGTTCCGATACACTAGAGGATTTCTCTAGCATCCGAACTCCGATCTACATTTAGTGAGTGGTAACCCTCACCTTATTTCTAATTGTTATTCCTATATTCCCCCTTTTTTTTGCACTCTCTTCTCTTGGGTTCTCTGTGCTTATTCTGTTCATTTCGTAAATATGTCTTCTTCTGACACATATTCTGATAATGGGGAAGAAAATAGGGAAATCGTAGAGGTAGGTAGTGAGAGGGTATTTCCTGTTGAGGAAATGGGTAGTTCCTCTAGTAGTGGTTCAAGGGTACTGCTTCTTAAGGTGCACCTTGAATCTAGGAGTAAGGAGGTCGGTACATCGGACTAATCTTATAGGAAAAAGGAGGGCGAGAGTGCTATGATTGAGGGAATGTTAGATGCCCTCAAGATAAATTTTGATTTCCCTAAAAATGTATTCTGTAGGATCACTGAGAGAATAGACTGTCCATCGAACAAAGAGAAAGGGGAAATCTGCGCTTACCTTGAATGGTTTGAGGTCGGTGTGTGTTTCCCTCTTCATCCCCTTGTAAATGAATTCTTTAGTTGGTTTAAGATTTGTCTTACTAAGCTGAATATCAACAACTAGAGGCAGCTTATGGCCTTTTTAGTCTTAGGTTATTAGAATAAGGTTGAGGTAGATCTGGACCTCAGTTTGAAGCAATATAGACATAAAGTTTCGCAAGTTGGAGTGGATGTATTACATGTCCTTTGAAAAGAGGTTCAAGCCATTGACCTTGGTACCCACTTCCAACAAGACATGGAAGAAGTGGTACTTCTTTGTCAATGGAGGCTGGGAACATGAAGATTTTGAGAACTGGACGAGTTTTTTCCCTCGACACACTGGTTTCAAGGGTGAGCCCACAGACCTTTGGTTTCCAAAAAAGATATCATAACTCTTCTTTCGGTTTGTCTAACTTTCTCCTAATTTTTTGTTACAGATAAGAAGGCTTGGAGGAGATCAGTCTTTACTCCAGAACTTCAAGAGAGGTACCGGCGACTTTTATACCCACAAGACCATCCTCACGATCGTGTATTGACTCTCTAGAACTTCATGGACACTGGTCTAGCGAAGGATAAGTCGGCCGCACTGAAGAAGACGATCTTGACGAGCTGGACACTTGGACCCAAGAAGACTGGGAGGGTATCCAGCCCTGCTGCTCTAGCTCCTCCTCAAAAGAAGAGGAGGACCAAAGTGGGAGCCTCCAACTCTCCGAAGCGTACGATTTCTGAAGAGCTGGCTATGCCAGCTACTCATGAAGAGTTGCCGCTACCTATAGCCCCTATCTTGTAATCGGCTTCTCGTGGCAAGGGGAAGCTGAGCTCGGTGCCTCCTAGCATCGTTTCGGCTGAGAACGGGGAGGCCACTATTAAGAGGGCCTACGAGGACTCCTGGGTCTCTGTAGTGGACTGCTTCAAAGGTCCTGAAGCCCCGGAGGATAGTCAGAGACCTTCTGGTTTCACAAATGAAGGTAAAGCTTCTTTGCTTAGGTTTTTTTTTTTATAAATTTTTTTACTTACATCTTGTATTTAACTTGTGCTCTGACTAACGTAGCTTTTATCTCTTACAAGTTATACATGCCACAACCGCGATCATGGACTTCCCTAAAGAGTTGGAGCGGGAGGACAAGCTCCAAGATGAGCTAGACGAGGCTCATCTTCAACTTAAGATAGCTCGCTCTGCATCTCTCTTTTTCGAGGAGGAATATAAGGAGTCTTTGAACAACGTGGCCATCCTGGAGTCACAGAAGAAAGCCTTGACTTCTGAACTAGAGGCTCTGAAAAAAGAAAAAGAGGAGGCCAAATCTGCGGCGGCTCTAAAGCTGGCCACCAGTGTTCAAGTAATAAGGGAGGAGACTAAGAGAGAGTTCAGAGATGAGGTGTAAAGGCTAACGGTGAATTCGCAGATCATGGATATGAGATGTTTCAGAAGAGACTCCAGAAGCTCTATCCTGACCTCAACATTTCTGGAATGGAAAAAGTTTCGTTGGACAATCCAACGCTGAGTCCCTATGAAGCCACCCCAATAGAGCCTACCGAAACTGAAGGAGTTGCCCCCCCTTCCGAAGTCCCTTGATATGGACCTTTTTCATTTTTTAAATTTTTTTTCTTTTTGCACTTGTATTCTCCTACCCTTTGGGTACATATATATGAAAAGTTGTTTATTTATCTCGACTACTTGTGTTTTAGAAAGATCAGCTTTTATAGCCATTCAGATTATCTAACAAACACCATCCATCAGCAATTTCCAAAGCACTCATATGATAACCTCTCGAGGTTGAAAACAGAGCAGACTATACTGCTTATTAGCACTTGTAACGAGGCCTAACTTTTAGACCTGAGATACTTGTAACTAAATCGAGTTACAATCTCTAGACTTGAAACACTTGTAAGTAAATCAAAATATAATCTTCAGACCTGAAACATTACTTGTAAGTAAATTAGGAGATAATCTTTAGACTTGAAACACTTGTAGTTAAATTAAGACCTAATTTTCAGACCTGAAACAATTGTAAGTAAATCAAGATATAATCTTCAAACCTGAAACACTTGTAGTCAAATCAAGATATAATCTTCAGACCTGAAACACTTGTAGTTAAATCAAGATCTAATCTTCAGACTTGAAGCACATTATTGAACCGTTGGTTGAAAAAATGGACTAGATCCTGTAACACTTGTAACGAATACAAGGCTTTTAGGGATCTGTACATTGAGATGGACCAGACCTATAGGTCTGTGCATTGAGATGGTCCAGACCTATAGCACTTGTAATAGGCTACAAGGAATTTAGGGGTCTGTGCATTGAGATAGGACTAGACCTATAACATTGAGATGGAGTAGACCTATAACATTTGTAATGGTTATAAGGCTTTTAGGGGTCTGTACATTGAGATGGGCCAGACTTAGGGGTTTGTGCATTGAGATGGACCAGACCTATAACACTTTTAATGGCTACAAGGATTTTAAGGGTCTGTACATTGAGTTGGTCTAGATCTATAACACTTGTAATGGCTACAAGGTTTTTAGGGGTCTATGCATTGAGATGGACCAGACCTGGGGGTTTGTGCATTGAGATGGACCAGACCTATAGCACTTGTAATGGCTAGAAGAATTTTAGGGGTCTGTACATTGAAATGGACTAAACTTGGGGAGTCTATGCATTGAAATGGACCAGACCTGGGGGTCTGTGCATTGAGATGGACCAGACCTATAGCACTTGTAATGGCTTACAAGACTTTTAGGGGTCTGTACATTAAATGAGAGTACTCAGAAGTGAATCAAAAAACAATTCTTTATTGATAATACTTTCGTAAGTATTCAATATTCTAAGGCCTAGGTACAGGCTTCCTAGTTACATCCTCCAACCAATAAGTCGTGGGTCTGACGATCTTGGTTTTTTTGTAGGGCCCTTTCCAATTAGGGGAGAGCTTTCCTATGGTGGAATATTTGGTGTTCGGGAATACCCTTCTTAAGACGAGGTCCCCAATTTAAAAATTGAGAGGTTTTAGGCTGGTGATTATTGGTCTCCTGATCAAAGTGTTCTGTTCTAAGGGTCGGCATGCCAATCTCGACAAGGATGACTGCCTCGGTACTGTAGGCAAGTGAGAACGGTGTCTCTATAGTTTGTATTCTTCTAGTAGTTCGGTAGGCCTAGAGTACCCCTAAGGAGCCCCTTGACCCATCTCCCTTTGGCCTCTTCTAACCTTTTCTTAAGGGCGTAAAAAATTATGCGGTTAGTGACCTCGACGTGCCCATTAGCTTGGGGATACCCTAGTGAGAAGAAGTGATGGTTGATGTGAAGGTCTTTACAAAATTTACCAAACACCTTCCCAGCAAACTACGTACCATTGTCTGAAATAATGACACGGGGTATACCGAACCTGCAGACTATGTTCTTCCCTGTGAAGTTTTTTACCCTCTACCTCTGTGATGTGAGTTAGTGGTTCAGCCTCTGACCATTTGGAAAATTAGTCAATGACAACCAGTAAAAATTTCTTGTTTTGAGGGGTTTTTGGAAGTGGTCCTACAATGTCTATCCCTCTCATTGAGTGAAGGGCGAAAGGCCAAGGGCCGGCGATAGGAATGAGCTCATGATAAGGTTAGTGCTGGTATGAAGCAAATCAGTTGACACTTATCACACCTCTAGGACAATATTCCTTAGCCTTGTTTTAACATGCCAGACCTAGTAATAACCCTAAGTCAGAGCTCAATGGGCTATGGTCCTGCCACCTATTGTGGTTGCCACAAATTCATTCATGTATTTTGGCCAGGACACAGTGGGACTCCTCTAGAGATAAGCACTGCAAGGAGGGGCTGCATGTAGGATCTTCGGTACAACTTTTCATTTAGGATTAAATACTAAGCTGCCCTAATCTAAATCTTTCAGGCCTGATTTCTGTCATCTGGAAGCAGTCCTTCCTTTATATACTGGATGATGGGAGTTATCTAGTTCTGAGTTTGCTTCAAAATTTGAAAGGATTGTACTTCCTCGATGCTCGGCTTTGATTGGTAAGAGACTCTCACCATTGAATCCCTTTCTAACTTGAGGTGGGAGGCCATATTTGCTAAAGTGTCAGCTCTGGAGTTTTAGTTTCTTTCAATTTTCTGAATGGTGAATTGATGGAAAAAGAGCTTCAATGATTCCACCAGCTCTGAATATCGGATCATCTTGTTATCCTTGGTGGAAAAATTCTTCTGAGACTTGGCTTACTACAAGTGGGGAGTCAGAGAACACTTCAAGACTCAAAGCTTTGCATTCCAAGGCCAGCTTCATCCCGAGGATAAGTGCTTCATACTCAGCTTCGTTATTAAAAGCTCTAAACCCCAATCTAACTGCTCTCTCAATTATGATTCCATCGAGGGACTAGAGTACTATACCTACTCCTAAGCCTCTATTGGTGAATGACTTGTCACTATAGAATTCCCTATACCTGTGGTGCCATTGTTGTCTTATGTTTTAGCATGTAGCGTTGGAGTGAATTCTATAACAAAGTTTGCCAATTCTTACCCATTGATCGAGGTCCAGTGGAACATAAGATATATCAAATTCTTCCTAACTCCACAGACCACTTGATTAGTCGTCCTAAGACTTCGAGCCTGTGCATGATTGATTTCAAGGGATAAGATATGGGGATTATGATGGGGTGCACTTGAAAGTAAGGCTTGAGCTTCCGAGCATATATCACCAATGCCAAGGCCAATTTCTCTATTTCAGAATATCTCACCTTGGTATCCAGAAGCACTTTGCTGATGTCAAAAACTAGCCTTTGCATCCCCTCGTCTTTTTTTGATTAATGCAGAACTGATGGCATTCTCTGATACTGCTAAGTACAGGAGTAGTTTTTCTCCTTGCACTAGTTTTGAAAGAAGTTCGGGGGAATCCAAATATTACTTTAGTTCTTGGAAAGCTTTTTCACATTCAGAGGTCCACTCTAGGGCCTTACTCTCCCCTTAAGGCTTTGAAGAACGAGAGGCACCAGTTTGTAGACTTAGAGATGAATCTGTTCAGAGCTATTATCCTTCTGTTCAGGCCTTGGATATCTTTCTTGGTTTTCAGTGACTCTAATTCAATCAAAGCTTTTATCTGCGAGGGGTCTGCCTTGATCCCCCTTTGAGAGACCGAAAAACCCAAGAATTTCCTTTTGGTAATCCTGAAGGTACACTTTGAGGGTTTCAGCTTCATCATGTGCTTCCTTAGGATGTTAAATGTTTGGCTCTAGTGTTGGATGTGGTCACTCTTCCAAAGGCTCTTCACTAGCATGTCGTCAATGTAGACATCCATCCTGCCTCCAATTAGGGAGCCAAACATTTTGTTCACCAGACGTTGGTATGTGGCTCTAGCGTTCTTCAAACCGAACGAGATCACTCTATAACAATAAAGACCTCGTTCTAATATGAAGGCTATTTTTTCTTGGTCTAGAGGATACATCTGAATCTGATTGTATCCAAAGTAAGCATCCATGAAGCTCATGAGCTTATGTCCTACGGTTGCGTCAACTAGCTGATCAATTCTGAGGAGAGGGAAGCTATCTTTAGGGACAGGCTTTGTTGAGGTCAGTGTAGTCAACGCAGACCCTCCAGTTTGCCAGTCTTCTTCTTAGCAAGGATTATGTTGGCGAGCCATTCTGGATAGAATACTTCTCTTATCAATCCCACACTTAGCAACCTCTAGACCTCTTCATTGATGATCTTGTGGCGTTCAAGGGGCGAACATCCTCATTTTTCTGTCTTACTGAAGGATGGTATAGGGTCTGTCATTAGCTTATGGGAGATGAAGTTAGGGTTATATTCCTTCCATATCCTTGGTCTCCCAAACGAATACCGACAAGTTACTTCTTAAGAATTCAACCATTTCCTGTTGCTCAAAGAGGGACAGATCTGAGCCTATTTATAAATATCGTTTTCACTCTTCGGTACTGACGAGAACCTTGATGGGTTCTTCTATAGGTTTGGCCATGCTATCCCTTCCCTTAGGGCTTAATGGCTCGCCGATATCGGAGGGGCACTCCTCTGTTTCATGAAGGTCAGAAGGTGTAGGACCTCCTCATTCACGAAGGTGCTGTGATTGCTATTTGGGGGCTTTTTCCTTCAGTACAAGAGCATGGCATTCTCGGGCAGTTGGGCTGACAGCCCCTGATGGAGAAAACCTTGTTGTTCTGAATATACTTCAAGCATTGATGGAGAGGTCGAGGTGACCGCTGCCATTTGATGAAGCCAAGGTCTCTCTCGATGATGATATTGTAGAGGGACTTAGAGTCCAGGACCATGTACTCAAGGATCAATGTCTTCTGATCATCCCCTTCTCCTGTTGTAGACGGGAGGTCTATTTTGCCCAAAGGGTGCTCAGGTTCTTATCGAATCCCGCCATTACGGTGGTGGTGGCCTTGATGTCGTTTATGTTGAGCTTCATGTTCTTGATGGGTTCATAAAATAACACATTGGTGGAGCTTCCTGTGTCCACCTAGAATTCTCTTGATCTCAAAATTGGCGATCTTGAGTGAGATGACGAAGGCATCACTGTGAAGGGCAGTGTACCCTAGCAAGATCCAACTCTAAGAACTGGATATGCAGTCTTGGCCTCAGTATTTTTTTGAATGGCAGAGATTTGGTGGACGTTGTGCTCCGCCCTTGCCTCCCGAGCATACCGCTTCCTGGCTTAGTTGGATATTTCCTTCATCGTGTTGTTAGCATAGGAGGACAAAGATGACTTGATTGTTCTGGCACGATTCCTCATTTCGAGCCTCCCTCTGTTCAGGCCTCTGGTCTTGTCTCCTTTGTTGTGGTCAGTCGTTACGGGGGTTCTGCCTCCCTTCTTGTCGGATGAACTCCCGCATAACCGCCCTCTTTGATGAGGTGTTCAATCTCTTGCTTGAGAGCTCTACATTCGTCAGTGGTGTAGCCCATGATCTTTGTGAAAATCACAATACGTGTTTTGATCATTGGTGTCGAGATTGCTCTTTAGCGGCTCTGGCCACTTCAAGTCCTCTCGAGTTTGTACCTGTTGGTGTATGTGAGTAAGGGAGGCATTCAAAGGAGTGAACGTTCTGTACCTTCCAGAGTTAGATTACTTTGGGTTCTGGATGTCGTCATCTTATTGGGACTTCTGACCCCTCTTCTTAGTTGCACTGGCGTCCTTCTTCTGAACGTGATCATCCTTTTGAGCCTTGCTCTTTCACCTTTCGGAAGGACATTTTGTATCCTCCAAGTTTATGTATTTTCGTCCCCGCTACATGAGTACTGCCATGTCGACGGGAGGATTCTTTGTTAGAGAGTCCTGGAAGCATCTAGGGCCCAAGCTAGAGGTGAGGGCTGCAATGAAGAAACTCAGGTTATAGTCCATTATCTCTGTGAGCTCGGTATTAAAGCGAGTGATATACTCCCGTAGTGACTCCCTCTTTGCCTACTTTATAGTTAGCAAGAATTCTTGCCCTTTTCTTAGCTTCCTTAATGGTCAGGAATTGATCAAGGAATTGCCTACTGAGCTCGTAGAAATTGGTGATCGATCGATTCTTGGAGGAGGTTGTGAAACCACTTCAAGAGCTATACCTTTGAGGCTTGTCACGAAGGTGTGGCACATGAAGGCGTCAGTAGCCCTATGCAGAGCCATCATATGCTAATAATGAGAGAGATGGTCTCCAGGGTCTTTAGACCCGTCATAGAGGGTGAACTTTAGGACAACGAACTTCTTGGGCTGCTCTTTTGCTATTATAACAGAGGTGAATGGAGTGGCAAACCTCCCGAGCAGCTTTCCCAGTTCATCTTGCTCTAGAGGAGCTTAGTTCCCTTTGGTAAAGACAGTTTGTTCCATGGAATCTGCTATTTCCTCCACCCTTTGAGAAACTCTCAACGGAATTGGTTATGGATTGGGGCCTTGTTATTAGCCGTATCTTGCAGCTTCGGTCCCCATATGTAGGGGATGAGTTTGTCCAATAGTGGTAGGAGGATGTTGCCCTTCCTAGACTAGGGGGGGGGGGCGACGCTGGTGGGGGCTGGAACTCTTGTGGCACTGGATCGGCCCCCAGGCTGTCACGACCCTGCAACCCACCCTCTACAGATTAGTGGACCGCAACCATCCGACCTGGACCTTTTGCCGAATCCGGACTTGATCATCCCGTTGCACTATTTTTAGTGCAACTAGCATGTTCCATAGCGAAAGACAATAAAGTAAAAGGTCACATGTTCATACCAGTCCATCAATATGAAAGTATGGTCTGTAAAATTTCTAATCATCACCTCATCCCCAAGACGTGAAAACACGGGAGTGCTACAAGACTGTACTACTATTACCTTTACTTGTCAAAATGTCCAATCTCGAGCTAGAGTCTCCTATCTTCTGTCTTTTGTATCATTCCCTGAAAAATATATATAAAAAGGAGTGAGCTACATAAGATCAGTAAGTAAGTCCCCTACTCTGCCATGTATACAGATCTGGAAGAAACTAAGTAACAATGGATATGATAGTCAGTCAATATCATATAACAATCATAGCTCATTCCATTCTAATGATATACATAATATATTTTATATAGTGTACATTCGTATATGTTTACACATTCATATACATTTATATGCCTTAGTATGTTTTCATTTTAAACATATATTTTTATTTATTTATCATTATTTATTTTTATTTTTATTTTATTTTGATACCATTCTATTTATTTTTCCTGTCTCGGCTTCAAGATCGAATCGTTTCGGCCATTTTTCACTTACGAGTCTTGTTGGACAATTTAATATTGCTCATCCATTTTTAAACTTTATTCTTGGCCTACAATTATTATTCTAATATCTTGGGTAATTTAATATTTCGATTGACTTATAAAATTTATTCATGAAATAATTTGGCTTATAGTTTAGGATTACGTGTCATGACTCGGTCCAATCCGGGTCGGTTACTATCTAACTCGGGTTGGGGTATTACACAGGTTGCTGGAGTTGGGATCCTCGTTGTTCTTTAATAGTGGACAGCAGGGTGAAAAACGAGCATCCCTTTCCGTACAATAGTTGATGTCTAGGGGTTAGCCCCTATGTGAATGGTACCATGGGGGTGTACCGACTGCATGTTGGGGGTCTCCTTGTTGGGAGGTCCTCCACCCATGGTAGTGGCAGGAGGCTGAGCCCCTTCATTAGCAACATTGGTAGGAAGATGAGGGGTATTGCTCCACTGGTTCTAGGCCATCAAAGCCAGAGCTTGGGACATGGCAACGAGGTGTTCTTACATCTGGTCGGATTGTCATTGAATCCGATCTGGTCGGGAGGTTAATTTTGAGGGTTTCGAGAACTCTTTTCTAGGATGAAGATTGGGAGACATTGTCTTTTTAGAAGGAAAAGACAGATGATTGCTGCTCTTAACAAAGAGAATTAGCAGGAATTATTGTCGTTTCCCATAGACGGCGCCAAACTGATGTTGCACTTTCTGATCAGTGGGATTTTCGCTCTTCGTCACCTGTCAATGACTCAAAGATCAGAGGGCTACTGGGTAAGGCTCTGATGGTAACCGCTCTGATGATATAGTTAGTTAAAGCAAAAGACTATAATTGAGAGTAATTGATTGACTAAAATTGAAAAGCGCACCTTAAGGGTTTTATTTATAAGCTGCAGAATTTCTAAGTTGATTAGGATTCGAAGTCGTAAAAGTAGAGATTTGAAGATATTCGTGAATAACAGTTGTCATGTTGAACTTTGTTTCCTTATTCTAAGGTCAGTAAGGCATGTAAGGCGGTGATCAGTTCAGGATTGCTCTAGGTGCATACTCCGTACTCCTTGCTCTAGAGGAAGGGTCTGCGTTATTCTGGTTAAGGAACGTCTGGATCCCTCTTGGTTATTTGATTTGAATAGCTTTATGTTATTTCTTGACCTGCATATAAAAGAGCTCTTCAAATACACGTGTCAAGCTTGGGTTAGACTGTCAGTTTATGGTACATCATAATACATGTCGGATGATAAAAACACGTTAAAAAAAACTTAGTAATTTATGAAACAAAAAATATATACATATATATATATATATAGATAGAAATAGATATAAAAAAGATGGAGAAGCATCATGGATTCAACAATGACAAATCAATATTTGACTTTTCATGTAAAAACAAAATCATCGTGAATTGTATTAATCACATATTCATATCAATGTAGTTTACCTTTTATATAAAAAATATTTTTATGGTATTAGTAATTATAATAAAAAAATGCGTGCATGCACACACACACACACACATATGTGTGTGTATATATATATATTATATAAACAATACATATAATGTTTATTTTAAGAGAAAAAAGACTCCTAATATTGTTTTCTCTCTAAAGAAGTGTTTCTTTCACTTTCTCAAATTGTAAATTTTCCTACTTAACATATTTTAGACTCAAATTATAATGAATTAATAAATATTATATATATATAGATAGATAAATAGATATATAACTATTTTATCTCTATAATAATTAATATTCTAAAGGTTTTTTTTTTATATAAAAAATATTAAGTTTTGGGCAATAAAATTATTAAACATTTCTTAAATAATTATTAAATATTAATTATAAGAGGATTGCCAATATACATAATAGAGTTTCTCACTTCATTGTCTAACTGAAGACACAATCACTAGGTGGGAGTATATAATAAGTCCCACCCACTCTGTTGTATCATGAATTTAAAAAAGGATAAAACTATCCTGATCATCTAGATTTATAAAAATATTTTACACATTGACGTGGCAGTGTTGTATTGGTTCTACATCACATTATGATGATGTGATGTAAAACAAATACAACATTACCACATCAGTGTATAAAACACTTTTGGTAAAATTTTAAAGTAAGCATAGCATTATAGTTCAAAAAATGGAGTGATGTGTGCATGTATAACATTCTTCTCCATTTTATGCTCAACGTTTAGAGATTTCCATATGAATCCTTTTTATTGTGAAGACAAAAATGCCAGTTATGGTGTATTGTATTTGGAAAAATGGGTTATTGAGCATAATTTTTTTTAATCATTTTTGAGCTAAAATTAAAGTGGACCCCACACATTATTTTAGGTGGGTTTACATGAAAATGTGTTATCTTTTATGAGGAGATTACGAACATATATTGGGTTGCTCAAACCATTAAAGAGTGAATGAGAAATTGCCTACTACAAACATCACAACTTGAAAATGGTAACAATGTGTGAAAAAATTGTGTCCACATTGGATGGGTATACTAGAGTTTTAAAGAATATATATACAATTATCTTGAAAGAGGGTTTCGACCCCAAGTTTGGTAGAAGGGGAAGGACCTAACTGATGCTTAGTTCACCACTGTCACCGCCCTCCCATTAAACTGAGACTCAGTTCGGTTCAGGCTTAGGTTCCGGTTTAGAGGTTGGGCCGCGTTGTATATAGTCTTTTTATACAAAAATTCATTTGAAATCTTTTATTTAATTTTGTTACCTGCTTGGGAAAATCTAAAACATTTTCATTTTAAGATTACAAGACTGATCAGTCGTGTCTTTACAAAATTGGTATGCCTATCTATTCAAGATGAACAAAAGCGTCCATTGGCTTCATTAGTCGCGTCCATTGAAGGAAGTGACTTGTTTGACCAATCACTAAGTCATCTATATAAACTCAGTCTATCCTCATCATTTTGCATTCAATCACGAATTGTAAAAGTCATTCACACGTGCGCAGGTCGTTGCCCCTACTACCGAACCGAGTTAGGGTCGGTTCGGGCTCGGGTTCGAGTTCAGGGTTGGGCCGCGCTATATATATCTTTCTAGACAAAATTCATTTAAATTTTTTATTTAATTTTGTTACCATTTGGAAAAATCTAAAATTTTTTCATTTTAAGATTACAAGACTGACTAGTCGCGTCTTTACAAAACCAATGCGCCTATCTGTTGAAGATGAACAACAGTGTCCATTGGCTTCATCTGTCACGTCCATTGGAGGATGTGGCTATTTGAATAGTCATCTATATAAACTCAGTCCTGTCATCATAATTTTTCATTCAATTCATAAGTTTTAGAAGTCATTCATACATCGTGTGTCTACAATTTTGAGAGGGTTCAAACACTAGTTTCTGGTTCGTTGTCCATAAAAGATTGGAGTGCTTCTTCTTTGTGCGTGATGATTGTATCCCAAGATACAAACACCATTAATGTAGAGACCTAAAAAATGAGGGTAAATTTTTCGTTTTACTGGTAGGATACTATTTATGCACTATTTGCCTGGTAGGGCACTACATATGCATCATTTAGGGATAAGTCATATTTAGGAGCATAATTTGAAGTATTTCCATAGAATATAAACAATGCTTATAATGTTAAAATACACCTCTTGTACAAATTTGAGCCTAATCGGAAATAGTTTCAAAAATTGGACCAAAAAGGCATCCCGGATGGCCCAGGTGGAAACCGGCCAAACCCGGCCGCAGATGAAAATAAATTTTTTGAAAAATTTTCATTTAAAATAATTTTAAGAACTTTGACTAAAGCAAAATGTCGAGTTGAAGCAGTTTCGGGACAGGTTGTAGTGTAACTGGGGTCCCGAACTCATTAAGGGTAAAAGGGTCTTTTTGTCCCTTTGCCCCTTTACTATAAATACAGCTCATTAGAGATAAAAATCACAAAATTGGTCTGAGAAAGGAGCTGTAGCTCGTTCACTGGAGAAAAAGGTGAAAGAAACCTAGGGTTTTCCAAGTTTCAAGCCACCTAAAACACATCTCTAGGACTAGGATTCTCACAAGGCTTCCTTCTAGGAAGTTGTTCCCACATCAAGGGCTACATTCTCACCTATTGGTTCAGCTTCATAGTGAACACAACTCCCTAGGGTTGAGAAAAAACCTTTTAGGTATGATATTTTGTTATTTAAAGAATAATGTTAAGTTTAGGAGTGTTTTATAAGTTAATTGAATGATTTATATGTTTATTTGCTATTAGGATGTAGTTGCTTTGAAAACTTAGAGTTGGTTGTTTATGTACTTGTGTGTTCTTTTCATTCTTTGAGAATTTGGTAAAGTGATAAACATGAGCCATGACTATATGTATGATTCATTGTATTCTAGTTTATGTTCATGTACACAAAATCTTGTAGTTGAAAAGTTATGATTTATTTTGGTACTTTATGTATTTTGTACTCTTTAAGAATTTGTCAAAATGATAAGCATGTAACTTGAATATATGTTTGATTCATTATATTGTGGCTTATGTTCATGTGAATAGACCTTGTGTTTTGGAAGATATGGTTGTTTAATGCATTGATGCTTTGTGTAATTATGTGTTCTTTAAGAATTGGTAATATAGTGAACATGTAACATGAACATGTGTTTAAATTGATTGTATATAGCATTTGTTCATGTGGAAGAAGTTGTGTGCTTTGAAAGTTAGAATTTACTTATAGATGATGTATGATTAAAGGTGTATGCCATGTATTTGATAAAATGCCTCATTAAAATTGCATAGAAAAATCAAGGCATATTGGCATATGGTGATTCTTTGAAAACAGAGTGTGGGATGAGCATTTGGTACTATGTATTATGAGGGTGTAGATCTTGTGGTGAAAAACCCAAAATTGGTCATTGAATTGGTGTCACGCCCCGAATTTCCACAAACCCGGGGAGTGAGTGAAAAGAAATAAGAAAAGTAAATGAAAGGTCATTAAGGTGGATTTAGTAGACTTACCCAAGATAGGGTTTCAAATGCTAATCGATTATCTCCCCTAACCAGTAGTCAAAATTAATCTAAGTCAAGTTCAAGTATGGTCTCTAAGTTAGCCCCAAAATGTCCCTAAGTATACCTTGAAACAATAGCCCAAATAGGCCCCAAATGCTCTAGGACATAGGCTAATAATAGGTCAAAAATTCTACCAAATATTATCTTAGGAGGTGGCCAAACATGGCCTTGAAACATGACTAAAATGTGTCCCAAAGGGTGGCCAAACATGGCCCATGAGTGTGGCAAAACATGGCCTAGGGGTTGGCCAATCATGGCCCAAAACAAGTGGTCAAAGGCTGGTGTCAAAGGGCAAAGGGCTGGGTGCCCTAAAAAGGTGTCAAGCAGCAGCACGCGCATGGCAAGGCAATGGCAGCAGGCGCGCAAGGGGCAGGCAGCAACGTGCGGGGACGCGCAGGGGGCCTGGCTGGGCTGCTCTAGGCTGTTTCCTACAGATTCACTGTAGCTAGTTTTTCCTACAAGTTGATTTTTCTATTTTCTGATTTTTTCTTCAAAATGTTGTAGTTAGTTTTTCCAAGTTTTAACCTACTTCCTCAAGGTTTTTAACCCATCTTTTTGGCACTTTTCCCACCTATATATAGGGTGTTTTACACACCTAACAACCCTTTTTAATTTCACAAAATTTTAACATGGTTTCCTTTGTTTTTTCTAAGTATTTTCCACTTAATATTTTGTAGCCATTCATATACATAAGCATATCACAATCCACCCTCACTTGATGGCCACAACTTATGGAAATTAAGCATACATCCATTACCGTCAACATATACATGTAATGCACATTAAACAAATGTATCCTACATGTCATTTGAGTTTAAATCCTTACATTACAAAATGGCCCAAGGCTTATAGTTCATCATTTTTTCAAATTAAAACACAAGTCTTTTGGACTTATGCCCATACATACAACTCAAAATATGCCCCAAGGGCCAAATATCATCCGTGGTCCATTTCTCTTTCACTCTTCAAGACTTCATCAAGTTTCAAGTACCGGGAGCCTCATTTGTAATATGATATCCCACGAAGGGTCATCTCAACTGCTAGTATGACACAATGCTAATGGAAGGAACAAAGTTAAGGCGTGGCATGTGCAAGTGTACATTTATAATCTACATGCCTTCCAATTCATTAATACAATGCAATGGCAATATGCGTGACACACCCATGCAAACTCTATGCCCAACACATGTCTCGCTTCACGGTCCTTCCTCGTCAGCCCGGGAGTACTGTAGTACAGTCTCGCTTCACGGTCCTCCCGTCAGCCTGCGAGTACTGAAATTTGCCAGATTTTGGGTTTTTTCACCACAAGATCTACACTCTCATAATGCATAGTACTGAATTGCTCAACCCACACTATGTTTTCAAAGAATCACCATATGCCAATATGCCTTGATTTTTTTATGCAATTTCAATGAGACATTTTATCAAATACATGGCATAAACCTTAAATCATGCATCATCCATAAAGTAAATCATAAATTCCAAACTCCAAAACTTTTTCTACATGAACATATGCTATGTACTATCCATTTCAACATATACTCAAGTCACATATTCACCATTTTACCAATTCTCAAAGAATATATAATTTCACAAAGCATCAATGCATTAAACAATCATATCTTCCAAAACACAAGATCTATCTATATGAATATAAGCCATAAAGTAATGAATCAAACATATCTTCAAGTTACATGTTCATCATTTTGACAAATTCTCAAATATTACAAAATACATAAAGTACCAACACATTGAATAAATCATAACTTTCTAACTACAAGATTTTGTCTATATGAGCATAAGCTAGAATACAATGAATTATACATATAGTCATGGTTCATGTTTATCACTTTACGAAATTCTCAAAGAATACAAAGAACACACAAGTACATAAACAACCAACTCTAGGTTTTTCAAAGCAACTACATCCTAAGTGACTTTCTAACAGCAAATAAACATATAAATCATTCAATCAACTTATAAAACACTCCTAAACTTAACCCTATTCCTTACTTAGAAAAATATCATACCTAGATGATTTTTTCTCAACCCTAGGGAGTTGTGTTCGCTGTGTAGCCGAACCAATCAGTAAGAATGTAGCCCTTGATGTGGGGAGCAACTTCCTAGAAGGAAGTCTTGTGAAAATCCAAGCCTAAATATGTGTTTTGGAGGCTTGAAAGTTGAAAAACCCTAAGTTTCTTTCTCCCTTTTCTCCATGAACGTGCAACTGCTGTATTCTCATACCAAAGATTGAAATTATATCACTAAGGGGTCCTATTTATAGTAAAGGGGTCAAGGGGTAAAAAGACCATTTTGCCCTTAATGAGTTCGGGACCCCGTTACACTACAACCTGTCCCGAAACGCCTCAATTCGAATATTTTGTTTTGGCCAAAGTTCTTAAAATTATTTTAAATGATATTTCTCAAAAAAATTTATTTTCGCCTGTGGCCGGGTTTGGCCGGATCCACCCGGGCCACCCTTTATGATCCATTTTTGAATCTACCTCCGAACAGGCTCAAATTTTTACAGGAAGTGTATTCGAACATTCTAAGCATATTTACCTTCTATGATACACTCAAAATATGTTCCTAACCATGACTTATGTCTAAATGTGCATGTGTAGTGCCCTACCAGCAAATAGTGCAAGAATAGTGTCTTACCAGCAAAACGAAAAATTTACCCTCATTTTTTAGGTCTTTACATCCTTCCCTCCTTAAAGAAATTTTGTCTTGAAATTTAAAAATGTACCTCTTCGACAAAATTCTTAAAAAGTATACTATGCAGACAATGTAGTCTACTTATTCCAAACCTGAAACCCAAGGAAATATATCAAGGTTCAAAACTCAAAACATTATTAAAGGTTAAAAAGAAATATCCCAATTTCATCTAAGGTTACTCTAATTCATTACCCTTCTAGTCAATATATTAAGTAAGGGCCCAAAACAAATGACATTCTTAGTGAAACTCTTTACCAATTTAATTATGAATATATATTAATCTGTACACATATGTATCATAACACACATACATACAACATGGTTAAACATACCCTTAAACATGCATTAATATCAATCCAGTCTATATAGTTATCATAGTCGTAGTACTATAACGGGTACTAACCTAGCAAACATACATAATATCAACCTACAATATTCAACAACTAACACGTAGCCTACCACATAAACTACTTAAGTATAGGATCCATCCTAAGAATATACATATACATAAATAAGCACACAACTTCTCATATAGGTAGCTAGGCACACAATCGATCCTATGGATAGCCAGCCTTACAACCTATCTTATAGATAACTAAGCATATAGCCTATCTCATAGATCACTAGGTCTACTACATAGATATAAGCATCTAGCCCCAATTCATCAAAAATCAAGCATACCACATACTCCCAGCAAATCAAGAAAATAAGCACATTGTACAATTACACATACTAAGTAACAAGCACACTCATAATCATGTAATCCAAACCAACCCAATTAACTTAAGGTCTAACCTCTCCCAACTCATGACAAAGTCAATCCTAGAAGGATCCACGGACACCCTACTACCTGATACAACATAGCCTATAAACTGTACCTCCTGAAGCCAAAACTCACACTTCGAGAGCTTAGCAAACAACCGATGCTCCCTCAAAATCTGTAATTGCAATCCATAAGTGAAAAGTATGCTCATCCTTAGAAGGTGAATAAATCAAAATGTCATCAACAAAGACTACTACAAACTGATCTAAATAAGGACTAAAGATGCGATGCATCAAGTCCATAAATGCTACCGAGGCATTCGTCACACCGAATGGTATAACTACAAACTCATAATGGCCATAACGAAGGTGGAAAGCTGTCTTCGCCACATCCTCCTCCCTTACTCTCAACTGATGATACTCCGATCGAAGATTGATCTTTGAGAAACATCTCGAACCCCTAATCTGAGCAAACAAGTCATCTATCCTCGATAACGGGTACTTATTCTTGATAGTAACCCGGTTCAGTCTCCTATAATCTATACACAAACGTAATTTCCTATCCTTCTTCTTCGCTGAATAATGCCGAAGCACTCCACGACGAAGTACTAGGACGATTAAAACCCTTACCCTGTAAATCAGTCAACTACTCCTTCAACTCTCTAAACTCAGTTGGAGCCACTGCGATAAGGTGGAATGGAAATAGGCGCAGTGCTTGGGATAAGCTCTATCATAAACTCTATCTCTCGTCTCGGTGGTAGACTAGTCAAGTCATCCGAAAAGACATCTGAGAACTCATCCACTACTAGCGGTAATACACTATCTGTGGTCCCACTCCCATTTGCTATCAAACTAGCCAACCAGTAGCTATGACCTCCCCAACTCCTCGAGTCATACAAGGGTGGAACTAAGAATTTCCCACGATCCCCTGTGAAATAAAAACTATCTCCCTCAAGAGTACATACCGTCACTCTCCCCCCGTAACAATCTATACTCGTCCGAAAAATAAACAACCAATCTATCCCCAATATAATATCAAAACCAGACATATCAAGTAGAATGAAGTCAAAAGAAATGATGCAATCAGCTATCTTTATCGAGCAATCTCTACGGATCCTCGTCAGTGTCACATTTGTAACACCCCGACCTTGCTTAATTAATAATTAGTTTGCTAATTATTAATTAACACCAACTTAAAGAATGATTAAGGAAATAACCATTATCTCTCGACGATCACGATAGACCCATAAAATAATTAAACATGTCAGAAATGAGGGTATAATACCCGGACCTAATTACTAATTAATTAGGTGAGATGATGTCATTTTAACACTGTGAAAAATCGAATTAGCAAACTATGATGGCTACAAATAAATAATAACATGACACGAGGCCTTTGACATCGAAACTAACTGAAATACGAAACCCCCACAAGAAACCGTTTCAGTAAAAAGAGCACTGGAAAAGAAAATATAACAGGAAATAGCCAAAATAGGAATTCTGTGCCAGCCAAACAAAGCAGAAGCCCAAAATATGAAAAAATGCCCAAAGTGAGGCCAAGGGGATTTGAACCCTTGACCAAGTGGAGCAAGATTTTAGGCACCCACAAAATTTTCAAGTGGGCTACCAACAACTTTATGCCTAATATACTACAGAAATGTATATATGCTCAAAATAGGCCCATCCCACCTCCCAAATTGGCCAATGAGATTTCATGCAGCTAACAAAATATAAAATATAATTATATGTATATATATAATATAAATATAATATATATATATATATATTTATACAGATCTGTTGAATTCAGGGAGCCCCTAATTGGACGTCCACTTCCACCAACCAACTTTCATGCAAAAAGAAAGAAATGATTTTATATACACATGAGTTAATATATGTATATGTGTAAGTGCTGTGACAGACCAGGCCGTTAGTGGGTGTGCTTTGCATATAGAGTGTGTGATTTCAGATCTGCTAGAGAGAGGAACATTGTGTGAGATTATGTGTGTATATGCAAGTGTGTGTATGTGTCTCACTTGGAAGTGCACAAGAGCAAGGAGGTTGAGAAACCTTGAAGGGGACTGAAAGGGCCAAAACTGAGCCACGAGTAGAGAGAGAGGTTCACTGTGCAAGGTATAAACCTCAAAACTTGCTGATTCTTTTGTTTGAATTTTGGTGTCGTTTTTGATGTTGTTGAGCCCTATTAGTTGCATGCATGATGCTTAGAATAAGAAAACATGATTAAGGCATGAAGTTAAGCTCTGAAAACAGCTCTAGAACACCCAACCATGCCCAAACCACCATTGATGACCTCTAGTGGAGTAGGTCTGATTCGACCTTAGCCAAACTAATTTTGGCATGCCTAGACCTGACCTAGATAATGTAAGGTTTGCACTACAACAAAAACCAAAGGAAATGGCCCTAAGACTAGAGAGAACTGTCGAGTTACAGGTCACGGGTCTGATTTGGGGTATCTCAAACCGAACCTCAATCTCAGTTTTAGGAATGCAATAATCAATCCCTATGATTGTACGGTTATAACAAGCCAAAAATTATCACATTTGGTTAAGAAATGAAGGTATACGACCGAGTTGCAAGCCCTACGATAATGGAGTCAAATTGAACTCCATCCATAGTTTCGAGCCACAAAACAAATGCCAAAATGATCCTTAGTCCTAGAAATGATTTGGGATAGATAGCAGAGGAAGTTAGTATTTGAAAACCCACGAATTTGAAAACTGAAATTCTCTACAACTAAGGCAACACGGGGGAAGAAGAGAGGAAGACGATGAACAGTGACTGGATCGGTTTGGGTCGGGACCCGACCCTGTTGCACAAATGGACATAAGTAGGACAACACCGTTTTTATGGGTTATGTTTTAAATTTTAAAATTCAATTGAGGCTGTTTGGTTGCAGGGGTAACAAATTAAAATTGGAATTCGGGCCTAACCTGAACACGGATAAGGGGCCACATTGGAATAATAGGGTTATGTTATTTCGGTTTTGTATGGTGTAGTAAACCAGATGGTTTTTAGGGTTTTGGACTGGTTCAACTGACTGAACCCTAAAACCGGACCGTTCTGAACCCCTTTTTTATGAAATTCTGTTTTGAACCCCAAACTTTTTTGAAATTAGTTTATGACCCCTAAACTCTTAAGGAATTCTGTTAGGGCCCAGATTCTGAATAATTAATTCAATTGAGCCCCTGAAAAATTAAATAATTAATAAAATAATTTATTTAATTGGGTAAAATTATCATTTTACCCTTGGGCCTTAAATAGGTTAAACGAAGTCCAAATTAAATAAATAAATAGTGCATTTTTACTATCTCGGGCATTCTGGACTCAATAGTGGAGTTCGATTTGGGAAATTAAGTCCCGAAAAATAAAGACACGTAGATAGTAAATGATTGTACTGCCCCTGATGATACCTAGGGCCAAATAAAAATAAAAGATAGTCCATTTTGATTATGTTGGTATTCTGGACTCAACGGTGGAGTCCGATTTAGGAAATTAAGTCCCGAAAAAATACAGACATATAAATTATAAATGACTAAATTGCCCCTAATGATACCCAGGGCCAATTAAACATAAAAGATAGTCCAATTTAAGTATGTCGAACACTCTAGACCTTATGGTGAGGTCCATGTTATGAAAGGAGGTCCCAAAAAGTTCAGCCATACAACATATGAAATTACCAAAATGCCCCTAATGCGATATGAAGTCTAAATGAAGTTCGATTAGGATGAAATTAATACCGATAGAGGCCCAGATACTCGTGAAACTGTATACATCATTAAATGATGAATCAGGGTCAGAATTTCACGAAAGTGTGAAATTACCAAAATGCCCCTAATACTATACGAAATCCAAATGAAGTCCAAATGGGACGAAATTGATACCGATAGAAGCCTAGATACTCGTGAAATTGTACACATGATTAAATGATGAATCGGGGTCAGAATCTTACAAACGTAAAATGACCAAAATGCCCTTGAGCATGGCAAGTGCAAAGTAGAGGCCGAATAAGGGCCGATCTGATCCTGATAAATTTTCATACGTATAATTATGGAAAATCGAAGGGCTAAATAAGACTCCAGGAATAGTCAACGTATACAATGAGAAATGATCCGATGTGTCCCGATGGTCAAAGCAGATACCAAATGAAGTCCAAAGGACTTAAGAATTTATATATAAGATATATGAAACATTCTGAGGACCACTACAGGGCCCGGGACAAGAATGGTAAAATTACCATTTTTTTCCTAAAGTTAAATAAGTACTTAACTGATAACGATTTGAGTCCAAAAGACTTAGAACTTTATATTTAAGATATATGGGACTATTTTGAAGACCATGACAGGGTTCGGGACAAGTGTGGTGAAATTACCATTTTACCCCTAAGGTTAAATAAGTGCTTAACTGATAACTAATTAGAGTCCAAATGACTTAGATTATAATCCTGATAACTACTTAAGCCTAATTAAAGAATGAAATAGCCTCAGATGAAACCGAATGAAAGGGTAATAGGCTATTAGGTCATCTTAGGTAATCCGATAGACGCCTAAGATTATGAATAAGACATGAATGGATGAATTCTGATTTGACTGTGATAAATGACGATTGTTCAGGATATGCAAGGAGGTACCTAACGTATTTGGAGGTTATCAGATTATTTGTACAAGGAGATAAGCGAATAGTTTGTAAGTAACTTGGAACTTCTGACTTGCTGTATAAGTTACACTGTTTAGATACTGTATTTTGATACACTGTACCATTTTGTATGCTATACTGTTTAAATGCAAATACTTAAATGCATGCCCTTTTCGTACTATATCACACGTGATATGATTTTGGTCTTCTTTAATTTATTGACTATACTCCTGATTGATATGCTAGTATCCTGTGTTGTTCTGATCGATTGTTCCATTTAGATTGGTTTTATTTTATTCTGCTTAAACTGCATTTAAAGTGGATTTATAAAACTATTATTCTAAAGTGATTGAACTATCCCTGTGCTTTATATGAAAGAACTAGTTTTGAAACCCATGATAGGGAACTTGTGTTACTCACTGGGCTTATTTAAGCTCACCCCATTATCCTAACATTTTTCAGAACTTATCTTCATTGGACTAGAAGGCACTATGATATGATGTGGATAGGCCGAGTGGCATTCCAAGTAAAGGATCTAATGGCACTGATTTATGGAGATGTGGACTCTTGTGGATTGAATCTGGTTATTCAGGTGAGTGATATGATACAATTGACTTCATTGATATGCATTAGATGTATTGGGACATGGCTCATGGTAATGGTACCCTAGAGATGTTAGACGTACTCTATGGTTAGAGTTACTAGCAGTTTGATTTTAGACTTGCTCCGTGGTACATACCTTGTTGGTATTTATAAATGAGTTGCGTTCCCGAGATGAAAAAGGTTTTAAATTTTGCCGCTTTGACCCTACATTTGGAATGCGATTCATCAGTAAGTTCAGAAGTTTGCCTTTGGTTGGTCACATTGTCGGTCAACAAACCAGTAAGGCAGCTAACTGACATCACGTCCTCGACATCTGCGTAGGGTGAGGTTCGGGATGTGACAACGCTACCCCCAACCAGTGTGTCAACATGTAATGGTGGATCTAGTCGATCAATTCCAACCCCAATGTCATGGAAAGCATGGTAGATATGAATGAATGTGATGCACTAGAATCTGTAAGTACGCTGGCCCATGAACTAAAAACAAGTATTGTACCTCGAACCACAGAAGGTAAGAAAGTAGATGCCTCAAGTGTGACCATTGTATCTGCTCGACCCTATGTGGCCTGATCCTATCTACCACCCTCTCTCTGTCCCCGCTGACCTCCACCCCTCTGTTTAGGAGATCGAACACTCTATGCTGAAGGTACAGGCTGAAATTATGGTGCTGGAGGTTTAGAACCTAACTATGTATATGGTAGAGCTAACAAGGTCTATTGTATTCAGTCTGTAAGGCAACAACTAACTCTGATACGCAATACTCAACCCTAAGTGAATGCCATCCAAAAATAATACATCTTTCCACAAGAGAGTTTAACACAAGACTGTCCCTAAAATTTTATGTACAAATACTCTGAGTATCCACTGTCTAGTCCATGCACATGGATTTTCAAAAGCCTCAATTCTTATTTTAGCATTCTAAGGTCTTATGTGTCTTTCAATTTACGGTTTACTACCTTATTGGCATTTGTTCATTTAAAATTCTATAATTCTTTCATTATTTCTCACTTTTGGGGCTAGGTGATAACCCTTCATGGATCACATTAAACATAAGTATTAAAAAAATATTAAGCATGTACATGTCAGCAATTTACACTTTATAAGCAACAAGCATAATAAGTCATAAGATACATATAACAAGTCCTTACACATTACACAATGCTCACCAAAACTTCAAATCATGTGTCGCGGCCCTATCGTGTTCAACAACACCCCACGGTCTCTAAGTATTCGAACCTAACTCTGATACCACGTATTAGAGCCTACACACTACACAATGTTTACAAAAATTTTCAAATTATACATCGTGGTCCAATTATGTTCAACAACACCCCACGGTCCCTAAGTATTCGAACCTAGGCTCTGATACCACGTTGTCACGCCCCGAATTTTCATAAACCTAGGGAGTTAGTGAAATGAAATAAGAAAAATAAATGAAAGGTCAATAAGGTGGATTTAGTTGATTATGCATTCATTCCCCCATGTTTCTCCAAATTTTAAGAACGAAATTCTACTACTAGACTTACCCAAGATGGGTTTCAAATGCCAATCAATTATCTCCCCTAACCAATAGTCAAAATTAATCTAAGTCAAGTTCAAGTATGGTCTCCAAGGTAGCACCAAAATGTCCCTAAATATACCTTGAAACAATAGACCAAATTAGCCCCAAATGCCCTAGGACATAGGCCAAGAATAGGTCAAAAATTCTACCAAAAATTATCTAAGGAGGTGGCCAAACATGGCCCTAAAACATGACTAAAATGTGTCCCAATGAGTGGCCAAACATGGCCCATGAGTGTGGCAAAACATGGCCTAAGGGTTGGCCAAACATGGCCCAAAGTAAGTGGTCAAAGGCTGGTATCAATGGGCAAGGGCTCGGTGCCCAAAAAGGTGTCAAGCAACAGGGCAAGCTGCAGCACGTGCAGGGCAAGGCAATGGCAGCAAGTGTAGGGTGCGCAGGGCAGCAGGTGCAGATGAGCAGAGGGTAGGCAGCAGCGCATAGGGCGCGCAGTGTGCACATGCGAGGGGTGCGTGTGGGGGCTGGTTGCACAGCAAGGGGGCTGGCTAGGCTGTTTTAGGCTGTTTCCTGCAAATTCATTGTAGCTAGCTACAAGTTGATTTTTCCATTTTCTGATTGTTTCTTCAAAGTGCTGCAGCTAGTTTTTTTAAGTTTTAACCTACTTCCTTCAGGTTTTTAACCCCCCCATTTTTGGCACTTTTCCCACCTATATATAGGGTGTTTTACATACCTAACAACCCTTTTAATTTCACAAAATTTTAACATAGTCTCCTTAATTTTTTTTTTTAGCATTTTCCACCTTAATATTTTGCAGCCATTCATATACATAAGCATATCATAATCCACCCTCACTCGATGGCCATAATTTATGGAAATTAAGCATACATCCATTACCCCCAACATATACATGTAATGCACATTAAACAAATGTATCCTACATGTCATTTGAGTTTAAACCCTTATATTACAAAATGGCCCAAGGCCTATAGTTCACCATTTTTTTCAAATTAAAACACAAGTCTTTTGGGCTTATGCCCATACATACAACTCAAAATATGCCCCAAAGGCCAAATATCCTCCGTAGTCCATTTCTCCTTCGCTCTTCAAGACTTCATTAAGTCTCAAGCACCGAGAGCCTCATTTGTAATATGATATCCCACGAGAGGTCAGCTCAACTGCTTGGTATGACACAATGTTAATGCAAAGAACAAAGTTAAGGTGTGGCATGTGCAACTGTACATTTATAATCTACATGCCTTCCAATTCATTAATACAATGCAATGGCAATATGCGTGACACACCCATGCAAACTCTATGCTCAACACATGTCTCGTTTCACGGTCTTTCCCCGTCAGCCTACGAGTACTGTAGTATGTCTCGCTTCACGGTCCTCCCGTCAGCCTGTGAGTACTTTGTAGATAATTAAACTGAAGAATTTGAACACATTACAAGTTGTTGGCTGTGTACTGAAAATACTTGAACAAAATGCTAAGATAGAACAAGTTTAGAAAATGATTGAGAGGTTGGAATATGAAAAGAAGGTGTTGGTTGAGCAAATTAAGGAAATAACTACATGTACATGAGCTACACGATGATATTAAAGAGGGTTCACAATAGCGGTCTTACGTGAAAATAAGCAAAAGTAGGAAAAGAAAGGCACTAAAGTTGCCTGAATAAAAGTATGATGGGAAATAGGCTTATAAAGAAAGATAAGACAAATTTTGAAGAGACTAATTAATGTAGTACATGTTGCAGAGGCTTTTGAGGAACAATGGGAACATTCTAAGCCTCATTCCAAGAAAAAACACCAGTAGACGCAGAGTTGGTCAGTCACGTTTTTAGGAATAGAAACCATATCTTGACCCAAAAATGGCAAGACGGACAATACTCATTGCTTTGTTATAACCGAAGCTACCATAGGGCCAAACGACTTCGTTGAGGCCTCCAATTTAACCTTTTTTTTTTTTTTATTTATAGTAATTTTTAATTTCACAATTACTTTGTTTAGAAAAGTCCGAATTAACTTCTGCTTGCGACTATAGTTTCCTAGGTTGATATGATTTCTAATTTTCTAAAAAGCCCCAATTGTTTTTCTATTAATTTTGGATTTTCCCTCTTTTTTAGAATTATTATAGTTTCCTAATTGTAATAGGACTATTATAAGGAATTGTTAGATTCCTATTCAAATTAGTAGTAGACGTAGCCTATATATTTTAGTATAGAAATTTGAGATTTGTTTTCTTTGGGTAAGGAGTCCCTTTTGTTATTGGTTACTGAAGAATTTAATGTGTTTGATTTTTCTTCACGTTCTGCACTACATTAGTTGGTATTAGAGCGATGATTTTCCTAGCTCATTGGCAAATGACAAAGTCGAAAATCCAAATCCTATTGACATTTGTCGTGGGATGGAGATTGTATAGGTGAGAATTGGCCACCATGGGCAAAAGTTAGCACAAATCAATGATCAACTTAGTGCTATACAACAGATGCTCATGCAGTTCAATTTTAATGCCCTAGAGACCCTCAAGTCGACAGGAATCATGCTGGAGGATTTGCTTGAGGCCATTCTGAAGACAGGACTATACCAAGTCACCGTCCCCAAAGACAGCCTGTCTATAGAGACGAATCAGATTTAGATGATGAGGAAGACTAGGCCTACCAAACAGAACTGAGATTTTAAGAATTATCAGATGAAGGTTGACATCGCTACCTTTAATGGAAATCTTAACATTTAAGATTTACTTGACTGGATTTTTTAAGCTGATTGATTTCTAAAGATGATGGAAGTTTCTGATGACAAGATGGTAAAGCTTATAGCGTTTAAACTGAAGGGTGGAACAACAGTTTGATGGGACCATTTGCAATAAAATCGATAGCGACGAGGCAAATAACTAGTTCAAGTTTGGAGGAAGATGAATCAGTACATTATGGGAAGATTTCTCCCTCCAGATTATGAATAGTACCTATTTTAGGTATAACAAAATTACACCCAAGGCAGTCAATCAGTTTTTAATTATACAACAAACTTTAGTCGATTGTCTGTTCGTAATAATTTGGTTGAAACAGAAGGGCAGAGGGTGACACGATATTTGAGCAGACTTAAAGCCCTCAATTCATGAAAAAATTAGATTGCAGGTTTTATGGATGGTTGATGAGGCTTATAACATAGTGCTGAAGGCAGAATTATTAGAAAATGAGAGAAGGGCTGAAAGTTCTAGTGCAGTACCCTTTCGTAGGAATTTTTTGAAATCTGCTTATGTAGCGAGTGATACAAGAAAAGAAACTCATATAGAAGCAGTTTAGTCTTTTGTTCAACCTAATCAGATCAAACCACAAAGCCCAAGTAATGGAGAGGACAGTAGTAGTAGAGGCCCTCCGAAGAAGCCAGTACCAACTATGAATACAAATCCCTATGCCAAACTTACACCTAGAAAGTGCTATCGTTATGGTAAGCCTGGGCATCACTCCAATAGTTGTCCTGTTAAGTATGTTGAGAACAAGGATGTTGTTGAGGAGGTAGACAAAGAGGAACCTAGTGGAGAAGATGTTTTTTATGAAGAAGCAAAATTCGTAGAAGAAATAGAGAACAAGTCAACTGTGTGGTGCAACGGTTGCTGTATGCACCAAAGCAGATAGACACGAGCCAACGCCACTACATCTTTCGATCCTACTGTACCATTAATCGAAAGGTCTATAATTTAATTGTTGACAGTGGAAGCTATGAGAACTTTGTGGCCACGAAGCTGGTGGATCACATGAAGCTGCCTATAGAAAAACATCATTTTCCTTACACAATTGGCTAGATTAAAAAGGGACCAACAGTGAAGGTAACCGAAATCTGTCATGTTCCTATTTCCATTGGTAAACATTTTCATGATAAAGTAATTTATGATGTAGTTGATATGGATGCAAGTCATGTGTTGTTGGGTAGGCCATGAAAATATGATGCTGATATTACTTATGTAAGGGCAAGGATAATGTTTATATGTTTACATGGGGAGCACACAAAATTTCTACGATCCCTTCAAAATTTGATTTTGAGACTAACAGTTCTAAAGATAAGGGACAGTCTATGTTAATTTTATCCAGGTCTAAAGCAGAGTTCGAGGCCGAAGCTAAAGAGGCATAGGAGGTTTAGGCTTTAGTGGTTAAAAGTTTGGTGATACAGGATCCAAAGGTAGATTCAATAATGGTTATACTAGAAAAATTGCAGCCATTGTTAGAAGAATTCAGCGAATTAGTTTCTGAGGATCTGCCCAATTGCTTGCCTCCTATAAAAGATATTCAGCATCACATTGATCTAGTACCTGGTACAAGCATTCCAAATATGGCCCATTACAGAATAAATCTAAAGGGGAATGAGATTGTGAGAGAGAAGGTATAGGACTTGCTGGAAAAGGGGTTCATTCAAGAAAGTATAAATCCTTGTGCAGTCCCAACCCTATTGGTGCCAAAGAAGGATGGTAGTTAGCACATGTGCATAGATTGCAGGGTCATTAACAAGATCACCATCAAATACATATTTCCTTTCCACATTTCTGTTCCATATACCGAAAGATGTCAGATGATTCACACATTGCATGACTGTTCTTTCGAGAGATTGCGAGACTCCATGAAGTTCCACAGTTTATTACTTTAGATTGTGACATAAAGTTCCTTAGTCACTTTAGATCGTGACACAAAGTTTCCCAAACAGATGGCCAAACAGAGGTGACAAATAGAACATTGGGTAACCTAGTTCACAGTATTTGTGGAGATAGGCCTAAGTAGTAGGATCATGCCTTGCCATAGGCTGAGTTTGCATATAACAATGTTGTTTATAGTGCCATAGAAAGAACACCTTTTGCAGTTGTCTACATCATTCAACTAAAACATACTGTAAACTTGGTTCGATTGCCTAAGGGCCATGGTGTCAGTGTTGTAGCAGAGAATATGGAAAAACAAGCCCAAGCAGTATATACTGAGGTGAAACAAAAATCAGAACAAAACAATGCCAAACACAAGAAAGCTGCAGATAAGCATCGACGTGCCAAGGTGTTCAAGGAAGGAGATTCTATTATGGTCTTCGTACGTAGAGAGACATTACTAGTTTGCAGCTATAGTAAATTGAAGCCAAAGAGATATGGTTCATAGAAAATTATGCACAAGCTCAATGACAAAGCTTATGTTGTTGATTTTTCAAAAACTATAGGAATTTCACAGACTTTCAATATTGTTGACATCTACGAATACTATACAGAAGACCCTCTCTATCTCGATTGTAACTCGAGGTTGAGTTCTTTTCAAGAGGAGAGGACTAATGTAGTACAAGTTACGGAGGCTTTTGAGGAACAATGGGAATGTTCTAAGTCCCATTCCAATAAAAGGTACTAGTAGACACAGAGTTGGTCAATCATGTTTTTGGGAATAGAGATCTTATCTTGACCCAAAACGGCGAAACATACAATACTTATTGCTCTACCTTGACCGAAGCTGCTACAGGGCCAAACGACTTCGTTTAGGCTTCCAATTTAACTTTTTTACCATTTATAGTAATTTTTAATTTCGCAATTACTTTGTTTAGGAAAGTCCGAATTAACTTCTACTTACGGCTATAGTTTCCTAGTTTGATATGGTTTTTAGTTTTCTAAGAAGCCCAAATTTTTATTAATTTTAGATTTTTCCTTTTTTTCATAATTATTGTAATTTCTTAATTGTAATAGGACTAGTATAAGGAATTGGTAGATTCCTATTCAGAATCAATAATATATTTCTGTTTAAAAATTTGAGATTTTTCTCTTTGAGTGAAGAGTCCCTTTCGTTCTTGGTTACTAAAGAATTCGACGTGTTTGATTCTCCTTCACGTTCCACACTACGTTACTAAGGATGAGGGAAAAAAAGCAGGAAGTCAACTGATTTGGTTGAACCCATTACTGAATGTAAAAGAAAAATAAGGGCTAAACCAACAATGATACAACAAAAAGAATATTGAAAGGTACATAGATGAAGCAAATAATTGATGTCGATGTGGTTGAATGTAAAAATGTTGTTGTAGTTCAGAAATGAGCTTCAAATCCAAAGAAAACACTGTTCTAGTTTCTTGACAACATACTGGAAAATTCAAGAGTGTCTAAAATCATGCAGAGGACTGATTTGGAAGTCATCAAAGGAATCTACCAAGGTCATGAAGTTGGGTAATTGAAACGTAGTGAAAAAAAATTTATTTTTATTTTTAATAATGAAAAAATATGCAGTCACATTTAACGTGTGGAAAGGGATTGGCTTAATTTGTGATGTTTTGACTATAACATTTTTTTTTACAATAAACAGTACAATAATATGGACAGATGGTGAATGGACTTTGTCGCTTTTGAGGATATCAGGAAACTTCTTACAAAAAGAGATACTTCAAGTGCAGTGAGTAAAAAACACAAATACATTTTTAAACTATTATTTAAAAATTATTACATAACTAAAAAATTATACATTGAAATGCAGGTGATAGACAATTATGCCAAGATCCTGATGAGAAAACAAGAAGAAATGCTGCAACAAGAAAGGATGGCAGATAATGAACTTTCATTTATATTTTGTTGCCACAATTTGGTAAAAAATAGGTCAAGCTTTTGATTACATATTTGTATTTAACAAAATTATATCATTCTAATCAACATCACACTTTGTGTTAAACAATGATCACTACAGGAGAAGACACTTTTAGCGATGCACACTAAAGCGTCGTTAAAAGTAATAAAAAAATTAGTTTCCCACGCGAAAAATTGGCCTGAACCTATTAGCGATGTACAATTGGCCATTAGCAACGCACACGTGCATCACTAATAGTTAATGCTTTTAACAATGCATGTTTGTGCATCGCTAATTGTATGCATAAATGAAATGTTGTCGTTTTACTTCAAATTAGCAACGCTCAAAGGCTTATTAGCGACGCACAGCGTAGGCGCGGGCGTGTGCGGCATGCTCGTGGGCTGAGCTGCTATACTACTATAGCAACAATGTATTTACTCAAGCTATTTTCCCCATTTTCTGAATTTTTTTCCAAAGTGCTGTAAGCTAATTTTTCAATTTTTAACCTACTTCCTCAAGATTTTTAACCCCCACTTTTTGGCACTTTTGCCACTTATATATGGGCAATTTACCCACCTAACAACTCTTTTTAATTCACAAAATTTTGACATGGTATCCTTTGTTTTCTAAGCATTTTTCACTTAATATTTTATAAAAATTTATATATACAAGTATATGCACAATCACCCTCACTCGATGGCCATAAATTTATGAAATTTAACATACACCTACATTATCAAGTAACTTCAAGGGTCAATGCCTACTTTCCTAATTCCTCATATACTAACATTCATACTCGCATATTATCCTTATCATGGTCCTTTTTCTTATATTGTTTCCAACATATACATGTGATGCACATTAAACAAAAATACTCTATTTGTCATTTAGGTTTAAAACCTTCCATTACAAAATGGCCCAAGGCCTATAGTCCACCGTTATCCAAATTAAACACAAGTTATTTGGGCTTATGCCCATATATACAAAATGTAGCCCTTAGGCAAAATAAACTTCAAAATTCATTTTTCCCTCCGTGTTTCAATAACTTTGTCAAGTCTCAAGTGCCGGGAGCCTCATCTGTAATATGTAATTCCATATAGGCTAAGCATAACGGCTTGTATGATATAATGCTAATATAAAGAATAAAGATAAGGCGTGGCATGTGCAAAGTGTACATTCATAAGATATATCCCTTCCACTTCAATGATGTAATGCAATGGCAATATGCATGATGCACACATGTAACTCTATGCCCACCAATGCCTCGCTTCACGGTCCACCCCCGTCAACACGCGAGTACTGTCATTGGCCTAGATTTTGGGTTTTTCACCATAGGATCTACACCCTCATAATGCATAGCACCAAAGTGCTCAACACACGCCATGTTTCCAAAGATTCAAGTATCCCAAAATGCCTTGATTTTTCTATGTAATTTCAATGAGACATTTATCAAACCCATGGAGCAGGCCTTAAATAATGCATTATACATAAAACAAACTATAACTTTTAAATCACAAAACTTTGTCTACATGAACATAGCATATAATCCAATCAATTATACATATAATCATGTTACATATTCACAACCTTGCCAAATTCTCAAAGATTACACAAGTACACAAAATACCAATACATTGAGCAAACCATAACTTTCAAACAACAAGACTTTGTCTACATGAGCATAAGCTAGAATGCAATGAATTATACATATATTCATGTTACTTGTTCATCACTTCAATAAATTTTCAAAGAATACACAAGTACACAAGGTATCAATCCTAGGTTTTCAAAGTAACTATATGTTAGGTGGTTTTCTAACAATAAGTAAGCATATAAGTCATACAATCAACTCATAAAAATACTACTAAACTTAACCCTATTCTTTACTTAGCCAAATATCATACCTAAAAAGGTTTTTCTCAACCCTAGGGTGTTGTGCTCGTTGTGCAGCTGAACCAATTGGTAAGAGTGTAGCCCTTGAGGTGGAGAACAACTTCCTAAAAGAAAGCCTTATGAAATTGTAAGGCTAGAGATGAGTTTTGGAAGGTGGAAAGTTAGAAAACCTAGGTTTTTCTCACATTTTCTCTCCAAGCATGACCTGCTGCATATTCTTAGACCAATTCTGAGAATTTTAAGCCTCAAGTGCTGTATTTATACTTAAGGGGCTAAGGGGTAAAAAGACCATTTTGCCCTTAATGAGTCACAAGACCCCGTTACACTACAACCCGTCCCAAAATGCCTCAATTCGACATTTTCCTTTAACCAAAGTTCTTAAAATTATTTTAAATGATATTTTTCTAAAAAATTTATTTTCTCCTGTTGGCAGTTGCGGCCGGGTCCACTCGGGCCACCCGAGATGCCCTTTTTGGTCTAATTTTTTAAACTATCTCCGATTAGGCTTAAATTATCACAGGAGGTGTATTTTAACATTCTAAGAATATCTCCTTTCTATGTCATACTCAAATTATGCTTCTAAACTTGACTTATGTCTAAATGATGCATGTATAGTGCTCTACTGATAAATAGTGCATGAATAGTGCCCTATTGGAAAAAATAAAAAATTTATCATGATTTTTCAGATCTTTACATGAACTTACTTAATTTCCTCGGTTCTAATAATCGTTTGAAAATTATGTAACTTTCTGCTCCAAAAAGGCCCATTTTAGGATTTTGACAAATCAAAATGCCGGATATTGGCCTAACTATCCCAAAAACTCCAACACACACCTCAAAAATGATAAAATAGACTTACAAAAACTTACGGCACTTGATTCGGATCACTAGTTTCAAACTTATGTAACTGTTTGCTCCAAAAATGACCATTTTAGGATTTTGATGGGCCAAAACACCGGATATCAACCTAACAACCTAAAAATCCCATCCTGCACATTAAAAATGATAAAATAGACTTGTAAAAACTTAGGGCACTTGGTTTGGATCACCGGTTTCAAACTTATGCAACTTTCTGCTCTAAAAAGACCAATTTTGGGGTTTTGACATAGCAAAATGCCAGATATCGGCCTAAAAACCTTGAAAACCCATCACACACCTCACAAATGATAAAATAAACTTGTACAAACTTACGACACTCGGTTCAGATCACCGGTTTGAAACTTATGCAACTTTTTGCTCTCAAAAGACCAATTTTGGAGTTTTGACAGACCAAAACGTCAGATATCAGCCTAACTACTCTGAAACCCCATCACACACCTCAAAAATGATAAAATAGACTTACAAAAACTTATGGCACTCGATTCGGATCACCGGTTTAAAACTTATGCAACTTTTTGCTCCAAAAAGGCTCATTTTTGGGTTTTGATGGACCAAAACACTAGATATCAACCTAAAAGACTAGAAACCCTATCACCACCTTAAAAATGATAAAATAGACTTGTACGAACTTATAGAAATCGGTTGGGATCACCAGTTTGAAACTTATGCAACTTTTTGCTCTAAAAAGGCCCATTTTGGGGTTTTGATAGACCAAAATGCCGGATATCGGCCTAACAATCCCAAAACTCCATCACACACCTCAAAAATGATAAAATAGACTTGCACGAACTTAGGCACTCGGTTCGGATCACCAGTTTGAAACTTATGCAACTTTCCGCTCCAAAAAGCCCATTTTGAGGTTTTAACAAACCAAAACACCGGATATCAACCTAACGAGCCCAAAACCCCATCACATACCTTAAAAAATATAAAATAGACTTGTACAAACTTACAACACTAGGTTCAGATCATTAGTTTGAAACTTATGCAACTTTGTAGTTTGAAAAGACCAATTTTAGGGTTTTGATAGACCAAAATGCTGGATATTAGCCTAACAAGCCCGCAACCCCATCACACACCTCAAAAATGATAAAATAGATTTGTACGAACTTACGGCACTCAGTTTGGATCACTGGTTTGCAACTTATGCTACTTTATGTCTTTCTTACTATTTATGCATACAAAAAAAAAAAAAAAATCACATTTTATGTTCATATATATATATATATTTAATAAGTGTTCTAATATATATCATTTGATCTTTATTTTAGATTGATCGGAATTATTGCGCCGCCATCTTTCTGTTCTACATCAGGACTTACTTTTCTCCTTTATTGTTTTTCTTTTCCTGACATCTGTAGTTACATTTTCTGAGACAATTTTTTTATTTTTTAATTCATTGAGATATTCTACTTTTAAGCCATTACTAATTTATATATATATATATATGAATTCATTTCTCTTTTAATATATTCATTTCATAATTTTTGGAATTATTTTATATCAGGATGATTGATACAGGTTTTAAACATTAATAAAACACAAAAAAAAGAAAAAAAAATTCAAGTCCAAAGTAGCCCAAAAAAAAAAAATTAACTTTTAGCGACACACACAAAGGAGACGCTAAAAGTATCAAATATTAGTTTTAGCGACGCTTCACAATCATTGCTAAAAATATACTATTAGCGACGCATTATGAGCGTTGCTAATAATATAATATTAGCGATGCCTATTGCGTTCTCTGCATAGCATGAGCGACGCCACACCTGATTATTAGAGACACACAATGTGTGTCGCTAATAGTGACTTTTAGCGACGCCTATTCGTGTGCATGCCGCTAATAGTATTAGCGTTATGATTGTTAGCGATGTACCTGGCGACGCACACTTGTGTGTCGCTAATAATATTTAGCGACGCAAATGGGTATTATTAGTGACGGATGGGTGGCTTTTCCTATAGTGGATAGAACTTGATCAGGCAAAAAAATGTAGACCTTAGAACAACTTTTGTGGACAAGAACCTTATAGATGCCCCCTAAAGGTATTGGTACTTGCACTTTCCATTACATGCTAGTTGTAGTAACCACTGGACACTAGTGGTATTGGATACACAGGAAGGTGAATGAAAATTTTACAATTCATTAAGGCCAAGAGGGAGAATGATTGACCACTACATGGATGAGGCAATAGAACTAGTATGAGATTAAATGCCTATTATTATAAAGTGTCAGTCTTGTACATACCTTTGTATTTTATTGTGTTCCAAATTATGTATCATACTATCAAATTTTCAAAAATTATATGTGGATATGTTCATAAAGGAAAGACTTCATGCTATGTCTGCAAAAGGTTTTCCAATTACAGGCCTTGATTTGAAAACGAGACTAATACCAATAACAACTTGTACACAACAGACTAGTGGATCGTAAGATACAAACTACACAAACTTTTTACACATAGGTTCAAACACATTTATTGAACATATTGTGATTCAAATGATGCTTTTAGGCTTGATTGCGAGATTTTACTTTGCTACATATTAAAGTAATACATTACTAACGGCCAACTAAAGGAAGATTTTGATTTGAAAGATGCAAGGGAAATGAGGGCAACACTCATCAGGTCATTCCTTTATGAAGATAGTAAGATAGTGTCTAAAGAAATATGCAAATCAAATAAATGAAAAGTTGAATTATTCAGTGACACTGGACAAAAGTGTGTTGACTATTTTTTGCTAGATAATGTGTAACTCTTAAAAATTTGATATTGATATTTTTATAAGTTTAGATTTTTTTTGATGAACCATATAATCCCACGGAAATGAATTTTTTGTTGAATGAAATTTTGTCGATGAATTGTAAGCATAAGTCCCATGTTCTTTCTTATATGAAATCAAAACTATAACAAACTATAGTTTATATTGAAAACATGCGTTGAATGAAAATTGTGAGGATAAGTTTCAGGCATGTGGGGATTGTACATGTGGATGTTAAAGTAGTTACTATGCAAATCATAAATGAAAAATGATGGTCAGGCAAATGCCATAAGTATAACTCCCATTTTTTTTTTTTTATATGAAGTTAAAACTGTAACAAACTACAGTTTATATGTAAAGAAGTCCCCTTGTTCTTTCTTATATGATGCAAAACTGTAACAAACTACAATTTATATGTAAAAAATGAGATAAACAAATAATGTGTACTTTTAACAATTTGACAGTGATGTTTTGGTAAGCTTACATCTCTACATTCTTTGAAAATTTATGGTTAGACAAAGGGCATAAGTATAAGTCCCCTTATTCTTTCTTATATGAAGTTCAAACTGTAACAAAGTACAATTTATATGTGAAAAATGAGATACACAAATAATATGTATCTTATAACAATTTGATAGTGATATTTTGGTAAGTTTACATTTCTACATTCTTTGAAAATTGATGGCTAGACAAAGGGTATAAGTATAAGTCCCCTTATTCTTTCTTATATTAAGTTCAAACTGTAACAAACTACAACTTATATGTAAGAAAAGAGACACAAATAATGTGTAACTTTTAACAATTTGTCAGTGATGTTTTTGGTAAGCTTATATCTCTACATTCTTTAAAAATTAATGGCCAAACAAAGGGCAATATTATTAGTCCCTTGTTCTTTCTTATATGAAGTTCAGACTATAACAAACTACAGTTTCTGATTACAAAATGGTATCTTAACATAAAATGATGAAACAAAATTTGAATAAATTTATTGAAATGATGAAATTGTTGGTAACATAAAATTTTGAACAAATCATAGATTTCACATAGGTTCTTTACAACCCTTACAATTATGGTGTCCCATTCGACCACACCTAATCTCCCTTATCAACTCGCCCCTAGAATGGATTCTCTTCTTTTTAAGACGCTCGGGTTACTTCTTCGACAGAGATGGTAAAATTAATGGTTCAACATCATCAAAAGTAGGTTTCTCTAAAGATGCAATAGTGTAAATCAAATTATTATAAGATACTTTAAAGCAGCTTACGTGGAAATAAGCATCAATAAATTAGTCCAAATCCCTTTAGGCGTCGCAAAATCTCTTTAGCGACGCATTTTTCCACTATTAGTGCGTCGCTAATAGTGCCTTTTCCTGTAGTGGACTTTTGAATAGCAATAACATTGTGAGGACAAGGGGAGTTGTTAACTTGCCAATGATGACAAGAACATAAATGATTAACGAGATTAACAATAACAGACAGGTGCAAATGGACTTCAAATACATCAACAGAGGATTGACTAACAACCCATGATCTTCCAATATTGGCAACAACCTCTAGCTTCAATTCAGTTTTGGGACACAACAATCCATTCCTCTCCTTACACATCTCCCTCATGCCGCACATTTGGTTCATAATTTAGACGTAGATCGTGTCAACCATTTTTGTGACAAGAAATTGTTGAGATTCACGAACTTGGGCATTAAAAGATTCAACAACATTTGGTGGTATCTCACCATAACGATCTCCTTCAAAGTAAGCATTTGCCTAATGCTAGAAAGACAAATCATGTATGAATCTTTCGATTCTCTTGCCACCCTCATTAACAAACTCAACAATCTTCAAATGAAACAATGAAATGGTTGGTGCATACGCGTAGTCCTGAAACTTGTATATCATCCTCTCTCTAAATGCTATATTGGTGCTCGAAAATTTTTCCCTCAACTTCGCCTTACGATGCTACATACAAAAATCATGGTAACAATCCAGGAACACTTTACACATGACATCAAGAAAATCTGAATTATGGTCAGATATAAATGTGATCTTCCATAAATCATCAACAACTTGGGATAGGTGTAGAGAAAACCAATACTAGTTGTCTTTGTCCTCTGAATCGACCACCGAAAATGCAACTAGAAAAAGTCCTACAAAATATAAAAAGTAATAAATAATGAGAAAGTAACATAATGATGATGTTGAAAAAAATATCATTACATACATTAATTTGAAATAAACAAGGATATATACATGATATTAATTAATGAAAATTGGTATTGTAAAAATATAAAATTTATATATTTGTGTTATTAATATTGTGTAGTGATTCAGGATAGAGAGCAAAATGTAAACTATTGAATTAAAAATACAAATTTGTATAGGAAAATACGAACAAACAGGAAAAAAAAAAAAAAAGACCTAAAAACATTGTATAAAAAAATGGAATTGTATACAATGAATAAATATATTGGTTTCTATCTTTTCCAATGGCAGTAAGTAAGTTCCATTTATACATCATTTTCAAAAATGACCCATCCAGAAAAAGTATCGGCTGACAATAAGTGAAACCACGTATACTTGCTTGGAATACAACAAATAATCTCTTAAATCTTTTTGTGTCTTTATCAAAATCCATTTGAAAAGCAACCATCATTAACCTTCCTAAGTTCATCAATATACCAACCTAACTGATCGAATGACAAAGCCTCATCCCCATACAACTTACTTTTGGCTTTCTCCACACCTAACCATGCACTATGATAACTTAAATCAATGCCATAGTTTTCTTTGAAAAAATATACCACATCGATTGGACGGGTCAATGGCGTACCCTGAACATGCTTGAGGATAACATCTCCAACCAAATTTGAACTTATATGCGGATTTTTAGATTTGCGGGCAGACACTCCACAAGAGTGTAAATCATTCATACTACGAATGTAAAAAAATCCATTGCACTTTTCAACCGAAGCATGTACACGCCACATGCAACCTTTTGTTTTTTGAAAAAAACATTCAGTAGTGACACTTTCTTTGTGATTATTTAGGTATTCGAACTAGAATCCACGCTCAATTGTATACTTACAAAAAGAATTGCAAATCTCACCAACCTCGCCTTTGAAACATTGACCAACATCACAAATAGCATGTGCCCAGTTGTACGACAACAGAAACTTCTTCTTATGGGTGCAAAATGAAGCCAACAAATCGGACTCAAAATCGTCTGGTTGTCGCCAATCATCTAGTAAACAATATGTATCAATTCCCACATGTGATTTTCTAAAATCACCAATATTTGAAAATTCAACAAAAATATCAACTATTTCTTCACCATTTGCTTGTAATGGGGACAACATATTGTCAAAGTCATCGTCGCTCTCTAACAAACAGTTTGCATGGCCTTTGGTAGAGTAATAGACACATCAATTATCAATTGAAAAGTTTTTCTATCGAGCACATATGAAATTTATACGATCATCAAATGTACGTCCACTACAGCATTTGAAAACAATTGTGCAATCGTCATGCTTAACCAGAAATAATGTAGAACTGTCCATTGAACTTGTAAAATCGTTAAAATAAATACATTACAATACTTGGGGATTAGGTTTATTCAGTTACAATACTTATCTAACCTATATAAATATACAAGGTTACACAGTATAAATTCTAAGTTTACATTTTTTAGGTTGTATAATGTTATTGTACATGTTACAAAATATTAATATGCAATACCTATATAGACTGAACATGAGGTTTTGGTAAGTGAGTTATAGTACCTATATATACTGTATAAATACACAGTATGGAATGTATATTATAGAATATAAATGTAATGCTAATAAAGCATCTCATATAAGAATCTGATAATCAAATGAATGGAAAAAAATGTAGCACATGTAAAGCGAATGTTGTAAAAAATTGAAACAAATTACAGAATAATCCTTTAAATGAAACTCTAGTAAACTGTATAAATATAATATATATATATATATATATATACATATATAATGCAATATACAATATACAATATGACACAAAATAAATGCAATGAATAAAAAAAAGTCTCGAATAAATACCTGATAGTAGTTACAAAAATATACTATAACTGATACCGAAAAAAATGGAAGAACTAGATAAACTCGATAAACTGTATAATAGTATAGATTATAACATTATCAACATTGACGCTCAAAACAAACCGAACATGAAACGCACGACCATAAATTGATTGAAAAAAAAAATTAAAAATGAAGATCACATCTAAGCTAAACTGTAACAAACATTAACAAAATAGATAGAAATACAAAAAGAATCAAACAAAAAATTAAAAAAAAAATAAAAACAAACTACACGACCATAAACTGTTTAAGAAAATGATTGATTAATAACAACCAAATCAATTGATTAATAACTAACAACAAAATCAAAGAATAAATAGGAAACACACCTGAAATGGATTCATCAGAATTAACAACTGAGATAATATATGGAAATTGAAAATTTTGAAGTAAAAATGAAGCAGAAAGAAAAACAGGGACAAATGAAGGTAAAACACAGATGAAAATCTTGGTGGAAGGGGATTAAGAAACACATCAAGTAAATTGAATTAAAAAATGCACGAGTAATTAAGCAAGAAAGCAAGTGGATTGAATTAAAAAATGCGTGAGTGATAATCTAGAAATAAATCACGTACATATCAATTCCTAAATAAGTTACATTATTTACAGTATTACCAAAAATGGATAAAGGGTCTTTCAATAAAAACAATTAAAACAAATCAGCCATGTCATCAAAATTGTTCTTCACACTAAACAATTACCATGCAGTTTTCCTCACGTTAAAAAAAGACTAATGATGAATTAAGTAATAATAAAAATAGAATCTTAGGGAATACAGGATAATTAACTCTCATTTTTTTTTTTTTTTATGACACCTAAAAATAAATTAAAAACGTGTGGATAGCTTAAAAAGCTAAATGAAATTGTATGCACATCTCCAAACTCATGACCTCATTTCCTGCTTACATTATTGTTACAGACTTGCATCTCCGTAGAGTCTTAGCAAAAAAATAACAGCTCCGTTGGCTCCAAATCAGGTAACAGAAATTTCATCCTATTTACGTAAGTGTTATAATTATAGTGTGTCACATATGTACTCATATATGTATATATATATGTATATATATATATATATTATATGACTATTTAGTTTTAACAAAAAAAAATTAATTAAATCAAAAAACACATGTACATTGCCTATGTAACAGACTATGAGTAAGACACGTATTAGAACCTACCGAGTTTGAACCTAAGTGTTGTCCATACATAAATTGTGTTGTAACACTCCGTTGTTTTCATTTTTTTTTTTTTTAATTAAAAAGGAATCCTTCAACTAAAATGTAAAATTTGGAGTCAGTTCATACAGGGTACTGTTCTGGTTTTAATCGGGCCATCCATTAGTAGACGATAAAATTAGTCTTCTGAATTATTTGACTGATTTTTCAAATTAGTCGACTCAAAAAATCATATACCAAATTATAAAAAAAATTACAAACTACTTAGTTCATGAAGTTGTATGCACAACTCCATACCCATGACCTCATTTCACGCTCACATCATTGTTACATCTCCGTAGTCTTACCAGAAACTAACAGAGCATCTTTCCATCAAATTTATATGCACATCTCCAGACCCATGACCTCATTTCTTGCTCACATCATTGTTACATCTCCATATATATATATATATATATATAGAGTACTACTTTTTATTGACGTTTTTTGTGCATTGTAAAGTTTCATTATATTTTTTAAAAAAAATTAGCAATGCTTACAATATTCATCATAAATAAGTTATTATCATATGTGCCGCGAATATAATAGTATTAGCAATGTTGTATTATAATATTAGCAACACTATATTTTGTTGCAATTAATAACACTAATTAAATTTTTTAAATTTATTAGCAGTGCAAAAAGTGAATGGATTATACTCTATTTATCCATACAACAATTATTTTATTTTATTTAATTACAACACCACAAAGCATCACAAATAATCATTTTAAAAAAATTCTTAATCATATGAAAAAAATCAGTACAACTAATCCTCAATGTATATTGAATACAATTTTTAAATTGCATTAAAATATAAAATTCAAACATTACATATAACAATGTATCAAACACAAACTAAATTGAAAAAAAAAAAAACATTTTTTCCCCACATAGACTAGAAACCATAAATCTGTAAAACAAAACACAAAATAGAAAATAATTAATATCAATTAATTCTAAGTTTACTAATTTTAGAATAACGTACTAAGCATCTAAGACCTAATCAAAATCGTATGCTTGTCGAATTACACAAGAAGAATCTAAAGATACATATGATAACTAGCCAAATAAAGTATGAAAAATAATGATAACTAGCAACGTTTCAAGAAAGTGTAACTAATAATTAATTATTTGTCATACTATATTTAATGTTGCAATTAATTGTTGGCTAAAACGACTTCACTAATAATGTAGACTAAAACGATGACAAGCTAAATTTTATGAAATCCACGTCATAGGACATTTTTTAATTAATTATACTTTTTATTAATAAAAATTTAATAATCCTCTTTATTTGTTAGCTTTTTTTTTTTCTGTAAAACTTAGTCAATTGTTAAGATTGTTAGTCCTTTCCTCTTTAAAAATAAAGAGGTAATATTGATCACTCTATCATTGATAGCTGATGTCACTTCAAAATTACAGAGTCGTCCTAAATAATTAAAAAAAATGAAAAAAAGAGAAGTGAAGAAAAATTGAGAAAAATATCTATTTATGTGTGTAAGTATAAGTATACCAATTTAATTGAAAATAAACAAATAATTCATCATTTCTTAATCTAAGTAGTTTACAATAGAAAAATCACTTGAGACAATTAGGATCAATATTCACCACTCAAGCCAAAAAAAGAACAAATATTAATTATTAGTGACGCCATATTTCATCTCAAAAAATTACAAAAATAATTTTAAAAAACAATTATTAGCGGCATAAAAGACACAACAAATAATCAACTATTAGCAACGTTTATAATAATTGTCCTAAATAGTCTAAATCTGGAATGTTTTTTTGCCCTGCCAATTTATTTGCTGCAAATACTTATTATTTGCAGCATATTCGCCGTTGCAAATACTGATTTTCGGCAGCGTTTTTATTTGTGACGCTTGTATAAGCACCGCGAAATAAGAAAAAACCTTATTTCTTGTATTGATATTTTCTTGTGTAGATGATCTCTTTATACATTGTATTCATTTTTTACAATGATACTATTACCTTTATACGAACATTGATACATCTGTATAATTGTATTAGACATAATCTTGTATCTTGATTTATTAGAGTTAGCTCTAAGTACTAAGATGTTACTGTATACTAGTATAATATACATTTACAATTAACTGTACAGTTGAACCTTACAATAGTTAATTTCAATCAATCCTATTCCAGGACTTGAACAAATAAAAGCATGATGACAAACTGAACATATTTAATCAAAAATGATCATTTTTAATGGATGTGAACAAGATAAAGTGTTAGATTTACCTTCTAATTAGGGTCACAATGAACCTTATGTCATGGCATCCGGGTTAGGGTCATGATAGAATAGTATCAAAGCTTTAGATTAGATACCTAGGCACAGTGAAAAGACGTTTGGTACCTCGAATTACTTGGCCGGCTTGGATTACATGTTACGTGTTTGTTGCATTTGGTGTTGAGATGGCCTTATGGAATGTTTAGACATGTTAATAGGGGTAGGGGTTGATTAAGTCTGTGTAGGAATTTTAAAAATTAATTTTTACGAATCCTGATCGTTAAACAGAATCTCCAATGAGGTCCTAGTGGAAATATACAAAACTTCATTTAGACACGATGAGGTCCCAGTAGAAATATATGCAAAACTTCAGGAGTGTCACTCTAATTAATCCTTAACAAAAAGACAAAAAGAAGAATTAAAAAAACCCTTCTTTTAAAAAAAAAAAAATCTTTTTTTTTTAAAACAAACCTTTTTTTAAAAAAAAATAAAAAATAAAAAATAAAAAAGAGGAAGTGGTATCTAAACATCACTTTAGTGCTTATAAATATTCAACATTCAGCGACTAGTGTTATCTAAAAACCAGGTTTTGAGAGAATACCCAAAATGATACACCGACTTTGGGTTTTTTCCTCTTGTTTCAATGAACCTGGCACCCGTATTTTAGATAATCCAAACTGTAGCTAACCATACACAAATAGACTTTCCAGCATCTGAATCAAAGTTGCCATAATCACATCATGACGGGTTATCTCGAAATCTTGTTAGTAGTCATTTGCTTTGTATTTCTTTGCCGTTTCGGATATAACAACGGATTACCATGGAACTGGCCTCTATTTGGGATGCTGCCAATGGTGCTTCTCAACTTCAATCGGCTCCAGAAAAGGTTTACTGAAATTCTAGAACTAAGCAACGGCACTTTTCTATTCAAAGGCCCGTTGTTCGTTAATATGGACATGATTATCACCAGCAATCCTGCCAACGTACACCACATAATGAGTAAAAACTTCACAAATTATCCGAAAGGATCACAGTCCAAGGAGATATTTGATATTCTCGGGCACAGCCTCTTCAATCAAGATCTTGGCATGTGGAGAGAGCAGAGGAAGTTAGCTCATGCTTTTTTCAATGACCAGCGATTCCACCAGTTTACGCCCAAGATTAACCAACATACTCTTGAGAAAGGGTTAGTCCCAGTTCTCGACCATGCCTCCAAACATGGCACAGTGGTAGACTTGCAAGATTTGCTCCAAAGGCTTATGTTTGATGCTACTTGCATGTTGGCCACCGGGTATGACCCTGGTTCACTCCGTATTGGTCTCCCGGATGTTCCATTCTCAAAGGCCATGGACGATGCCACTGAAGCTATACTTTTCCGGCATATCCTGCCAGAAAGGTTTTGGAAGTTACAGAGGTGGCTAGGAGTTTGGAAAGAGAAAAAAATGAGTAAAGCTATGGAAACCCTAGATCACATTGCTGAAAACTATATATCAATGAAGCGAAGAGAACTCAGCACAGGAGCAAAGACCAAGGAAGATGAAGAAGGTTTCAATGCATTAAGATGTTGCTTAACTGAAGATGATATCTTTGGATCTGCTATGAACACCAATAAAGCTACGAGAGATTGCATTTTAGGTCTCATTTTCGCAGGGCGAGACACAGCTAGTTCAGTTCTGGCTTGGTTTTTTCGGCTTGTGATGAAGAACCCACTAGTTGAAACCAAGATTAGAGAAGAACTAAAAGCCAATTTGCCAATAAATGAAGCAGAAAAGTTTGGGTTGTTTAACGGGGAAACCTTAAATAAGCTGGTTTATCTTCATGCAACATTGTGTGAAACATTAAGGCTCTTTCCACCAGTTCCTTTCCAGCGTAGGGTAGCTATTCAACCAGATATACTTCCAAGTGGTCACCGTGTCGACCCGAAGACGACAAAAGTTGTGCTTTCTTCATATGCTATGGGAAGAACGAAGTCGATATGGGGAAATGATTCCCTCGAGTTCAAGCCGGAGCGATGGGTGCTAGAGAAAGGTGGAATTAAAATTGAACAATCAAAAAATTTCTTAGCATTCAGCTCAGGACCTAGGACATTGTCCCGGGAAAGAGTTGTCATTCATTAGAATGAAGGCTGTTGCAGCTACTATAATCCACAACTACCATCTCCAACTAGTGGAAGGTCAATATGTCACACCTGTTTTTTCTATTATTTTTCACATGAAGCATGGCCTAAAGGTTAGGGTTACCAACAGATGGGCTTGAGCACTTCTCTTTTTAGGGGTTTTATATATAATATGTCTATGGTTGGGTGTGATTCTAAATACATTGTTGTTTAGTTTATATTAGTGTAATACGCTGATGTGTGTTTACAACAGAACAAACACAACCGAAATGATGTCTGTTGAAATAATGGTTGCAGGCCCATCATTGGCAGCACCTTGCTTTTATGTGTGTATTGTGTCTTTTCTTGACATACAAAGGAGATTTAAATATCTTGGTGATGTTAATAAGAAATATATTATGTTTCATATATAGTTTGAAACCAATTTTTGAGACTATGACAGTGCTTTTGCGTGTCAGTATCTGTGGATGTTCATGCAGCAAGTTTTATAATTAAAATGATAAACATTGTGAAAATAGTAATATATGATATGGATACTCACAATAAAGTATTTAAATGTCTTTGAATTCAGCATATTATAACTGGTTGTCGTTTGTGAATAGTTTCACAAAGTTCACATAATGTAACTATTTTGACTCCCAAAAAGGAACTTTGAAATATTAGTGAGTGTGCCATCAGATCGAATTAGGTACAAATCTAAGTTTATAACTTTTTTTTCAAACACACACTTTAGTGGAAAAGAATCTTTTAATGCAAGAATTGCTAAAGGGCCATCATCTTGATCATTCCCCAACAAAATGTGCTATGAAACTTGACCTAATGAAGGCTAGCTTATGACTCCATAAACTAGGAGTTCTTTTTTTTTTGATCGCCCAAAAAAAACTTCATTGATGAATATAAAGTACAAGGAATACTTAGAATACATCAATAAAGGAAATCACCCTAGGGTAGTGCAATGACATCATAATTAAAATCAACATCCCAACTAAGTTGGCACATTAAATCTAACAATCCTCTACCAACACAACCCACCTCAGAAGTTGGCAAAGCACCTAGAGAGAACAAAAAAACTGGAATGTTCAAAGATGAATAGTAATAAACAGCATCTACAGACCCAAAATTCACTTGAGTTGATGGATGCTTTAGATATTATGTAGTTTCCTGACAAATTCGAGGACTGGCTCAGAGAATGTGTTTCAACGGCAACTTTCTCCATAAAAATTAATGGTGGATTGGGAGGTTACTTCAAAGGGGAGAGGAGCCTTAGACAAGGTGACCCAATTCCCCCATACTTGTTTATCATTGGAATGGTGGCCTTAACTGGTCTTATGAAGCCTTAACTGGTCTTATGAAGTTTTATACTGAGTTGGGCAGATTTAGATACCATCCTAGATGCAGCAGCCACAAAATCAGTCACCTAATTTTTGTTGATGATGTCTTAGTTTTTAGTTATAGCAGTTGATCCCTCCTCTCTAGCCATATATATATATATTTAAGAATGCTAGCTCTTGTTGATTTTGAGAACATGTTTGGGCTGAAGTTAAATATGAATACAAGCACTGCTTATTTTGCTGAGGTCACTAAGAATAAAAAACGCATCTTTATCAAATAATAGGGCAAAAGGAGAGTACCCTCCTAGACCATGGAGATACCAAAATATTGCAGCTGGACTTTTAGTTATTATTTTTACTTGAATCTACAATATATATATTTAATAAGAATCTTGCAATTAAAAATGAGTAGTGAGGGCTTGCTAAAAGGAGGTGCTATTTTAACTCTCCTTTTTCATTAGGCATTTCATCTCCTTAAAAGAAAGTTTACTCAATTATCCTTTATTCAATTCGTATCTTTAATCTTTTTATTAAATATAGAATAATTTCATAAATTTACTTTACAAGTTTGAAGTTCCTTATAAAAAAGAAGTGTGAATTTAATTTTCCTTGTTAAAATTGTATATTATTTTTGAAAATTTAAAAACGACCTGAAAAAATATGTTTGTTAGGTGCCAAAATTATTTTGAAAAAAAAAATCAAAATAACACATTTTTAAGAAACTACTTAAAAGAACTTTTCTATATTTTCAACACTGAATTCTTTAAAATAGAAAAATTTTATTTGTTATCAACAAATTTTGAGTTTTAATTTTAAAAATAAAAATCATTCAAGGAAAAATAATATCTAAAAATAAATTAAAAACGTGTGGATATCTTAAAAAGCTAAATGAAGTTGTATCCACATCTCCAAACCCATGACCTCATTTCACGCCCACATCATTGTTACATCTCCGTACGTAGAGTCTTAGCAGAAACTAACAGAGCATTCCTCCATCAATTTATATACCACATCTCCAACCCCATGACCTCATTTCTTGCTCACATCATTGTTACATCTCCATAGAGTCTTAACAAAAAATAACAGAACATATCCCTCCATCAATTTATTAAGGGTATCACTAATGAGGGTTTGCTTGTCTATTTAAAAAAAAAAAGGAAAGATATGCTCTATTTGATATGATCAGAAGTTGAGGAATGTTTCAGTTAATATAAGTTTTAATATTTGTACTAGATCATTTGACTGACGGATTCAGAAATTCTGCTTGATTATGAACTTGGAATTAGGATTTTAGGGGCCTCTTATGAAACTTCATAAAATTTCAGAAGGACTAATTTTTAATTATTAATTTTAACAAAATAATAACAGAAAATTTGAATTTTCAAATGTTACCAGCCCTTTAGGTTACATTTGCATTCAATTTTATTATTGATTTAAATAAAAGGAGTATATATCCTATCAAAATTTTCTAGGATCATTTTTCATACTTGAATACCCTTTATAACAAAGGAAAAAAAAATCAAAATGTTACGACTAATATAAATATTTATATTTAGTATAGTGGTATGTATACAGTAATCACTTATGTAAAATCTTTGCGACTTCGAGTTAACCATAACCCTTCTCCGAGTTGAATGTACGTCTTATGCCAAACATCTATTGGGCTGGGCAGTGCATCGCTCTTCTAATCACACTGCAACAATTTGGGCACACAAGTTAAGATTCATAAATGTCGTATATTTCTAATATAAAAAAATACACACTTATAATTACCATCTCGTGCCAGTGGTGTACAAATAAGCGTGAACCATCGTAGTGATTCACCCTTTGTTTACTCCTACTCTTCGTATTTTTTTTGTCAACCTCTTATACGTGAAATTCAATGATGTTAATCTATATGAAATAAAATATTGTAAAAATAGTAATTGTGGAATTTGATTACCTCGAATTCCTTACTCTCCCACCGATCACAAAGGCGAGTACAGTCCTCCTGCGACACCCCTTTGTAGGGTCTCATGTAGGGATCCCTACCTACATCCTTCTCCTTTTCTGTGATGTATGTGCAATTTGTGACGATAGTCCCTAGAGAAAATCCCTAGGTAGCTGTCCACTGCGGACTGCACATGGGGTCAATGTAGGTTATTAATGTCAAATTTCTTTTGCAAAATCATTTTACATTCATATTAGAGTAGAGATTCATTACATATGTTAATATATATAAAATAGAATTAAATAATAAAAAATATACCAATATGTGGTCTTGGATCTCGCATTGATGCTCCTCGGTGACTTGGTACCAGTCGATGGCATGCGAAGTTGGCAAATGATGTCAACCTTGGTGATAAACTCCTGCACCCACCCACCCACCGACCTAATGAAACCTTCAGGGGATCTCAATGTGATGTTGGACACCCCCAAATGCATCCCTCTGCCATTGTAATTTATTGTTCATTGACCTACCACGCCCACATCTTAGTATGGAGGTCGAAACGTTTCAAGAAACATTATAGAAACAATTAATACAAAAAATATATACATATGAAATGAAAAGTAATAAATTACCAGGAGCAGGAGTAGTTGAACCTGTTGAGAAAATCCCAATGCTCGTTGTAGGCACATGGGTCGAAAGGTCAGACCCTAAGGTAGTCAATAGTCGGCGATGTGCACTAGGACCTGTCCATATCTACAAGGAAGCATATCTATAAAAAAATAATTTTAAATATACCATATAAAAAAGAGTAATAAATTAATATATGAAATAATACATATAATACCTGTGACAATTATTTATAAAAGTTTGTATCATCACCTATTCTTGTAATTTCTTCATTATAGAACAATACTCGAATAATGTGTTATCATCGAAATCACTTTCATCATCATCATCATTGATGAATGTTGAGTCCCTCGAATCTAAATGCACGGGATTTTGAAAAGTGACAACTACAACATGATTAGGTTCTATGTCAGTCTTATTCAATTAGACTATGTGCGTCGCATGTACTTGATCATGATAGACAACACCATCATAGGCCGTTTTAAAATCTTCTTGTAATGCCTTCGCATTCTACTCTAATCTCTCTCTCTCTCTCTCTCTTTCACTCACTCGCTCATGAACTTTGACTACATTACATATATTTCTAGACTTCATCTTATGGGCCACATGTCATTCATCTCTTATTTTTGTGTCCTTCAAATAGAAAACTTGCTTAGCCTGTGAGGCCAATATATAAGGATCATTCTTAAATGTCATCTGGGACATATTAACACTTATAAAGTGTTTATCAGTCTCCATTCCAGTCTTTTTGTTACTAACATCTCACCAATTATATTTGAATAGATACTCCAAGTTCCTTAGGTAATGTATCTCTAGGATATCTTCTACCACACCAGAGTAGTCCAAGCTTTGTCTTATTTCATACCCTCCCTCAACCACGACACCACTATTTTGTGTGATTCACCGTTGCACCACAAGTTTCTTTGTGTGAAAGTGAACATCATCAACAATGCAACTGGTGTAATGAAACACCCTTTCAACTAGGACACATGCCAAGACAAATAGTTGATCATACGCCTCAGGAAATCCTTAGTTACATAAGAGCTTTATCTATTAATAAGATCAAAAGTAGAAAAATAATTGAATACACGTTAATTAACTAATTATCATCAAAATAAGATATGTTGTACTTACATGGTCTCTGAACCACTTAGGAAATAGTTTTTGTTATATTTTCTCTATATCTATTACATTTTCTCTCTGAAGCATAGTCGTATGCTCATTATATAAGATAAAATATTTTTTTTGTAACTTGGATTCCACTAATAAGGCAGCATTGTAAAGGTGCACAATAAACTTACTTAAAATATGGCAATGTTTCATCACATATATTGAGTACGGTATAATGTGGTTTTGCTAAGCTTTTAGGAGGATATTAGTTATACGATGAAGCACCTAATGTTCAAATATTCTGACTGAACATTACGAGGCCAATTCATTGTTACGTTGGACATCTATCAGAGTTCTGTTCTTCATGATTAAACCTCGTTTTAACATCTTCAAGATACATGAAACAGAACGTAAGACATTCAACATCGATGTATGCGTCAGCAATTGATCCTTTCGGTTGTGCTTTGTTATGCATGTATTACTTTAATGTGTACAAAAATCCGTGACAATAATTCATCAAATTAATTAAATAGTTCTTATGGATATATAAGACATTAAATATTTATGTACCTTTCCATTGGATACATCCACTAATATTGAACTAGTCCACTAATTTTTGCCTCATATGACAAATGCACAACTAGTGAACCACGACATCAAAGAAAGCTGGAGGAAAAATCATTTCCAACTTACAGAAGATTACAACAATATCCCTTTCGAGCTTCTCTAGTACTTCCAACTTCAATCAATTTTCTAAAAAAACATCCCGACTTAATCAATGTCATTGATACGTTCTCATGGAGATATCCATGTATTACAACTGGAACATGTCGATGTAAAAGTATGTGGCAATCATAGCATTTTAAGACAGATATTTTCTCATCTTTAACATTCATACACTGAGATATATTCGATGCATATCCTTTTGGGAACTTCACTGATTTAAACCATTCATAAATCCTTATTTGTGCATTGGATGATAACGTGTAGCATGTGGGAGGCACAACAAATTTATCTTCGCTACATATTAGGTGCAACTCTTTTTTTATGCCTAGTTCTTGAAAGTTTATCCGAGCTTTAACATTTGTCTTTCCTTTCAATTTTCATTAATGTTCCCAGCACATTATCATATATATTTTTCTCAATGTACATAACATCCAAATTGTGCCCTAACTTCAACATTTACCAATATGGAAAATAAAAGAAATATACTTTTCTTCATTGAATTAAACTTTATATTAATACGCTTCCTCCTTTTAGCACCCAGTATCTTTCCAAACCTCACTAGTTAGACTTTGGCCAATGGCGCCAACACGTCCTCTATAGACAACTCACGAGATGTTGACCTGCACTCAGGCTTGACATCAAATAGATGTTTTTAACAGATTTTTCATACGTGTGATGGTGATGACACATGTAGCATTTTTTTCTATTGGAAAAAATGTAGCAACTACGCATCCTTGTTGCATACCAAACATGCTAGATACCCCTTTATGCTCTACCTAGACAAGTTGGTGTATGCTGGAAGTCATTTATGGTCCACAATACTATTGCATGAAATCGGAATGTCTCTTTCGTAGATACATCGTATGCTTCCACTCTAATCTCCCATAACTCATCTACTAATGGTCACAAATAAACATCAAATTCCATATCTAGGAGACTTCGGCCCAGGAATAAGAAATGACATAAAGATAAATGGTTCATTCACACATCTCCATGGTGGAAAGTTATAGGGCACAAGCAAAATTGGCTCTATGCCATAGGCATTACTCATATCACTGAATGGATTGAAATCGTAGCTAACCAGTCCAAGCTGTACATTACGCGGTTTATTTGCAAACCATTCATGATTTTTATCAAATTCAATCACGCCTATGTACATTTGCCTCACTAACACGTTTCTCACTATGCAATCACATCTTTTCAGTCGTCTACAACCTCTTTAATCTCGATTTTAACAAAAATTATCTCAGCCCCCTGTATAGAATTTTATTACTCATTCCTTCAGTCACCTTGTACTTGGGTTCATGGCACACTGTACACTCAGCACACCCTTCAGTCTCCTTTCATAATAAGAGACAATCATTTTACAAGCATGCGTAGGGATAAATCCAAGGCCCAAGTCCCTCAACTGTTTTTTCACCCCATAAAGCAATTTTATAAGGGTCACCCCCACAAGTAATGTTGATTTAAACAATTCAATAGACATATTGAAAGATTTGTTTATCCATCGATTGATGGTCTTAGTATGAAGGAGCTTCATAAGAAAATTCAATTTCAAAAATTTCTCACAACCCAGATATAACTATTATCTTACTTCCCTTAACAAGGGATTGAAAAATGTTTTCGATTATTCTGTATCACTCCCAAGACCAAGACTTCAGCTTGTAATTGTAGCCCCTACATGTTTACCAGCATTTTTGGCAATCCATCGTAACCAAACCCAATATTTTTACCCTAAGTCATCATCATCTTCCTCACTCACCACTCGTAATTCACGTTGTTCCCCAAGAAATTCCCAACTCTTATACATCTTGTCCATGTCATACTCGACCAAGTATGCTCTATCCCTATCTATATGCATATAATCCTTATTATTGCACCTCCTACATAGACATGGTCTCCTATTGCTGCCATTTGCAGATACGTGAGCATACTTAATGAAATCCTTAATCCTTTCATGTACCCGGACTAAATGGCTGCCCTTCAAGTCCGTCCAACTCATATCCATTTTCGTTTACCCAACATAAGTCAAACATGTTATTCATTATAAATATGAAACATAAATCCTAACACCTCCAACTTCTCTCTAAAATATAAGGTGGTCCTATCCTATTTAGGAATTCACAATCTACATTACAATTAGCAGCCGTTGAAATGCTCAATTCCACTACGATAAAATTTTGGCAGTATCTCTTCACGATTCTCCAAGTACACGAGATAGATATTACCATGCCTAAATATGTACCTAGAGAACAATAAAGACCGTCCCAAAATTTTTCTTCAAGTAGAATCAAGTATTCACTACTCCCTATAATATAGATTTATGCATTCCCTTAAATGGTCCTACTCTGTATAATTCAAGAATTGATTTTCATACGTATGAGTCCAATCATGAATGAATTAAACGACAAGATTTACGAATGCCGAAAATGACTCTCAAATGGTGCTAGGGTTACATGAATGCAATTACATATTAGGTTACTAAATCATTTAGTTACAAAGACTACACATGCAACTTACCTAACCTTTTACTAATTAACTAGATTCCAAATGCTATTTTATTTTCTTTGGATTTAAACTTATCTAATTTGCATTTTTTTAGCTACAATGTTTTTATTTTTGGAAAATGAATAAAAATTATTAACGATTCAAAACAATAAAAAAGGCAATTATGAATAATAAAGGGAGAATAAGACACCCCGACCGAATTATATTGGGTAATTGTGAATGATGATGTCATTATGGAGACTTACCCTAATAACCTTGGGTAATTTAATTGAGACAATTAAGTATGAGTTTTGGTAGGCAATAACCATTAATTACGAATGATAAATCTAAAAAATATGATTAAACGATAAGGATTATTGCTTGATGAAAAACCCTAATTAGTGTTGTCACGATCCAGAACCCGACCTATGCTTATTAGAGGTCCGTTATCAGGCCACCTTAGGCCTTTCAATGATCAAACTATCTTTCTATTTATATATTGATAAACGCAATAGAATAATTTTTTTTTTTTCATATTCATAAGGTAAACCATATAACCTGGTCAGTCAGTTCAACCATTGTCTCCAAATAATGTAGTTTTCATAACACAATGCGATAGTGAGTATGTTTAAAATTACACAATTGAACCAGTTCAATAACAACACATCTAAATTCACATAGTAAAAAATTATCTAATCCATCTTCAGTTAAAGATCCATCAAAACAACTCACTTCCTTGCTTAATCACTCAGTCTGCATTGCCTGAAACTGAGCCTATCTATCTCTTGCCTGAAAACATAGTAAACATTTGTAATGAGCTCGACGGACTCGGTGAGAATTCATAACATGTCAAGGATTTCAAAACTACTATGTAGTTCTATACTGAAATGTCTGTATTCATTTAGAAACAGAATACGTCATAACCAAGTACTATAATTAAAACACAAGAGTTCGACGAATAGTATCAAATTTATTTTCAATAGTTATTAGTTCAATCATAGTCAGTAATTCAATAATCAATATCATAGATCAATCATAGTCATAGTTCAATAATCAATATCATAGTTCAATCACATAGTTCAATAACAATAGTTATAGTTTAATAGGCAATATCATAGTTCAATCTTAATCATAGTTCAATAATCAATATCATAGTTCAATCTTAATCATAGTTCAATAATCAATATCATAGTTCAATCTTAATCATAATTCAATAATCATGGTTCGATAACAATAGTTATAATTCAATAGTCAATATCATAGTTCAATCTTAGTCATAGTCCAAAATCATGGTTCGATAACAATAATCAATATTATAGTTCTTTCTTAGTCATAGTTTAATAATCAATATCATAGTTCAATCTTAATCATAGTTCAATAATTAATATCATAATTCAATCTTAATCATGGTTCGATAAATCAAATTTATTGTTCAATAGTCAATATCATAGTTCAATCATAGTCATAATTCAAAATCATGGTTCAATAATTCTTAGTTCAATGATTCAAAGTTCAATCATGGTTCATATTTGATATTCACAATTGCTCAAGCCCATAAATTCCTATTCTATGATCAGCAAATTAGAATCTTGTTGACTAAGATTGATATTTGATAATGCCATTTTATGCGGCTTGCCACCAATATATCCTTTGGTTAAGATTCGATAAAGTCATAGTCTATTCAATAATGACCATACATAGAAGATTCTACGACCAAAAAATTAGAACTTCGTTAACTAAGATCGATATTTGATGAAACTAGTTCGATAACATCATTCTGTGTGGCTCGCCACCAATATACCCAGTGGTTAGGGTTTGATAAAGGCACAATTTATTCGATAATGACCATACATAGAAGATTGGTCCATTCAAAATATCAAAATCATATCCAAAATCAATAATCATCAATCACAAACTCAGTTATCAAAATAAGAGTTTTATATCTATTATTTAGTTAAAACAATTCAAAGGTCGGTAAGAAATCGTATAGCATTTTAAGTATCTCATGAAACATTTTCTTGAATTAGAAAGAAAACAATATAGGTATCGATGAATCATTCAAAACATAAGTTAGGTACAATGTATATGTTATCAAAAGTCATAAAGGAAATGACAATGTTTATCGATAAGTCATTTAAAATGATATTAAGTGAAAGACGTCTATTATTAAAGTCATAAAGGAATTCAATAGTTATATCTATAATAAAATCCACTTTAAACATGACATGAAATACTCACCTGAAGTCCAAAAATTTTATGCTCAAAATCCTTCCTTTAGTCAAAGGTCCCTATAACACAATTCAAGATATTATTACATACTTGTTTAAAGTGTTATGTAATTAAATCGCTAACTCAGAGCTCTTTATATTCTAATTTCACTCTTCTGGAAACATCATTAAGCCTTAATGACATATTGGTCATTTTTTTAGTTTATTATCAGGGTCTTATTTTTCTTAAAAGGACATCACTGATAGGTCTGAAGTGTTGAAGATAATCAATTTAGGCCTTTCCGGATCTTAATTTGCATACCTATAGCTTATATTAAGCCTAAGGGCATTTTCATAATTTTATACTTTCATGCATCATATTTTCAGGTACTTCGTTTCCTACAATGGACTCTACCGTTCAGTCTGGACTGTCAAAGAAAGTCAGAATATGCTATCTTTGACATTTAATTAACTTTGTGTCACTAAGGGCATATTGGTAATTTTTACATTTCACGTGTTTATATTTTTAGGGACTTTGTTTAGTAAAATGGACCCCATTATTGGGTCTAGAATGTCCAAAAAAATTAAGGTAAGAATTTTTAAAGTCATCGGGATTCAATTAATAGCTTAATTAGTATATTAGGATACAATTACAATGCTTTTATTTGTTCGTTCATATTTTTTGGGGATCTAATTTCATAAATCGAACTTCACCGTTGAGTCCGGAATGCCTAAAAACACTGGATTAGACCTATTCGTGAATTTTAATTGGCCTTCGTTTGACCAATTTTTGGCTTAAGGGAATTTTGATAATTTTCTTAATTTAAAAATAATTTATAATTACTTTTCTGGTCCATTTTGTAATTAATAGAAAACTTTGGGGTTAAAATATGATTTCAGAAAATTTTAGAGTTCAAAATAGAATTTCAGAGAAAGGGTTCAAAAAGCCTTTTGGTCTGGTTTAGGTTCTAAGTGAAGCCGGTTCAAAAGTCAAGAACCAACCAGTTCATAATGGTTCACTACGTCATACTGACATCAGCATGACGTCAGCCCCACTTAACCAAATGTCGTCATGTACTTTTAATTTGGATCCATTTTAACGATCAGGACTCGACCGTAATTTGAAGACCCGACCCATGGCCTCGACACTATTCATCGTCTCCTTCATAGAGACACTATTGTTCATCGCAAACCCTAGAAACTTTAGACTTCTATTTCGTGGGTTTTTGGCAATGATTTCTTCTTGTTTTCAATTCGAATCTTCTTTTGGGTGTTAAGAAAAGGTTTTGGCATTAGGTTTGGGACTTCGATTTGAGCTAAGAAACTCAACCCACCATTAATGGCAGTTTTTGAATAATTGCATGGTAGACCCTTATTTCTCCACCAAATTTCACAAGGTTGACCTGTTATAATCCTAGTTGATGTGGGGTTTCAATTCACGTTCGAAAGATCACGTTAAGGGATCATTTGGTGAGGTTGGGTCTTAAAGTCCGTGACTAAAACTCTAGTTTTCTCTCTCTCATTTGACCCATTCAATCTAATTCTTATTGATTTGAGACCCTCATAGCTTCTAGTTTAAGTCCCAATACATCAATACCCATTTGGTTTCGGTAGATCCATACCTGCTTCGTGAGGTCGTTAATGGCTGTTTTCCTTGAGCTCTATGGTTTCCCTTACTATTTTCCCTATTTTATTCACTAAAATCATACAATACTAATTCATAAGCCAATCTAAATTCCAGAATGTCAAGTGAGTTACCTACTCAAGCCTCAACTTAATTTTCTCTTTCTTTGATTACTCCTTCCCTCTTTCTACAAGTCTTTTCTTTCTGGTTATTGTGGGTTCTTCAGCTCATCTTCCTTTCGATAGTTATGCATGCAAAAACAAGTTGAAAACTCTCATTCTCCCTTCTTCTTCTTCTTCTTCTTCTCTCTCTCTCTCTCTCTAGCCACAGGTTTGGTTTGACACTCTCAAGTCCTACGCAATGGTCTGAGTGCTGACCATATACTCTCAAGACTTGTATACAAATCATGAAGGGTTTGCATGGATTTTCATTAGGCTATGGAGGGAGGTGCAATGGAGTGTTGACACCTCATGGTTTCAGCATTTTCCCACCCAATTCCATTCTTATATGATTTGCTTTTGGCTATCATAGCACATAAGTATTGCTAGCCTAGTGGGTTTAGACTTTTGGTAAGTCTCTCTCTATGTTTCAATGTCTTGTGTTCAAATCCTTGGGCCAACTTTTTTGGTTTATATTCTACTTTTCTTCTCTAGGTTGTGTTGGTAGAGGATTCTATACTTCTATTTAATATTTTATTCATTGAGAATACTTCATTTGTATATTTCTCAATTACTTGGCAGTATTTTATGTTCATGAAGATTTCTCTTTTTCATGCAGTTGAGTTAATTGGGCATAATTATCTATAATGCTAACTTTAACATTTAGGCTAAATATTTTTGTATCAGTTTAATAATTTTGTTGTTCTTTTTAATAGCAATTTCTTCTGCCTTAAATCACTCAAGAATTATCATTGCAACATTATTGTCATGATCTAATTGTATACTAATGTTCTCTTAAAGCTTACTAAGCATCTCTAATTATCTAGTAATTAGGTCAGGACGTTACAAGTGTTAATTATTGATTAACATATTATTAACTTTTGGTGATTTGGTGCACAAGTAAACTTAATTAAAGACCAAGGTCTCTAATGCAATGTTATGGTAATATGATATTGATAAATAGAAAGATAATATATGACATGGAGTATGATGCATGAATATGTATATACATAAAATGTATATATGAGAGAAATGACAAGTGGCATAGCCACCAATTTCTACCAATGGGAATGCATGCACACAAGAGGTGTATATGTAGTACATATGTACATACATTTAAATGTATGTACATAGAAAACATAGAATGTCCAGCAAAGCCATTATAAATTCTTATTCTAGAGACTTAACTAGATATAATGATGTGGCCATTAATTGGCAACTATACATGAAGAAGGTTTATCTCTTAAACTCATATATATATACACCTATACAACAACGCGATATTGCACATCCTATAAAGACTCGAAAAATTGCCAAATGAAAATTTAGTAATTTTTCAATCTAAATCAATTTCAAATAATTAATTAATTGAAGATGTGTCAAAAAACTGTAAATCAGTTAATAAGACATCAGTAAAAAATAGGGTTTTAGTAATTTATCCGAGACTAGTGTGGGCCACTGGGCCTACATAGTCAGATCTGCTGATGTAAATAAATATCAAAATTCTAACAATCAAATTTAGAAAAATAGACTAATTAGTATCATTGCAATGGCTTTTTGAAGAATATGTGCACTGGCTTCTTGAAGAAGCTCGAAAATGTGTCTAACTAAAGACAAGTGGCACATTATTAGTGGTCTAAAAAGTATCTAATGTTGGGAGTGTTTGTGTGTGTGTGAGGTGTATCATAAGGGGACCTAAAAGATGGTACACATGATGGGACAAACCACCTTCCCCCTTTTCCTTTTTCTCCTTCATTTTGGTTGACCAAAAGAACCTTTGCTCTCCGTTTTGAAAATTGGACTTTTCTTTCTCTCTCACTCTAGATCATTCACTAAGGTTGTACTTGGGTGAACAAATTCAATGTGTGTGTGAAATACAGAGAGAGTGCACTGTGAGTGTGTGTGTGTGTGTGTGTATAAATGTATCTATCCATCGATGTATTGAACCAATAAGGAAAGAAAAAATAAGAAGAGGAAGAAGAGAGACAAAAGAAGGCTGGACAGAAAGAGGCAAAAATGGTGGTAAACCAGTGGTGACCATGGGAGGAGAAACCAAGATTTCTCTCTCTACTCTCTCTTTAAAATCATGGACCATAGAGGACAAGTGTGGGTTCTCTTGGACCTTGTATATAGTTTGGAGTGCAAGGATGCGTGTTTATGCTTGTTTAGATGCGTGTTATAATGTGTTTAAAGTGTGTGTCTATGCAATTGTGTGTGCGTTAATGTGTGTTACTGTGTGTTTTGTAGAAAACTCGGTTTTGGGTTCCTCAATGTCTTGTGATGCATAGAACCTTCCTAGAAAAACTTAGATAGGGCAAACCTAGAACCCATTTGCATTGATCTTCACCGATCCTATCACTGGTATGAGGTCACGATAGCCATGGCCGAAGCTCTTTGGAACTTGAAAGCTTAGAATTTTGTGTGATTCCAATCAATGAAAATAATGAAAGATGACTCTAGAAAGCATAAGGGTGTTTAGGAGGCCAAGAAACCGAGAGAAACTATGAGAAAACGCCTTAAAAAAACTAAGAGAAAGTACCAAATCTGGAAAAGGAAACCAATTTCTTCTATTCTGAATAATTTGTACTACCTTAAGTTATGGCTGGACCCTAAATGGACCTTTAACCCTCAACGTAGGGGGTCCCCTTCCTTAAGGAATTTGGAGCATAATAAGTGAATCATGAATGAGTTTATGTTATTCTTTTATTTATTTGTTTGTTTATTTTGAGGTATTTGGCCAAAAGAATAAAACCTCTTACACTTTCTCAAGGTTATGAAGCTTCAACACTAAACTCAAAATCAACTCCATACTACTCGACCAACAACGAAAAGTTAACAAATGATTAAAATTATAATTATAAATTTTGAATTCCAAAAAAGAGCCAGCAAGAATGCAAGAAACTTATCCTACCATCTGTGTCTGCAACTCTCTCTATATCTGTTTAGGCTATGTTTGTTTGTCGGCTTGGGGAGGCAATTGAATAAATTATTCCCCATGACCTTGTGAAGCTAGTGTTTGGAAAAAAGGAAAGGTCAGTAATAGTACCGAGAGTACATAATGGCCCATAACATGGATAAAATAATGGGAGAGGAAGAGTGTGATTACTAATCTTATCACTATTAGTAAAGGAGATAGTTAATCTACCCTTAGCCGATCCATGGAACAAACATGACCTAAATGATAGTTAGTTTAATACTAATTACATAATACATTTTACATAGGAAAATGTTTTAGACACAAGTAGATTTAATGTGGATTTATTAGAGTGAATTCCACTTGTGTTTAGGAGAGAGAAATTTATTTAAAAAATTTGTTACTTATAACATCACTCATTTACATTTAATCACATGGGCAATAAGGAAAAAAACTCAATTGATGTTAAAGTGCTCAAATAGATAACGAAACGCTCAAAATATATGCTCGAGTACTTGAGTCATCAAAACCTTGTTAAGTTTTGTACACTCGATATCCAAATTCTCTCCCCAAAAAATATAGAAAGAAATTATGAAAATAGAGGTGTTTTTAATGTTTTCATCTTCTAAAATAACAGAAGGATCTGACTAAAATTAGGTATTTTTTTCTTCTTTTGGTGGGTTGGGAAGGGAAGAGAAAGAGGACCTGGTAAAGGATAGCAAGAAAGGAAAGAAAAAAAAAAAAAAGAGGAAAAATCTTATTTTATCCAAGGTAGCAGTAGGGCTATAAATAAGTCGAGTTGAGCTGAGCAATGAATTGTTCAAGCTCGACTTGTTAAAATAAATGAGTTTCAGATTGTATTCAAGCTCGACTTATTAATTTTTTGAGTCGATCTCAAGCCTCTAATCGAGTCAATCTCAAGCCGAACTCGAGTAACTTGATTTTTTATATAGTATTAAACTTCTTTTGGGCTTGGATGTGGGGATCACAATAGGATGAGCTTGGAAGTATGGTTTAAGCTTCCAAGTTGACACCACTAATGCAAAAGCTAATTTCTCAATTTCAAAGTACCTTGTTTCAATGTCAATGAGTACTTTACTGATATAAAAGATTGACTTCTAAACCCCTTTTCTTCCCTAATTAAGGCTAAGTTGACCGCACTTTCAAACACAGCCAAATATAAAAGCAAATTTTCTCCTAACAGTTGCTTTGAAAAAAGGTCAGGAAAGGCTAAGTATTTCTTGAGTTGTTGGAAGGCTTCTTCGCATTAAGAGGCCTATTCTAGGGCCTTACTCCCCTTCAAAGATTTAAAGAACGGAAGACATCAATCTATAGACTTGGAAATAAATTGGTTCAATTCTGCTATTCTGTTATTCAATTCCTAGATGTCTTTCTTAGTTCTTAGGGACTCTAGATCGAGCAAAGCTTTGATCTAGGTAGGATTTGCTTCAATTCTCCTTTGTGAGACTAAGAATCCTAAGAGTTTTCCTTCTGTAACCCTAAAGAGGTACACTTTGAGGGGTTGATTTTTATTTTGTGTTCTTTCAGAATTCTGAATGTCTAGGAGAAGTGTTCGACATGGTCTGCCTTCTGAACACTTTTAACAAGTATATCATTAATGCAGACTTCCATTGTGTCCCCAATCTAAAGACTAAACATTTTATTAACAAGTTTTGATAAGTTACCCTAGTTTTCTTTAATTCGAACGACATCACTCTATAACACTAGAGATTTTTTTCTGATATGAATGTAGTTTTCTCCTGATTAGGAGGGTATATTTGGATTTGATTATACTGAGAGTAGACATCCATAAAGCTCATAAGTTCGTGACCTGCTGTGACAACCACTAACTGATCGATTCTGGGGAAAGGGAAGCTATTCTTAGGGAAATCTTTGTTGAGACCTGTATAGTCAACACAGACTCTCCACTTGCCATTCTTCTTCTTTGCAAGGACAATATTTGCGAGCCATTTAGGGTAAAATACCTCTCTTATCATCCTAGCATCAAATAGCTTTTGAACTTCGTCATTTATGATCTTATGGCATTTTGGGGCACAACTCCCCTTCTTTTGTCATACAAGAGTGTGATCTTCATCTGTCATCAACTTATGAGAGATAGGGTTTGGATCTATACCTTCCATATCGCTGGTCTCTTATGCAAATACCGAGAGGTTCTATGTCAAGAACTCGATTAGTTTTGCCTGATCTAAAGGACATAAAGCTAATATGATCTGTAAATATTTTCCTTTTACTTCGGTACTAACGAGCACCTTTATGACTTCTTCATTTGGTATAACCATACTGTCCCTCCCCTAGTACTTAACGATTCCCCAATCTCAAAAGGCACTCTTTTAGACTTTTAAAATCTGGGATGGATAAGCCCTCTTCTCAGATATGGTACTATAATTTCTATTTGGAGGGTTTTTCTTTAAGTGTAATAGCATGTCCTTCCCGAGCTGCAGGTTAACAGCCCTTAATTGTCACCACTTTGTCTTCATGTATGAATTTGAGGCACTGATGCAATGTGGACGCGATTGCTCCTATTTGGTGGATCCAAGGTCTTCTAATTATAAAATTATAAGGAGACTAGGCATCTAGAACCTTGAATTTAGACATTAAGGTCTTCTGCTCGTCACTTTTCATAGTAGTGGTTGGCAGCTCAATTCTCCCTAAGGGGAAACTGAGGTGTCCATTGAAGCCTACCATTACTGAGACAGTTGCTCTGATATCCTTTTGTTCCAGCTTCTTCTTCTTGAAGAGTTTGTATAACAAAACATTGGTAGAACTTTCAGTATCTACGAGAACCCTCATGATTTCAAAATTAGCTATTTTGAAAGCTATTTTGAGGGAGATTACCAAGGCATCACTATAAGTGCAATACACTCCAACAAGGTCTAGCATAGAGAACTGTATCTGTGGTGCAATTTTGGTCCTCTTCTCAATAAATATGATCTAGACAACATAAGATTCTACCCTTGCTTCACGAGTGTACCTCTTTCTGGCTTTGTTAGACATCCTAGTTACTACGTTATTAGCATAAAGTATAAAGATCACATGCTGATTGTTCAACTGCTATTAATCATTCTGGGCTTCCCTCTACTTGGGTCTCTAATCTGGCCTCCTCGGATGGGGTCTTTCGTCTCTTTGGTTCTGTTTCCCATCCTAGCAGACAAATTCTCTCAATCACCCACATCTAATAAGGTGTTCGATCTCTTGCTTCAGGGCCTAACACTCCTTAGTAGTATAGCCCCGCTCTTTGTGAAAATTAGAATATTTGTTTCTATTTCTAATGTCTGGACTACTCTTCATTGGTTCAGGCCATTTCAGGTTTTCGCGAGTTTAGACCTATTAAAGAATGTGAGTAAGGGGAGGCATTTAATGGAGTATAAGTTCCATACCTTCTGGAGCAAGAGTTTTTCTACGTTCTAGATGCCAATCCTTTATCAGGACTCTAGAGACTCTTCTTATTATCCTTATTATCTCTTTTTAGGCTTGATCATCTTTCTGATCTTGTTCCTTGGCTTTTCGAAAAGAAGCCTTGGTGTTTTCGAGGTTGATGTACTTCTAAGCTCTCTCCATGAGTGCGGCCATGTCGGTTAAGGGATTCTTGGTTAAAGAATCATAGAAACGTCCAGGTCCCAAACTTGAGGTCAAGGCAACTACCAAGAAACCAACACTATAGTCACTTATCTCTGTGATCTAGGCATTAAAGTGAGCTATATATTCTCTTAATGTTTCCCCCTTCAATTGTTTAATGATCAATAAGAACTTTGGCCTTTTTCTCAATTTTTTACTTGTTAAGAAGTAATCAAGGAATAACTTGCTGAGCTCATAGAAGTTGTTGATTGAATTCTAGAGGTGGTTATGAACCACTTGAGATTGATACGCTTCAAACTAGTTAAAAAATTATGCACATGAAGGTGTCGGTAGCCCCGTGCAAAGCCATTGTGTGTTGATAATAAGAGAGATGGTTACCAGGGTTTTCAAACTCGTCGTAGAGAGTAAATTTTGGGACAATAAACTTCTTGGGTTACTTTTCAGTCATTATAGCAGGAATGAATGGCATAGAGAATCTACTGAACAATTTTTTTAACTCATCTTGTTCTAGAAGGACATGAAACCTTTTGGTCTAGATAGTCTAATCTTAAGAATCAATTATCTCTTCAATCGTCTAAGGGATTCTAGGTTGATTCAATTACACTGCCATTAGTGCTTGTTGTTGGTTTTGCCCTATATTCCTTTTTTCGGGAATTATAGGGGGATCATGTCTCGTAGTGTCAAGAAGATGCAGTTCCTCTGTAGTGCATGGGACTTTCAGGTGTCTGAAGTCCTGGAGTTTTCTTATTGGCTCCAGAGGTTTTCAGAACTAGTATCCTTGTCCTGCTTTGATAATGCACAGTAAACAAAATGATGGTATACCTCTAACCAAAACTGTTAATGATTGGGGATTAGCCGCCATCTAGGTGGTACTATGGGGGTGTACTGACTGCACGTTGGACAGCTCCTCATCGTGGGGTCCTTTGTCCGTGGTGGTGGCAAGAAATCGAGATTTTCTATGAATATCGTTGGTCGAGATAGGAGGATTGTTTTGTTGGTTTTGAGTCAATGAGGCCAAACCTGCGACATGGCTATGAGTTGCTCCTACATCTGATCAGATTGCCATTGTATCCGATCAAGTTATTGTTGTAGATGAGTGGGTGTTCGTCCTCTTCCTCTTCCAACAAGGGGCTAATTTTGAGGGTTTTGAGGACTCATTTTAAGACAAAGGTTTGGAGCCATTAGTTTTTCAAGAAAATGAGCTTAGTTTCTAACATAGTGAAAACAATCGCCGTTCCCACAGACGACGCCAAACTGATGTTGTACTTTTTTAGTCTAGATGCTTCTTTTCTTCAACTACTTGTTAAGAACTCGAGGTTAGACGACCACCGGGAAGGCTCCGGTGGTAGCTGCTCCGATGATATAATTAGTGAAAAATTAAAGACAGTAATTCAAGAGAAGATTTAAACATAAATCAAAAGCATACCTTATGACCCTATTTATAGGTTGTAGATCTTCTGAGTTGAGTATGATTAAGAGCTATAAAAGTAGAATTTTAAAGATATCTATAAATAGTGATTTCCATTTAGAACTTTGTTTCTTTATTCTGAGGTCAGCAGTTTATGGAAGGTGGTAATCAGCTCAGAATCACTTGTCCTTGTGTTCTATATGCTAATAGGTCGGTAGTAATGGACACACTTGAGCTCTGTATGTTACAGGACTTCTTGAGGACACGTGTCACACTTTGAGTGCCTTAGTCTAATTATGGCATATCAGAACCATAAAGATAATTCTAAAAATAAAATAAAATATATATACACACACGCGATTGAAGTGATTTTAATTCTAGTAATCCAAATAATTAATTTATTAAGCAAGTCTCATTTTTTCTTCTAACAAATAATTAATAAGAACCAAACATTTAATCCCCTTTTTCTATTAAATACGTTTATAATTTTTCTAGACAATTTTAATTAATCAAATACTAATTAATTATCTTTAGGTTCAATTAATATGAATTGTTGATTAAAAATTAGTGGATATAATACTCTAGGTTGAATTCTAATCTAAGAAACCTTCTTGTTAAATAACTAAGATAATGAATTAAATTCATCACAATAAACTATATGAAAAAGGAAAAATAAAGATAGAAGGACACCTGATTTGAAGTGGAAAACCCTTACAAGGCAAAAACACTCACTGATGCAAAAGAATCCACAAATCAAATCAAATTACATCACATGCAAGTTTACAAAAACATTACCCAAAAAACTAACCTACCACTACCCTGTTGATTACTGTTAGTCTTCTTGTCGTAATTTTTCTTGTTGCTTGACAATTTACTTGATAAGCCCTTTACAGTCTCCGACGCTTTCATGATCAATAAATCCACCACCTTTGCAGTATGCAACTCCTAGAGCAATGAATGCATCTAGTCTTTTCTTGATATATGTTGTACCAGTATTTCCTAACACATAAGTATGTAGAATTTACCACAAAGTTCTTACTTTGCAAAACAAAGACTGATTATATGAAATAATAAAGCTAAAAATCACCCAATTATTTCTTTATCTTGAAAAGACTTGAGGTTCTTTAGGTGAGACATACTAAAGTTTCTTATATAAGGTCTCGCACAACACACAACTACAGCGTTAAAAAATAGGCATTAGACGTGGAATTATATAAAATTGAAATTTTGATCTTTCATCCAAGGTTTAAGCTTCGGCTTTATAGTTGGTAGAGATGGTCTACCGAGGGTTATGAGAGATATAGTAAGCTAGGGAGTATTTCGGGTCCTAGTAGGGAGGTTACATGAGTGCATCATAGAGTAGTAAGTACACCATTCATGACACTGCAGGATAAAGTAATTCTAAGGAAAATATGTGAGCTGGTCAAAGAGATGGGATTCCATGAAGAATAGGGACTAATGAGTGTGTCTTAAATTTTAGTCATTGATTACCAATGAGTAAGAGAATGAATTCAGAATGTTCTTATTAGGATATTAATAACAACCTTTTGAGTGGAGTCCAAGTTTATTGAATGTTTGTCTCTATGTTATTCTCCTGTTACTTTTGCTTAGAAATATTTGTCTTATTTATAGCCTAGAGAGAACGTATTAAGAGTCTTGGCTTTAGGCAGGAAAACCCTCCCATATTGCCATGCAGTCTCTCCTTTTCAGCTGATAAGACATTGATTCCTTACACATTATTACTTTCGGTCATCATTAATGAAAGTCATAATCTCATGTCCCTAAATCAGACCACAGAATTATCTCATTAAATGTGAAGTGGGCTTTTTTACTTTTTTATTTAATGCAAGGTATTTAGGAGAATCCTCGTACCTAAACCGTCATGCAACAATATCCCGAGTATCAGGAATGAGACTCATAGTATAATGATTGTGCTTTGGGTGAGCGTTAGACATTGAAGAGTCTCCCAAGACTTACCCCTTAAGCCTCTTGGGCATTCTCTGGTGGAGGGCTATGCATGGAATTCTCTGTGGAGCTCTTTGTTGGTGAAGTTTCTTTGGGCAGCTTCCCTTCTCCATAGCTTATGTTGTTCGGAAGGCAACTTTCTATCATGTGGGGAGATGTCATTTTGGTCCGCGGAACTTGCTGGTAGATCACGACATGTTCTTTTCTTAAGAATTTTTTCTATGTAAGCGTCCTCGTTTAGCCATGGAGCTCCCAAGGTACAAGTGCATCACAGTCTTTTGAGCTTGTTTGCTAGGTGACTGTTCTGAAGGGATGCCACATGGCATCTCGTGGAACATTATCATTTCCACTATCTACAAGCTTCACAAACTAATGTTATTGGAATAGATATAAAATCTATATATAAAAGAATTTGAGCCCCATCATTTCTCATTATATATCCATTCCTTATAAAGTTTCATCATCGTGCCAATGTGTTCGAGTGTTTTATATCTGTCAGCTATTGTCATAGGGTTTTGGACGCGTCTCTCTGACACTTCACCATCGCTTATTACATCTTCAATTTCCTCCTTCAAGTGTTTAAATAATATTATAACCTTCTCTTATTACTTATCTATGAGATCTGCCATTATTTGAATACAGGACAATAATACAATACAAAACAAGAGGGACCTTCAGCCAATCATACAATGGTTGTATACGTAGCACACTTGTAGAACTCTAGGACCCACACCACCCACCTCGGAGGAAGTCTATCAAGTTGCTATTTGTAGGTGTTGGAATTTTGGATTCTGAGAAAAACATTCATTTTTTTATATTTTTAAATTATCCTTTTTTTAAAAATTTCTAAGGATTTTTTCTAGAAGAAACTAAGGCAGTGACAATGTTTCTTGCTATTGTGCTTGAAATGCTTGCTTTAACTTCTCTAAAATGGTGATCGTCCACTATAAAGTGTTTAATTAACACAAAATTTAACTTAAAATATTTTAACTCAAATTTTTTAAGTATTTTGTTAATAAAAAATAGTCATTTATGTCAAAATACATTGAAAGACCCTTTTTGCGCCCACTAGGCTCCCAGTCTATTAGCCTCATAATCCCTTTTTATTTTTAAAACTTCACAATTAAATAACTTGCAATATATAATTTTTTTTTTTAAAGTTATATATTTAGACTCTAAAGATTAAGATCTATCAAATAAATTATAGTCAAAAAAATTCTTCTTTTTTAGATAACTAAATTTTTTTCTACATCACAATCTGAGAATTTCTGTCCGAAATTTATTCTATCAAAAATATTGTGTTTATTCAGTAGAAATTTTTTTTATATGGACAAAAATTTCTTTATCGAGAAAAACCATTACACATTTTTAATAATGTATTAAAAATTCTCTATTTCTTAAAAAAATGGTAATACTCCATCATTGATAAAAAAAAATAAAAATAGATAAAAAAAAAATACACAACTAAAATAAAAATATCAAAAAGAAAATGTTCTCAAATAAAAAAGTTTGAAAAATATATATATATTTGTCTGACAACAGAGTCCGTTTAATACAAATCTTTGCAAACATGATTTTATACATCAAACACACCTCTAAATAATTAAATATCTAGTCAACTAAATTTAATCTCCTTTCTTGTCACAAGGGCCCAATGTCATCTACCCAAAAATGGTTCAAACGCGTCCCACACCTCCAAATTTCATAAATATTAATATGATTTTCTTCCCTAATTTCCACAAACCAAAAGAGGCTCAAACAAAAAAACTTGTTTGTGCCCCAAGTTCTCTGTTGCAAAATGAGTCATTGGATGAGTCATTCTGGCCAACAACAAACTCCATCACAACAATTAGAGTTGTAATACAGATGCAAAATTACAAATGGGATACAAAAATTAACATAATTCTACACCAGCAATAGACTGAATTAGGGCTTCATAAATGGGTTTGAGAGGCTGATGATGGACTTTACATGAGGAGGTAAAGGAAGTATCACTGCTGAATTCTCACCACCACCAACACTGTCATCATCGAAAGCTTTTGGACACTTCAAAGGTTGACTTATGGTTTGAGCAATTAAAATCTTGGATTGTGAATTTGATTATCAAATGAGTTACAGATATTCAAGGTTGATACCCAGGACGTGTTCACACATTGCCTTTGTGTATAGATGAAGATGACATAAATATAAATAGTTGTTTGGACAAAAAATAGTGATCAGAAAAATGAAGGACCACAATCATCATCAGCACGTAAACCAAGCCCTAAAATCATCAAATTCCCTCCCTCAAGATACACAATAAACATAATCTTCAACAACAAAAAATAAATAATTACCGGAATAAGCCAAATTACCACAAAAACATTCCAAAAAATCAAAATATTTCAGAAAACAAAAGGCAATAATTTCAACATTCAAAAAAAAATCGAAACTTCAAGTTAATTGAAAAACAAAAAATAAATAAATAAATTGTTTTCCAAAAACAAAGGAAAATTGAATCAGAATGGAATGTATTAAACGTTGATAATTGATCGGATGGAACAAGATAGCTGAATATATTTGACAGACCAGTTTGGCAATTTCGATCGAGAGAAATTTGGTTTTTCCTCTGATGTACCAAAAAATGACAGCTCAACCCAAGTTTGACACGTGTCTAAGCTTTTATGTGCAGGTCAAAAAGTGACAGAGCCATTCAGATATGACATTCGCCCGCTAAACAGAAGGACACGAACTTTCCCTACTAAACAGCAGGCTTGCCAGGCCATGCTCAACAAGGTACTGAGCTCATCACCGCCTGGCCTACCATACCGACCTCAAAACAAGGAAACAAGATGCGATATGGAAACTGTCATTCTTGGATATATTCCAATCTCTATCTTCACAGAGATTAGAAAGGAAATTGCCATATCAAGATTACCACAAATCCTGAGATTCATGGCTCCAAATCCTAACCAATTTAGGAGATGATTGGCTTATAAATACACCCCTAAGGTATGTTTTTGATTTATGGTCAATTATTCTCTTTTAGTTTTAGCTTCTCTTCTTCGTTATTGACTTTATCATCGGAGTGGCTACCACCGGAGCCAACCCGGGGGCCCTCTAATATCTCTTTTCAAAGTTTGTGATAAGTAACGAGGAGTGTAGCCCCACTGATCAGAAAGTGCAACATCAATTTAGCGCCGTCTGTAGGAACGACAATCATTCCTATAAATTCTTCCAGTTAGAAGCAACCTCTTCATTTAGAGGAAATTATGGCTCCTAACCTTCGTCCAAGGAAGGGTCCCCAAAACCCCTAAAATCAGCCTTCAATTGAGAGAGTGAGGGGGAAAACTCCTTATCATGTACAGCAACAACCTAATTGGATTCAACGGCAATCTGATTTAATATAAGAGCAACTTCTTGCCATATCCCAGGTTTTAGCTTTTATGGCCTAAAACCAGCAAAGCAATCCAATCCACCTTCCTCCAAGCGCATCTAATAAAGGGGCTCGACCTCCTACTACCACCACAAGTGAAGGACCTCTTAACATGGGGACCCCCAACGAGCAGCCGGTACACCCCTGTGGTACCATTCGTACGAGGGGTGACCCCCCCAGCCATCAAACACCCTAGAAAGAGGGATGTCGGCCTTTCACCCTGCCATTCATTACCAAAGTAAGACAAGGGCTTCAACTCTGGCAACCTCGGGGGCCAATCCAATACCTTTGAAGTTTCAACCCCTGCAGGTACCAGTTCTTCCAGTCCAAGGAGGGCAACATCCCCTAGTCACTATTAGGCAGATCACCCCTTGCACATTGGAGCTAAAGTTGTGAGGCAAGTGCAGCAGCAGCCAGTTCCACCCAGAGTTCCATAGAAGGTGGAAGAAGTAACAGATTCTATAGAGTAGACCGTCTTTACCAAAGGGACCCACGTCCCTCCAGAATAGGACGAGCTAGCAAGGCTGCTCGGGAGATTCACCACTCCATTCACCCCTGCCATAATAGAGGAAGAACGGACCAAAAAATTCGTGGTCCCGAAGTTCACTCCGTACGACAGGTTGGAAGATCTTGGGGATTACCTCTCTCATCAGCACACAATGGCTCTGCATGGGGCTATTGACGTCTTCATGTGTCGTACCTTTGTAACAAGCCTCAAGGGTACCTTTTTGAAGTGGTTCCATAGCCTTCCTCAAGCGTCAATCATAAACTTCTATGAGCTCAGTAGGCGATTCCTCGACTGATTCATGACTAGCAGAAGGTTGAGAAAGGGGCAATAGTTCCTACTGAACATAAAGCAGGCCAAAGGTGAGTCGCTCCAAGAATACATTGCTGGCTTCAATGCCGAGCTCATAGAGATAACATATTGCAGCCCGAGCTTCTTGGTGGCAGCTCTCACATCTGGCTTAACGCTGGGGCATTTTTAGGATTCTTTAACGAAGAATCCTCCCACTGACATGGCAGCACTCATGGAACAAGCACACAAGCACATAAACCTAGAGGAAATAAAAATATCGTCCCAAAAAGTTAAAAAGCAGGCTCAAAGGAACAATCACAAGAGAGACTCCAACACAACTAAAAAGAGGGCCAGAAATCCTGACAGAAGGACGGCACCCAGAGCACAGAATAACCCCAATGGTAAGAGATACGGAATGTTCACAACTTTGAATGCCTCATTCACTCACATACTCTAGTAGGTACAGACACGTGAAAATTTGAGGTGGTCGGACCTATTAAAGAATAGCCCCAATTCTAAGGATCAGAACAAGTACTACGATTTCTATAAAAAGCACGGGCACCCCACAGATGAATGTAGAGCTCTCAAAAATGAGATTGAGCAACTAATCAAAATAAGGTGCCTACGGGAGTTTATCCGACAGGACGGCAGGTAAAATCCCTACAATGACAAACATCAGCAAAGAAGGCCTGAACAGAGGCCTAAACAGAGAGAGGCTTGAAATGAATAACCGTGCCAGAATAATCAGGTCATCTTCGTCCTCCATGCCAACAGCGCAATGACCAGGATGTCCAACCGAGCTAAAAATTGCTATGCTCGAGAAGCAAGAGTAGAACCCAGTGTCCTCCAGATCTTTGCCATTGAGAAAAGGCTAAGGCCTGTACCTCACATTCAGTTCTCAAAGCTGGATCTTGCTAGGGTACACTGTCTCCACAATAACGCCCTCGTCATTTCACTCAAGATTGTAAATTTCAAGATCAAGAAGGTTCTGGTGGACACAGGGAGTTCCACTAACGTGTTATTCTACGAGCCCTTTCAGCACATGAAGCTTAGCGTCTGTGATCTCAAGGCCACCACTGCTATAATGTTAGGATTCAACAGAAATCTCAATACCCCACTAGGTAAGATAGACCTCCCAACCACAATGAGAAAGGGGATCTTCTGAGATACATGGTCCTGGACTCCAAATCTCCCTACAACATCATCATCGGAAGGCCATGGCTTTATCAGATGGGGGTGGTCACCTCGACCCTACATTAGTATCTGAAGTACGTCCAAGGTGATAAGGTCTGCATCATTAGGAGATGTCAGCCAATTCCCCGGTAGTGCCACGCTCTGGTGTTGAAGGAGAAAGCCCGCAAATAACAATCACATCACCCTCGTAAAAAAAGAATTCCTCTACCTCCCGAGCTTCTCAAGACTGAGAGATCTCCTTCCGAGATTAATGAACCATTGAGCCCTAAGGGAAGGGATAACCTGGCCAAACCGACGGAGGACCCCATCAAGGTACTTGTGAGTTTTGAAGGACAGGAGCGTTACTTACAACTTGGCCCAGATTTGTCCTTATCCGAGCATAAAGAGATCGTTGAGTTCCTGAAAGGCAATCTCTTAGTCTTCGTATGGGAAACCAAGGACATAGAAGGGATAGATCCTCGATCTCATCTCCTATAAGCTAATGACTGACCCGAATCACCCTCTAGTGAGGCAAAAGAGGAGGACCTTTGCCCCTAAGTGGCATAGGATCATCAACAAAGAGTTCCAAAGGCTACTGGATGCTAAAATGATAAAGGAGGTCTTCTATCTAGAATGGCTCGCCAATACAGTACTTACCAAGAAGAAGAATGACAAATGGCGGGTTTGTGTTGATTATACAGACCTCAATAAAGCTTATCCCAAAGACAGCTTTCCTTTCCCAAGAATTGATCAATTGGCCAACGCAACCGTAAGACACCAGCTTATGAGCTTCATAGATGCATATTCAGGGTACAACCAGATTTAGATGTACCCTCCAGATCAGGAAAAGACAGCCTTCATATCCGAATGAGGTCTCTATTGCTTTAGAATGATGCCATTTGGTCTGAAGAATGCTAGCGCCACATACCAGCGACTGGTGAAAAAAATGTTTGACTCTTTAATCGGAAACACCATAGAGGTCGATCTACATAGATGATATGTTGGTCAATAGCTTAAAGAAGAGTGACCATATCCCGCACTTGAGTCAAATATTCAGCTTATTAAAGCGACATAAGATGAAGTTGAATCCCTCGAAGTGTACCTTTGGGATCACTAAAGGGAAGTTTTTGGGTTTCTTGGTCTCTCAGAGAGGGATTGAGGTAGACCCTTCACAGATTAAAGCTCTGATCGAGCTGGAATCACCGAGAACTAAGAAAGACATCCAGGGTTTGAACAGAAGGATAGCAGCTCTGAACCAATTCATCTCTAGATTTACTAACCAGTGCCTCCCGTTCTTCAAAGCTCTAAGGGGAAACAAAGCCCTTGAATGGACCCCTGAGTGCAACAGGGCCTTCCAAGAGTTAAAGCAGTATATGGCCTCCCCCGAACTCCTCTCCAAACCAGTACAGGGGGAAAAACTACTCCTATATTTTACGGTATCAAAAAATGCCGTTAGCTCGGCACTAGTCATAAAAGATAAAAGGATTCAAAGGTTGGTCTTCTATACCAGCAAGAAACTTCTGGACACCGAGAAGAGATATCCTAAAGTTGAGCGGTTGGCCTTTGCTCTAGTAATGTCCGCTCAGAAACTCAGACCCTATTTTCAAGCACATCCTATCGTGGTCCCTACCTCTTACCCCTTGAAATCAATTCTACATAAGCCTGAAGTCTCAGAATGACTGGTCAAGTGGTCTATGGAGTTAGGAGAATTCGACACATTCTATGTACCGCGGACCTCCATTAAAGGGCAAGCATTGGTGGATTTTATGGTAGAGTTCACTCTAGCGTTACAAAATAAGGCCGAGGTCAACAAGGGTAAGGGGGTATAGCAACTCTACACTGACGGTTCGTCAACAAACAGGGGTTCAGGAGTTGGTATCATGCTCCAATCCCCGAATGGGATCATAACAGAAAGGGTGGTTACCTTGGGATTTAGAGCTTCAAACAAAGAAGCCAAGTACGAAGCACACATCCTTGGTATGAAACTGGCCTTGGAATGCGAAGCTCAGAGCCTTGAAGCATTTTTTGGACTCCCAACTGGTAGTGGGCCAAGTCTTGGGGGAATTCTCTGCTAAGGATGGCAGAATGGTTAGATATTCAAAACTGGTGAACTTACTCAAGATGTCATTCTAGAAATTCACTATTCAAACAATTGAAAGAGTTTAAAATTTTGGGCTGACGCCTTAGCAAACATGGCATCCCATCTCAGGTCAGAAAGAGATTCGACGGTAGGATTCTCTTATCAACCGAAGCCAAGCATCGAGGAAGTGCAGTCCATAAAAATCTCGAAGCAAAAGCATAACTGGATGGCACCTATCATTTAGTATATAAAGGATGGGCTACTTCCAGAAGATAAAAACCAGGCCCAAAGGATTCAGATCAGGACAACTCGGTATCTAATCTTGAATAGAAAGCTCTACCAAAGATCCTACACTTAACCTCTCTTTAGGTGCTTGTCTCCAAAAGAGTCCCAGTAAGTCCTAGCTGAGATTCGTGAGGGAATCTACAAAAACCATAATGGCAGGAGGACTATAGCCCACCGAGCTCTGACTCAAGGCTATTACTGGCCAAGTATATTGAAACACGCCAAAGAATATGTCCAAAAGTGTGATAAATGCCAGCGCTTCACCTCATATCAGCATCAACCACACCACGAGCTAATCCCTATTGCGATTCCTTGGCTCTTCACCCAATGGGAGATGGACATTGTGGGACCGCTGCCAAAGGCCCCATAGAATAGAAGATACCTACTCATCGCCATTGACTATTTCTCTAAATGGGAAAAAGCTGAACCTCTGACTCACATCACTGAAGCAGAGGTGAAGAACTTCACATAGAAGAATTGTAAAGACCTGAAAAATCAGGGTAATTTTTTTGTTTTGCCGGTAAGACACTATTCATGCACTATTTGTCGGTATAGCACTATACATGCATTATTTAGATATAAGTTATGTTTAAAAGCATATTTTGAGTAAGCCATAGAAACAAAATATGCTTATAATGTTAAAATGCACCTCCTATGAGAATTTTAGCCTAATCAGAGATAGTTTAAAAAATGGACCATAAAGGGCATCCAGGTAGACCCAACCGCACCTGCCCACAAGAGAAAATAAATTTTTTGAAAAAATATCATTTAAAATAATTTTAAGAACTTTGGTTAAATAAGAATGTCGAATTGAGGTGTTTCGGGACGGGTTGTAATGTAACGGGGTCCCGAACTCATTAAGGGCAAAAGAGTCTTTTCACCCCTTGGCCCCTTTACTATAAATAGAACCCTTTAGTGTTTAAATCACAGAATTTGGTCTGAGGAATGAGCAGCAGGTCGTGCAAGGAGAAAAAGGTGAAGAAAACCTAGGATTTTCTAACTTTCAACCCTCCAAAACTCATCTCTAGGCTTGGATTTTCACAAGGCTTCCTTCTAGGAAGTTGTTTCCCACGTCAAGGGCTACATTCTTACCAATTGGTTCAGCTACATAGCGAGCACAATTCCCTAGGGTTGAGAAAAACCCTTCTAGGTATGATATTTTGCTAAGTAAATAATAGAGTTAAGTTTATGTGTGTTTTTATGTATTGATTGTATGACTTACATGTTTATTTGTTGTTAGAAAACCACCTAGTATATAGTTACTTTGAAAACCTAGGATTAGTACCTTGTATACTTATGTATTCTTTAAGAATTTGGTGAAGTGATGAACATGTAACTTGAATATATGTATAATTCATTGCATTCTAACTTATGTTCATGTAGACAAAGTCTTGTAGTTTGAAAGTTGTGGTTGCTCAATGTATTGGTACTTTGTATATTTGTGTAATCTTTGAGAATTTTTTTAAGTGGTAAACATGTAACATGATTATATGTGTAATTGATTGGATTATTGCTAAGTTCATGTAGACAAAGTTTTGTGGTTTAAAAGTTATAGTTTTCTTTATGTATGATGCATTATTTAAGGCATACCCCATGTGTTTGATAGATGCCTCATTGAAATTGCATAAAAAATCAAGGCATTTTTGCATGTGTGAATCTTTGGAAACATGGCGTGTGTTGAGCATTTTGGTGCTATGTATTATGACGGTGTAGATCCTGTGGTGAAAAACCCAAAATTGGCCATTTGGTATTCGCTAATCCAACGGGAGAGGCATATAAGTGGTACTCGCGAATCCAACGGGGAAGCACTGTGAAACGAGACATGTGTTGGGCATAGAGTTGCATGTGTGAGTCATACATATTGCCATTGCATTGTATTGATGAATTGGAAGGCATATAGATTATAAATATACACTTTGTACATGTCACGCCTTGACTTTGTTCTTTACATTAGTATTATGTCATACTAGGCCGTCATGCTTACATATTACAAATGAGACTCCCGGCACTTGAGACTTGATGGGGTCTTGAAGCATAGAGGGAGAAGTGGACTTTAAAGAAGATTTGGCCCTTGGGGCATATTTTTGGTTGTATGAGGGCATAAGCCCTAGGACATGTGTAATTAACTTGTAAAACTTTGTATAGTATGGAAACTATGGGCAAAGCCCTAAATTTGTGATGAGCATGAAGTTGTGACATTTTGAATTTCAAGTATATATGTATATATGGTGGATTGTATGTTTTAAATGATATATGAATGTTTAATTGAATTAAAGGATGTAGTTTGGTTGCTAGTTTGAGATTAGTGGATTGTGTTGAGAAATATTAGGTGGAAAAAGCTTAGAAAACAAAGGAAACTATGGTGAAATCTTTTAAAATATAGCAACTAGATTGAGTAGAGTGGGAAAGCATGCCTAGATTTTCTAAGTAGGGAAATAAATGACTTAAGAAGAAAGAGAAAGGTAAGAAAATGGAAATAGGGGCTAATTAGTCCATAGAAAAATAAGGAAAAATTGGTAAAATTGTCATTTTACATGTTATAGGGCCTCACACCAAGTTTGGTGACGAAATAAATTGAAATGAGTGTAAAAATGTAAAAATCAAGATTTTAGGCCGAAGTTAGAATTTTGGCACTGTAGTATTTTAGCTACTGGTTTACTGTAACTATGAATAGTAAACCAGTAGCCGAGCAGCCAGCACACCAGGCCATGCCTGCACTGCCCCTGCCGCCCGCTCCTACACCGTGCGCCCCGCGAGCCTGCTGCCTGCCCTGCTTATGCACATGCCTGCCCACTGCCTTGCCTTGCGCCTTGCTACCCAGCTTGCTTGTTAGCCCATGGCATTCAGCCCCTTGCACCTCTTGGCACCAGCCTTAATCACTTGTCTTAGGCCATGGTTGGCCAATTCTTAGACCATGTTTGGCCACCCTTTTGGGCCACGTTTGGCCACCCTTTTGGGCTATGTTTGGCCACCCTATTGGGCCATGTTTGGCCACTTCTTTAGACCACTTTTGGTAGACTTTTTGAGCTATCCTTGGCTTATGTCTTAGGACATTTGGGGCCCATTTGGGCCATTGTTCCAAAGCATATTTAGAAATATTTTGGGGCTATTTTAGAGGCCATACTTGAACACGACTTAGACTAATTTTGACTATTAGTTGGGGGAGATATTTGACGGGCATTTGAAACCCATCTTGGGTAAGTCTAGTAAAAAATATTCATTCTAACTTTTAGGAAAATATGGAGAAACAAATGAGTATTCAACTAAATCTATTTAATTAACCATTATTTATTTTTCTTAATTCATTTCACTCACTCCCCAGATTTATAAAAATTCGGGGCGTGACAAGAACATAATTTGTAGGTTCGATATAACCCGTGCCATTATTTTTACAACGGCACGCAGTTTGCTAGAAATTTGTTTCGGGAAGTTCTGCGAAGACTTGCACATCAGTCATCACTTCTCCTCGCCAGGGCATTCCTAGGCTAACGGGCAGGCAGAGGTCACCACCCACACAATCCTCAGTGCTATCAAGAAAAGGTTGGAACAAGTTAAAGGAATGTGGGTTAAAGAGCTCTTCGGAGTACTCTGGGCCTACCGAACCACCAGAAAGACACCAACCTCAGAGACACCATTCTCATTTGGGTACGGTACGGAGGCGGTCATACCCATAGAGATCGGCATGCCGACCTTAAAGATCGACTCCTTTGACCAAGAAACTAATGACCGTCAGCTTATAGAAAACCTTGATCTACTCGAAGAAAGAAGAGATCAGGCAAGGATCAAGACTAAAGCGTTGATAACTGGTTAAAAAGTGCATATTTATTGTGTTAACCCTAGATATTCTTGCATTTTTATTATTTTAATTTCTCCAATCTATATGCATTTGCTAGTTAATTCTTGTTTTATCTTTTTGCAGAGAAAGCTTGACAAAGTTGATGATTTGGAGCAAAAAGGAAAATATTGGGCTCTGAAGTGCTAAAAGAAATGGAAAACAAGTGGTTTGGGTTAGAAGAGAAGCTTGGTCCATATGTTGGTGGACCAGGGCTCATTTTAGCACTATATGCTCTATTTTGGAGCGCAATAGACTCCCTTTTTGGGCCCCTAATGTCTAATTACGGGATTTTGGTTTATTTTCCTGAATTCTTATGTAATGGGGGTATTTTTGGAAAAGAGGGAATATTATTGGGAACTAGGGTTTTAGAAAAGAGGGAGGCCATCTTGGAGATCTGGACGAAAGGAGGAAGGAATGAGACGACTCTAAAGAAGAAGATGAAGAACTCCATGGCTATAGTGGTCTCCTCTTCCACTATCATAGGCTAAGTCTCTTATTCCTAGGGTTTAGATGAAACCCTAGTCAAGTAATATTGCTTCTTTGTATTTTATTTTTGGGTTAATTAGTCTTGGATGTAGATTGTATAACGTTGAGATTTTATTAAAGCATTGATTGTATTATTCAGTTTCACATAATCAATTTCTGTGATTTTGTTTATGTGGTTATACAATAGTAATATGTGTACATACATCCAAACCGTAGGACGAGTCATAACTTAGGAAAAACAAATTGTGACTATGACCTTAGAATTAGCGTAGACAATTTGTGTTAACCAAAGATGATTCGTGCTTAGGGTTTTGGTGCATGATTTTCTTGATGATTGTATTGAGACTTGTAGCCAAAATACATCTTTTACATCCAAATTTAATGGCCCAAGAATTAATACAATTGAAGCTAGTTACAAGATTAGTGGTGGATTCAACACCCTAGGAATCCTCTTTTAATTTGATTCATCATTAATTCAGTTAAATATTTGCTTTAATTAGAGTTCTCATTTAATTTTAGAAAGAAAATCAACAACAACTAATCTTTGTTAATTTGAATTAAAATTAATCTCAACTGTAGTTTTTAAACAATTAACAGTCTCTGTGGGTTCGACCCTTACTTCTCTTCTATACTAGTAGTTTAGTTTGGTAATTTGATTGATTTCCACGATAGATCAATTTTTGGCGTCGTTGCCGGGGACTGTTGAATTGTTAAAAAATTTAGTAGTTGATTTTTATTTTAATTCTTTATTTTCTGCTATTATTATTATTATTTTTTTTGTCTTTGGTGTGCAGCAATTATAAAAAGCTAAAGAGAAGCGGAGTCGATTGGAGCAAACACGAGTTGATAAAAAAAAAGAAGAAGAAAAATTCTACCTGCTTTGCAATCTTTCACGGTGAAATCTTTCCATTCTCTTTGCATTTTATTTTTGCTACAGTTGGTATATTTGATTGGATAGGTTTATTTGTTTTATGTTTGGTCGCCGTTCGTGCAACCCAGACTTAGAAAAATTAGACCTTGAGCTAGAAAGAACCTTGAGAGCTTTTCGTAGTTTGTCCATTAAGTCTGAGGTTTTAGGAAATCTTATTTCTATAGACATGGCTAATAATGGTGGACAACAACAACCACAGCCTCTCAAGGCTCATTTTGTTCCGACAACATATACCAACCCTTCATGTATTCAAATGCCTGCTGTAACTGGGCATTATGAAATTAGACCCCAAACCATTCAGATGTTACCATCTTTTTATGGGAAATCAAATAAGGACCCATATTAACATCTGAATGAGTTTTTAAAGCTTTGCACCACTATCAATGTGCAAAATCTGAGTGAGAATGCTCTTAAGTTGAGGTTGTTCCCTTTTTCATTGAAGGATAGAGCCAAACAATGGCTCAGTTCTTTGCCTACAAATTCCATAACAACTTGGACTCAACTCCAACAAGAGTTTTTTAAAAAATACTTTCCTATAGGCAAAACCAATGATATGAGAAGAGCCATCACAAATTTTACTCAACTCGATGGCGAGTCTTTTCATGAAGCTTGGGAGAGATTTTTGGACCTTCATAGGAAGTGTCCCCATCATGATATCATGCGTTGGCAGTTGGTACAGAGTTTTTATGACGGTATCACAGAACAAAACCATCAAATGATTGACTCTGCTTGTGGAGGGACTTTCCTCAACAAGAATTAGGATGAGGCATGGGATCTTTTTGAGACCCTTAGTGAGAATTCACAGCACCATGCCTCAGCAAGTAGGAGAGCTCCACCCACCTCCTTTAGTGTTCCTAAAAGAGGTGGCATTTATGAAGTTGGACAAGCTGTGGATGTCCAAGAGCAAGTTGCAGCGTTGTCTAGGAAATTAAACCAAGTTTTGGCTAGGGGACAAGTTTCTACTTCTGCTCCTGCCACTCAAGAGGTGTGTGCTTTATGTTCATACCCAACTCATTATGTGTCAGACTGTCCCTTAGCCCCGCAATATCCAGAGTTTGTGCAAGAGCAAGTTAATGCTCTTCAAGGTTTTTCCAAACCGAGTAATGATCCATATTCTAACCATTACAACCCGGGATGGAGAAACCATCCAAATTTTTCTTGGAGGCCTCAAGCCTCAAATCCTCCATTCTTACAAAATTCAAGGCCAAACGTGCCTAATTCTTTTCCATCATCGTCCTACCATCCTCCTCCTCAACAATATCAACAACCACCTCCTCCCCCTAGAAATTCAGCTTTTGAGGACAAGGTGTTGAGTGCTTTGCAAGCTTTAGAGTCAAATCATCAGTCTAACACTCAATTGCTCCACTCACACACTCAGTCCATCTCGAAGCTAGAATCCCAAATGGGACAATCAGCACAAGCTATGAGTAGAAGAGATGAGGGGCGTTTACCAAGTCAACCGTTGAACAACCCTAAAGGCCAATATAGGGTAGAGACTTTCAACCCCAATGATCAATATCATGAGCAAGCTAAGGCCATAACTACTCTTAGAAGTGGGAGAGTGGTAGATAACAAAGTTGAATATAAGGCTGAGGGTGAATTGACAAACTTTTCTAAAAATGATGAAGGTGAGAATGCAAATTTGCAGAAAGGGGATTCTTCATCCCCAAGTGATCCTTTGAGTGTTCCTGTGGCATCCTATGTGCCCAAGGCCCCTTACCCTTCCTGTTTGGCCGACCCTTCTCCTTTTGGGAAAAAAGGTGCAAATATGGAGGAGATGCTTGAGATTTTTAAGCAAGTTAAGATTAACTTGCCACTTCTTGATGCAGTCAAGCAAATTCCCTCCTATGCCAAATTCTTGAAAGACCTTTGCACTCAAAAGCGAAAAGCTAAAACTCATGTGTCAAAGAAGGTCTTTCTGACAAAGCAAGTGAGCTTAATTCTCCAGCACCGAACTGCACCTAAGTTCAAAGATCCTGGAGCCCCCACAATTTCTTGTGTCATAGGTAATCATATTATAGAGAGGGCGCTCCTTGACTTGGGGGCAAGTGTCACTTTATTACCATACTCTGTCTATAAGCAATTTGGGTTAGGTGAGTTAAAGCCTACGACGGTGTCTGTGCAGTTAGCTGACAGATCCGTCAAGATACCTCGTGGGATCATTGAGGATGTTTTGGTAAAAGTAGACAAATTCTACTTTCCAGTTGATTTCCTAGTTCTAGATATGGAACCCGCTCATGACCCTAAGCGTCAGATTCCCGTCATCTTAGGTCGACCCTTCTTAGCTACTGCTCATGCATGTATTAATTGTCGAACTGGGGTGATGGATATTTCTTTTGGGAATATAACTGTGAGGCTCAATGTTTTCAATGCTTCACAACAACCTCCACATGAGGAGGATTGTTTTTCAGTGGATATGATAGATGGGATAGTTGAGGAATCTCTCCCTCAAATCTTGATTGAGGATTCTTTGGAGAGATGTTTGACTTACTTTGATAGTGATGCTTTCGATATTGATGCTTCTATTGAAGAAGTCAATTCATTGCTTGACTGTTCTCATTCTATAGACTATCCTCCTTGGAAGTCTACACCGGAACCCCTACCTAATCTTGCGAGCACCCCTATTTTTCCATCTTTAGAGGTTTCTCCAAAGTTTGAGTTGAAGCCACTTCCGGTTACTCTTAAGTATTCATTCTTAGGACCCGATGACACTCTCCCTATTATCATTGCTTCTAATCTTTCAAGTGAGCAAGAGTGTCGTCTTCTTGAGGTTCTTAGAGAGCACAAGGGTGCTATAGGTTGGTCCGTAGTTGATTTAAAAGGGATTGATCCCTCTATTTGTATGCACCGCATTCATTTAGAGGATGATGCAAAGCCATCTCGAGAAATGCAAAGAAGGCTTAATCCCAATATGAAGGAGGTTGTCATGAAAGAGGTAGTCAATTTGCTAAATGCGGGTATTATTTACCCAATTTCTGATAGTAAGTGGGTGAGTCCCACCCAAGTGGTACCAAAGAAGTCTGGTATCATTGTTGTTGAGAGTGATAAGGGTGAGCTTGTCCTTATGCGCACCACCACAGGGTGGAGAGTTTGTATTGATTATCTCAAGCTCAACTCTATGACCCGGAAAGACCACTTTCCTCTCCCATTCATTGATCAAATCTTGGAGAGGTTAGCTGGTCAAAGCTATTATTGCTTTCTTGATGGTTATTCTAGATATAACCAAATTCGGTATTTTCGGAGGATCAGGAGAAGACCACTTTCACTTGTCCATTTGGCACATATGCATATCGCCGCATGCCTTTTGGATTGTGTAATGCACCGGCAACCTTTTAGAGGTGCATGATGTCTATCTTCTCCGACATGGTAGAGAAATTTTTAGAAGTCTTCATGGATGACTTCTCTGTTTTTGGCCCCTCGTTTGATGATTGTCTCCAAAACTTGACCAAAGTTTTGAAGCGTTGCAAGGAGATAAATCTTGTGCTTAGTTGGGAAAAGAGCCATTTTATGGTTCAAGAGAGAATTGTGTTAGGACACATTGTGTCTAAAAGAGGGATTGAGGTCGATAAGGCCAAAGTCCATCTCATTGCTAAGCTTCCGCATCCTACCACGGTCAAGCAAGTTCGATCATTTTAGGACATGCGGGTTTCTATCGTCGGTTTATCAAGGACTTTAGTAAGATCTCTAGGCCCTTGTGCAATCTTTTTGCCAAGGATACTCCATTTGTCTTTGATAGTGCTTGTGTGGCGGCTTTTGAAAAGCTTCGTGACTCTCTTTCCTCTGCCCCAATTATGCAACCACCCAATTGGTTCATGCCTTTTGAAATTATGTGTGATGCCTCTGACTATGCAGTTGGAGTTGTTTTGGGACAAAGGGTAGAAAAACTTCCATATGCCATTTACTATGCGAGTAAGACTCTTCATGATGCTCAGTTGAATTACACCACCACAGAGAAAGAGTTGCTCGCTGTAGTTTTTGCTTTAGATAAGTTTCGTTCCTACCTCCTTGGCTCTAAGGTAGTTGTCTATACCGACCATGCTGCTTTGCGGCATTTACTTTCTAAGAAAGAGACCATGCCGAGATTGATTAGGTGGATTTTGTTGCTTCAAAAGTTTCATTTGGAAATTCGGGACAAGAAAGGTTCCGAAAATGTCGTAGCCGACCACCTGTCCCGTATTCTTGTTGAGCACACGAATGACACTCAACCTTTGCATGACTCGTTTCTTGACGAGCAACTATTTTCTATGTCATTAGTGGAACCTCCTTAGTTTGCCCATATTGTGAACTATCTTGCAATCGATCAAATTCCTTCCCAATGGTCCAAACAGGACAAAGACCGATTTTTCTCACAAGTTAAGTTTTTCTATTGGGAGGATCCTGTGCTCTTTAAGTATTGCTCTGACCAAGTTATCCGCCATTGTGTTCCAGAGAGTGAGTTTCATAGCATCCTTACTTTCTGTCATTCTTCAGCTTATGGTGGCCATTTTAGTGGTCGCAAGACGGCGGCGAAAGTCTTGCAGAGTGGGTTCTATTGGCCCACTCTATTCAAGGATGCACACAATTTTTGCAAGACTTGCATTCGGTGTCAGCAAATGGGGACGATGTCTCGCAGAGATATGATGCCTCTTACCCCAATCTTAGTTGTTGAGATATTTTATGTATGGAGTATTGATTTCATGGGACCATTTCCACCGTCATTTGGCTTTGAGTATATTTTGGTAGCGGTGGATTATGTGTCCAAGTGGATTGAGGCTGTGGCAACTAGAAACAATGATCACAAAGTGGTGGTCAAATTCATTCAAGAGAATATATTTTCTTGGTTTGGTATGCCACGGGCGATTATTAGTGATGGAGGATCTCATTTCTGTAATAGACCCTTTGCAATCTTGCTTCAAAAATATTCCATCACTCATAAAGTCGCCACTCCTTACCATCCCCAGACTAGGGGCAAGTTGAAGTGTCAAATAGGGAGGTCAAGTCAATTCTAGAAAAAATGGTACGACCCGATCGAAAAGATTGGTCTTTGCGTTTAAACGATGCTTTGTGGGCATATCGTACTGCTTACAAGACCCCTATTGGCATGTCTCCTTATCGATTGGTTTTCGGTAAAGCTTGCCATCTCCCGGTGGAGCTAGAGCATAAGGCTATGTGGGCCATTAAGAAATTCAACTTTGATATGCTTGTTGCCGGCTCTAATCGAAAGCTCCAACTCAATGAGTTAGAGGAGCTTAGGAATGATGCGTATGAGAGTTCCCGCATTTACAAGGTTAGGACTAAGGCGTTCCATGATTCTCACATTAATCGTAAGTCCTTTGAGCCCGGTCAAAAGGTGTGGTTATTTAACTCTAAGTTACGATTGTTTCCTGGGAAGTTAAGGTCTAGATGGGATGGTCCATATGAGGTTGTTCAATCTTGGTCTCATGGTGCGGTAGAAATTCATAACCCTCGGAGTGGCCAAACTTTTAAAGTTAATGGCCAAAGGTTGAAATTGTTTATTGAGGGTGTGGAAGAAGGGGGTTTGATTGAGGAGATTGGTCTTGAAGACCCAGTTTATATTGATTGATGTTTTTCTCCTCTTGCTGTGTCTGGCTGAAGACATTAAACTTAGCTCTTCTTTTGGGAGGAAACCCAATTTTATTTTATTTTTTATTTTATTTTTGTTGTTTTTAATTGAGTTTTCTTTTTATTATTGTGTAGGTGTTTAGTATTTATTTTATTCTTATTGTTTTTTTTTTTTTTAAAAAAAATGAGGGTTTCTCTTTTGTCATTTTTGTTTTCTGGACTAAAAAGCTCGAGCAATTTTAGAAAAGCTCGAGCATTTTCTCATGTTATTTATTTATTTATTATTATTTTTTTCTCTCAATGTTTCTGGTCCAGAAAGCTCGAGCACTCACCAAAAAGCTCGAGCACTTTTTCGTCAAAAATTGGTTAAACATTCTGCCCCGAAAAGCTCGAGCACTCCAAGAAAAGCTCGAGCCCTTTTTCTTCTCTCAAAACTGTTAAGGTTCTGTCCCAAAAAGCTCAAGCTTTTTCTCAAAAAGCTTGAGCACTTTTAATTGTGTCAAAAAAAAAAACCTAACTCTCTTTCACCACCAGCCCCCTCCCTCAGCCGCATCGCCTGTCACTGCCATCTCCCACCATAGCCACTGCCGCATCTCTCCACAGACCGCCACCACCACCGCCGACTTCATCACCTCAAAAACTGCCGCACCAGTCCTTTATCACCACCTCCGGCCGTCCTCACTACCACAGCCGACCACACCACAGCCCCTAACCAGTATCACCGACCATACCTCCATAACCACCACTGGAACCTCATCCCGTCGCCACAACACCCATCATCTCCCACAGTCCCTAACCGCAGCACCTCCACCACCATAAACATCATCATTAGATCCACCACACCTACCACCATCGCCCCCATCACCACCATCCACGCCGGCGACCCCAAACACCCAGCCGAACCCCACCCCTCTCCGTCGCCGTCGCCCACTGAACCCTCTCCATCGTCATCATCCTCACAACCACCGCCGACCATACCACATCCCCAACAGAACCACCGCCGCACCGATCCGTCCCTTCACCATCACCATCCCCACCGTACCTCCATCACAGCCACCGCCGACTCCACCCCCGTCAGATCTGTCGTCGCAACACTCATCATCACCACCGCCCGCTCCAGCACCGCACCAATCACGACCACCACCCCATCACTACCGTTCCACCCTCTCCATCACTGAACCCGTAGCTCCATCAACCCGCCTCTATCCCTTTTCATTCCTTTGGTAATCTTCATTCCTTTGGTAATTTTAATTTTAAGGTTTGACTTTCTTAATTTTAATTTTGTTAATTTTGATTTGTTGAGGTGGGTTTGACGTATGGTGTTAAGAGTCTGCACTGACCATCCTGGATTTCAGTTTCTTTGCATCCCAATTAGAGCCTTCTGACATTCTCATGTCTTTACCCACAAGGGGTGTTTTCCTTGAGAACAACACATAGAGCCTTCTGACATTCTCATGTCTTTACCCACGAGGGGTGTTTTCCTTGAGAACAACACATTACTGCAATTTCATTGTTTTTGTTTTGGACTTTCATTTTCAGTCTCATCAGTATCCATCTGAGCGAGCGACTGAGCTCCATCTCTCATTCCTCGTAACCTCAAACCCAACCACTAACTTTTTCTTTATTATTCCTCTGTTCAAATTTTTTTTTTAGTTTTTATTTTTTTTCTATGTTTATTATTATTATTATTATTATTATTATTATTATTATTATTTTCTTTCTTTATTATTTTTGTTTTTTTTCTTTTCTTTTATTATTATTATTTTTTTATTATTTTATGTTAGTTTCTTTTATTTTATTTTAGTTTATTTTATTTTTATTTTTCTATTTTTCTATTTATTTTTATTTTATTATTTACTTCTGTTTATTTTGTTATTATTCTGTTTTTCATAAAAAAAAAACAAAACAAAACAAAACAAAATTGCATAGCAAGCCGTTCTAAATTCACTTCTACTATGGACTTGGTTTAGTTATTTTTCAGCCTATATTGGCACTTATTGGCATATTGATTCTCTTTTCTCAATTTGTTTTGTTATGCCCATATTTAGATTCTATAGCCCTAATGATCTTTATTGTTTAGTTTGTTATTGTAGGGATCCATGGGTCGCCCAAAAGCTTTCAAAAGCTGTGCCATTGAAGTTGCATCCATTTCACACAAATGACCCATTCAAACCCGTCACAGTTACTACTTTGAGCAGCCAAATGAGGAATGGGCCACCAAACCAATTGCCATACAGACTACATTTGATGTGGCCCCGCTCTTTGCTCCCTTAGTTCTCTCCACTCAGCTGCACTCCTTCCTTTTACTTATTTCGTTCTATTTCATGTTCTTTCATGTCATGTCCCCTTGAGGACAAGGTGTCAAATAAGTTGGGAGGAGTTGCTATTATTTTGCCTACTTGAGCTCAATATACTTCATGATTAAAATTTTATTGTTTTGAGTGTATTCATGTTTTTCTGAGCTTGCATGAGAATCATTGTGATAGTTGTGCACTGCTAGTGATTTGTCTTTCCCTAACTTTCATAATTGGAGACGAATTGGGTTGCTACTCTTATGACTCTACGATTTGATGGTTAGACTGTGAGACTCTAGTGTCATGATGGCATTGACTGAGACTTATAACCCATGTTATGTAGATTTGAGTTTGAACTTTATTTTGAGGGTTATGCAGTTTGCATATCTCCATTCTATCAACTGCCATTATCACATGTCTAAGGCCAGTCAGTTCAGATGTCAGATGACACTTCTTACCTTTGGGGAATGAAACTAGGCCCTCTTTCTACTTTGAGCCTGTTCGTTTGTTTCTTGCATCTTTACATTATTTACCTGATTGGAACCAAGTTGAGCCTTCATTATTATATCTTTCTTTTCATAGCCAGTAGCCTCACTTTGGATGAAAAAGTTGGGTGATTTTTCTGACGAGAATTTGGTGTTGTGAAAGTAGAGAAGTGAAGATGTACATTTTTCTTTTATTGTAATTTTATTCAGTATTAAAAAAAAAAAAGAAAAAAAGAAAAAAGAGAAAAAAGAACAATCAGAAAAAGAAAAAATATATATATTTCATTGTCTTTTCCTTTCTTTTTGGTTTGCTCAGGTAGAAAAGTTGTGAGTAATTTGGGAATGCTTTTATTGGAATTTTGGGAGCAATGTTGCAATGTTCAAGAGAGGTGACGAGTTTGGAAAACTGCAGTTTATTCACTCTAACTTCTTCGCTTATCACATGGAAATTATTGTTCACTTACCCCTACATTATCCTTGACCCTGACCTACGTTACAACCAGAAACAAAGACCTAGCTGACCCCGAAGGTGTAGTAGTTGATGATTGAGGATGTAACTGTAATGATCATGTGACAGTGGGAGTTGATTTTCGTAGTGGTTAGAATTCTCTCTATATTATTCTTGTTGTGCTTTCATTCATATTTGCATGTGGATTATTTGATTTGTACTCAACAGTTATTCTATCCACAGGTATGAGAGGATACATATACACCCCATCTCTGTGAGCTTCATTTGTGAGTGATATCTTTTGGTTAGTTTGGAGTCAAAGTAATGCCTGTTTGGAAAGAAGTTTCATTGCCTAGACATCTTGTTATGGTTATTACTTTTATGCACACTAATTTTATCCATTTGTGAGCACTTGGAAAATTCACAGGTTATTTTTAGTGAAGATAATTGTTACTTTGCTTCTATTATAACTCAGTTATACGCTCATTAAGATTCATTTTTATTAATTATGGAGTATATTGTGTTCAAGTTGGAGGGTGTCGAATTTTGTGGGTAGATTCGCTGCAAACTCTCACGGGACTATAACTCGTCCACTAGGGTAACCTAGGGGTTTAAAGCCTTATTGCATATGGTAAATGCAATCGTGTATCCCATGAAAGAGGATTTAGTTAGTTATATTTTGTCTCTTCTTTCCTTAGTTTTGCTCGAGGACTAGCAAAGTGTAAATTGGGGGGTGTGATAACTGGTTAAAAAGTGCATATTTATTGTGTTAATCCTAGATATTCTTGCATTTTTATTATTTTAATTTCTCCAATCTATATGCATTTGCTAGTTAATTCTTGTTTTATCTTTTTGCAGAGAAAGCTTGACAAAGTTGATGATTTGGAGCAAAAAGGAAAATATTGGGCTCTGAAGTGCTAAAAGAAATGGAAAACAAGTGGTTTTGGGTTAGAAGAGAAGCTTGGTCCATATGTTGGTGGACCAGGGCTCATTTTAGCACTATAGGCTCTATTTTGGAGCGCTTTAGACTCCCTTTTTGGGCCCCTAATGTCTAATTACGGGATTTTGGTTTATTTTCCTGAATTCTTATGTAATGGGGGTATTTTTGAAAAAGAGGGAATATTATTGGGTCTAGGGTTTTGGAAAAGAGGGAGGCCGTCTTGGAGATCTGGACGAAAGGAGAAAGGAAGGAGACGACTCTAAAGAAGAAGATGAAGAACTCCATGGCTATGGTGGTCTCCTCTTCCACTATCATGGGCTAAGTCTCTCATTCTTAGGGTTTAGATGAAACCCTAGTCAAGTAATATTGCTTCTTTGTATTTTATTTTTGGGTTAATTAGCCTTGGATGTAGATTGTATAACGTTGAGATTTTATTAAAGCATTGATCGTATTATTCAGTTTCACATAATCAATTTCTGTGATTTTGTTTATGTGGTTATACAATAGTAATATGTGTACATACATCAAAACCGTAGGACGAGTCATAACTCAGGGAAAACAAATTGTGACTATGACCTTAGAATTAGCGTAGACAATTTGTGTTGACCAAAGATGATTCGTCCTTAGGGTTTTGGTGCGTGATTTTCTTGATGATTGTATTGAGGCTTGTAGCCAAAATACATCTTTTACATCCAAATTTAATGGCCCAAGAATTAATACAATTGAAGCTAGTTACAAGATTAGTGGTGGATTCAACACCCTAGGAATCCTCTTTTAATTTGATTCATCATTAATTCAGTTAAATATTTGCTTTAATTAGAGTTCTCATTTAATTTTAGAAAGAAAATCAACAACAACTAATCTTTGTTAATTTGAATTAAAATTAATCTCAACTTTAGTTTTTAAACAATTAACAGTCTCTGTGGGTTCGACCCTTACTTCTCTTCTATACTAGTAGTTTAGTTTGGTAATTTGATTGATTTCCACAACAGATCAAGCGTACCAACGCAGGATGGCCAACAACTCCAGTCAAGGGTTAAACCCATCAACTTCCAGCTCGAGGATCTCGTCCTAAGAAAGGTATTCCCGAACACCAAAGATCCCACCATGGAAAAGCTTTTTCCTAACTAGAAAGGGCCCTACAGGGTTATTAAGATCGTCAGGCCCATAACTTATTGGTTAGAAGATGTAGCTGGCAAGCCTGTACCTAGGCCCTGGAACATCGAACACTTACAAAAATACTATCAATAAAAAATATCCTTTTTGTTTCCAAGTGTTCTCACCTCAATGTACAAACCCCAGGTCTGGTCCATTTCAGTGACTTCTACAAGCCTTGTATCCACTATAAGTGCTTTAGGCTTGATTCAATTCAATGAATAGACCCCAAGTCTGGTCTATTCAATGCACAGACCCCCAAGTCTAGTCCATAACATTAACCCCTATAAGCTTTGTATCCACTACAAGTGCTTTAGGCTTGGTTCAATTCAATGAACAGACCCCTAGGTCTGGACCATTCAATGCACAAACCCCCAGGTTTGGTCCATGACATTAACCCCTATAACCTTTGTATCCACTATAAGTGCTTTAGGTTTGGTTCAATTCAATGAACAGACCCCTTGGTCTGGACCATTCGGTGCACAGACCCTTAGGTCTGGTCCATGACATTAACCCCTATAAGCTTTGTATCCGTTACAAGTGCTTTAGGCTTGGTTCAAATTCAATGAACAGAGACTTTATCTAATCAACAACCAATACTCCAAAAATTCAGCTCCAATGACGTTATCTCAGTTGCACAATTTCTTTAAGTCTGACAGTTATGGTTACAGGTATATCAGGCCTGAAGATCGAAACAAATAAAGACTCTTATTAATAAAGCCTGATAGGGCAAAAGAGTACAATGGTACAAAAACAAAAATAAATAAAGGAGGTAAAAACTAAACACCCCACTTAGGGGTCCTCAACAACAAGGGCGGCTTCCTCGGCAGGTTCAACTAGGGTGACTTCTTCTGTAGGTTCAGTTGGGGCGACCTCCAAAGGGCTCGGTTCTGGATCATCTGGATCATCTGGCTGCACCTCATCCACCCCCGAGATATTAAGGTCGGGTTAGAGGTTCTGAACTTTCTTGCAAAAAAGCTCGTATCCATAGTCTATGAACTCGCCGCCCAGCTGGTTCAGCTCATCCTTGAGTTCCTTTTCGGCCTCCTCCTTAGCCACTACCCTAGCAGCTTCCACACTAAAGGCGAGCTTTAGAGCCACCGTTACTTCTACCTCTTCCTTCTCCCTCCTCAAGGCATCTAAATCGGAATCTAGGCCATTCTTTTATGACTCTAGAATAGTCGCGTTGTTCAGAGCTTGCTTGTATTTTTCCTCGAAGGAGAAGGAGATGGAACAGGCTGTTTCGAGCTCAAAGCGGGCCTCATCTAGCTCAGCCTAGAGTTTGTCTACCCTTTCGGACTCTTTGGGGTAGTCCATGATGGCAGCTATAGCATGAGCAGCCTATAAAAAACACAAGTGCATTAGTCAAAACAAGTGTAACAAAAAGATAAAGAAAAGATGAATAAATAAATATACTCTTCCTTACCCTTATATGGGAGACCATGATGTCTACAATCTGGCGGGGCTTCATGCCCTTAAAGCATTTCGCAATTGAAGCCCATGACTCCTCGTAGGCCACCTTTATGGCCTCCTCTCCATTCCCAGCTTGAGGATGCCAGCCAGAATAATGCTTAGCCTCCCCTTATCACGGGGGGCTGAGCTTGCTACTAGGGCTGGAGGCGATGGCTGCTCCTTCCTAGCAACAGCTGTCTCCCGCTCCTAAAAAATAGTGCACTCTAGAGAGCTGGAGGTTCCAACTTCAGTCCTCCTCTTCTTCTGAAGAGGGGGAGGATCGGCAGAACAAGAGGGCTTCCCAGCCGTCTTCGGGCTCGACGTCTAGCTCGATAACATGGATTTCTTCAAGGTAACTAACTTGTTCTTGACCAAATTTTCCTTCATGAAGTTCTGAAGCGTCAAGATCCAGTCGTGAGGTTGGTCAATGGGATTCAAGAGCCGCCGATATTTCTCCTAGAGCTCTAGAGTGAAAATTGACCTCCTCTAAGCCTTCTTATCTATAACACAACATAAAAAATAACAAAAAAGTTAGAAAAAACAAAGGAAAGAAAAGAAGCCAACAATCAGAGGTCTGTAGGCTCACCCTTAAAACCGATGTACCGAGGAAAGAAACTCATCCGGTCCTTATAGTCTTCATCTTCCTAGTCTCTGTTGACGAAGCAGTACCACTTCTTCCACATCTTGTTGGAAGTGGGTACTGAAGTCAATGGCTTGAACCTCTTGTCGAATGACATGTAATAAAGTCCTTCCGACCTAAGGTACTTCAAATCCATGTTGCTTCAAATGAGGTCCAGATCCACCTCTACCCTATTCTTATGACCTAATATCAGGAAGGCCATAAGTTACCTCCAGTTTTTAATGTTCAGCTCGGCAGGATAAATTTTGAACCAGCAAAAAAATTCGTTTAAAAGAGGGTGTAGAGGAAATCGCACACCAACCTCGAACCATTCGAGGTAGGCATAGATTTCCCCCCTCAAGATGTCTGAAAGGCGATCTAATTTTTTGGGGACCCTAGAAGTCATGTTTTTCGGAAAGCCAAAGTGCTCCTTGAGGGAATTTAGCAGTTCCTCAGTCATGGCACTCTTTCCTTCCTCTCTCTGAAATGGGCCCGATGTGCCGACCTCCTTGTTCCTAGATTCGAGGTGCGCCACCTCAAGAAGTAGCGCATCGGAATCACTATTGGGGGAATCATGACCCATTTCCTCAGACAAAGGTACCCTACCACCAATTGCTTCTACAATTTCCTTATTTTCTCTATCGTCGAATTGTGTATAGGAGGCTGACATAATAGAAACAGAGACATGGGAATGAAAATGTAAAAAGGAAAATTGAAGAAGGAGGGCCCAAGAAAAAAAAAAGAACAACTAAAGAAGTAACAAATGAGGAAGAGAAGGTTACTGACTCGCCGGAGAAGGAGGACCAAGTGACGGAGAGTTTCTCAAGCAGACCGAAAATTGCAAAGTCTCAACTCTTCTTCTCACATTAACATCAACACAATGTAAAATCTATAAAATAATCCAAAATGACGACTTCAACTATTTATAAGACTCCATGGGGTGTCATTTAATGCATCGAATCTTGAGTGACGATTGGATAAAGGTGACCTCGATTATCGAATCGACGGCCCAAGTAATGATTACACCGCAACTGCTTCATTAAAATATGTTTTCTTAAAATATAGAGCGGTGCATTAATGGGAATGCATGTGACTCTTCAGAAACCCTGACCTCAATTTTGTATAGGACCCATGGAACTAAGACTCGAGGAGGGAGAGTAGCTGATGTACCAAAAAATGACAGCCCAACCCAAGTTTGACACGTGTCTAAGCTTTTATGTGTAGGTCAGAAAGTGACAGAGCCATTTAGATCTGACATTCGCCCGCCAAACAAAAAGGCACGAACTTTCCCTACCGAACAGTATGCTCGTTAGGCTATGCTTAACAAGGTACCGAGCTCATCACTGCTACCGACCTCAAAACATGGAAACAGGATGCAATATAGAAACTATCATTCTTGGATATATTCTAATCTCTATCTTCACGGAGATCAGAATGGAAATTATTATATCCAGATTACCATAAAACCCGAGATTCATAGCTCCAAATCCTATCCAATTTAGGAGACGAACGGCTTATAAATACACCCCTAAGGTACGCTTTTGATTTATGATCAATTATTCTCTTTCAGTTTTAACTTCTTTTCTCCTTTACTAACTTTATCATCGGAGCGGCTACCACCGGAGCCAACCTGGTGGCCCTCTAATATATCTTTTCAGAGTTCATGATAGGTGACGAGGAGTAGAGCCCCACTAATCAGAAAGTGCAACATCACTCTCAAAATTGATTTTGTCTCTTCTTGTGTTAGCTATTTTCAATGTTTGAAGAGAGAGAGAGAGAGAGAGAGAGAGAGGGAGAGAGAGAGAGAGAAAAGTCATAGAAAGTCGAGAGACAAGATGGGGCAGGGATAGACTATAGATGATAGATGGGTAAATTAGTTATTAAAAAAACAAAGAGTAGTTCGGTCACAAGTCTATAAAAAAAAATCAAATTTATTATTAGATCTACACTTAAACACACTATTTCTACAAATCCTTCAATTATTTTGTTACTAAAATATCATTTCAATATTTTTTTTCCAAATCAATCTAACTGATTCCTTAAAAATCACCAAGCTACTAATAAATTTTTTTTAAAATTTCAAAATTCAAATATTCATAATATATAAATTTATTTTAAATAAAATTTATATATTTAGACTCTAAAAATCGAGATCTATCAAACAAGAGCGATATTGAATATGAAATTTTGAGAAAAAATTCAATAAAAAATAGTAAAATCCCGTCCCAGCAAAAAGTGTATGTGTACAATTTTACAAAAATTAAGAAAATTACCAATTGTGTAAATTTTTGCAGTTTAATAAAAAATGAAGAAATTCTCAATTGTTATTTATGTTATTGAATTTTTGAGTCACATATTAGATGATTAAAAGAAACTTTTAAATTAGTAAAAATTTGTCCCAAAAAAGTAATATTTAAAACACATTGATTAGAAAGTTCATTATTTATGAAAATTGTAAAAAATTTCAATTCCATTAAAATTGAGAAAATTTCTAATCCCAGCCAAATGCCACTGCTCAAAGGACTAAAATAAATTAATTGAAAACTTCTCTCCTCATACAAAAAGAAAAACAAGCATCACCACATTCATTCAAATAATGACAACCACAAGACAACATTAATTTAAAAATAATATTTTACCATCATCAACAACTACTCCAAAAATCCCAAGCCACATATTTTCTAATCAGCAGCCAATACATTGCTTTTGTAGCAATTATTACAGCAGTTATGTGAAAACCACGCTTGCCCTTGAATTCGGTGAACTTCAGCCATGTCAATACATTGCTTTTGCAGCAGTTATGGGAAAACCACTGTCACGCCCCGAATTCCAACGAACCCGAGGCGCGAGTAACGAAACTAAAAGAAAGTAAAATAAAGGACAATCTAACAGATTCAACTCAAAACTTACATTCATTTCCTTTAATGTACATCCATGTAAAGCACGATCAATAAAACATTCAACATGTCATTCTGGCTTAAGCCCTTATACAATATTAATACATCTTGAAATATGCTTCCAAGGGCCAAGATCGTTCTAAGCTCATATCTCTTTCACTCTGCAAGACTTCCTCAAGTCTCGAATGCCGGGAACGTAATCGGTGGGGAGTTATCCCACGTATGGGTCAGCTCAACTGCTGGTATGATATAATGCTAATGCAAGGAACAAAATTAAGGGTGTGGCATGTGCAAGTGTATAGTTATTTCTATATGTCATTCAATATCATCCATACAACGTGCTAGCAATAATCTACATGTCATCCAACTCATTAATATAATTTAAGGCGTGGTATGTGCAAGTGTACATTTATCTCTACATGCATTCTAAATCATCCATGCAATATGATAACAATAATCCACATGCCTTCCAAATCATCCATACCATGTAATAGCAATAATCCACATAACATCCAAGTTATCCATGCAATGTAGTGACAATGCCCATGAAACACCCACACAACTCAATGCCACAACCATGCCAACTCTATGCCACAACCATGTCAACTATATGCCATGTCCATGTCAACTCATGTAATGTAATATGATGTAATGTAATGTAATGTAATGTCCCTTCACGGATCGCTCCCATTGGTTCGGGTACCAAATGCAATATCATGTCCCTTCACGGATCGCTCCCGTTGGTTCGGGTACCAATTACAATGTCATGTCCATGTCTCATTTTCGGAACACATCCGATGGAAGCTGAGTACCATGTCTTGTTTTCAGAACACATCTGTTGGAAGCTGAGTACCATGTCTCGTTTTCAAAACACATCTGATGGAAGCTGAGTACCATATTTAGCACCACGTGCTCAACCCAAACTATGCTTTCAATGCATCACACTATTCCAATATGCCTTAATTCCATCATGCAATAATACAATCTCATATACGCAACTTTACCAACACATAGAGCATGCCTTTAAAAAATGTATTCTACTTAACGCAATCATAACATCTGAATAACAAAACATGTTCCACATGAATGTATGTAATACACGATCAACGAAAATACATACCCAAGCCACGTGTTCACAATCTTAACAACTCCCCCAAAAATATAGATCACGTACAACCCACCACATAGAACAAATCATATCTCCGTAGAGCAGCAAGAAGCACGTAAGCAACTTAAACAATCAACTCAAGATTTCTTTTTAAAACAACATTCCTGATGTGATTTTTCTAACATCAAACAAATAATTATATGATTCATTCAATCAACATGCAAATCATTCCTAAACTTAATTCTATTCCTTACTTAGCACAATACACCATACCTGATGGATCAGTCTCAACTCAGGAAGATGTACACGTAGTATAGCAGAACTACAGTGAAAATACAGAAGGTCAGACCACCTTCTCCTTGCCTTTCCGTGTTCCTAAAATCATGAAATACAACTCAGTTCAATTGCTACTTGAATTATACTATTCATCAAATTTTATGTCTTCATTTTATAAGTTTCTATTTTTTCAAATTAAACTCTACTGTTGAGTCCAAAACGTCGAAGAAAATAGGTTTAGGCTTTCGTGGAACTCAATTCGGACATCCGAGCTTAAAAGGGCAAAATGGTCATTTTGCACTTTTACGGTTTTTCATTTCCCGAGACCTCTCCTCATAAATAGGACTCCATATTTGAGTCCGGAATGTTCAAGATAATAATATTTCACTATTTTTTTACTCAAATCAGGGTTCGTTTGACTATGTTTTGACTCAGGGGCATTTTGGTAATTTTCAAGGGTTCTACGGGTCTTTTATTTTTTGGGACCTCATCTTAGGTCACGGACCTCACCGTTGGTCTTAGTAGGTCCAAAATAGTTAGAAAACATATAAGGCTTGTCTCATTTGGGCGTCGGACTATTTTAGAGCATTTAATTTAATGAAATTAATTTAATTACAAAAAAAAAAAATGAAACAAGGTACAATATATATATATATATATATATTCTGCGCAAAGTGGGTACGGTTGGTAACCGTCCCCACTTGGTCACGCGCCCTTCCTTCCACGCGCACAGTCCAGGTTTGAGTCTCGCCCCCCCCCCCCAATTTTTTCCTTCTCTCTTTTCTTTTCTTTTCATTTCTTTTAATTCCCTTTTAACTGTTGGGCCCAAACCCAAACGGCCCAACTCCTTTTTAAAAAAAAAAACCAACAGCCCAACACTCTAAAACCCAACCAAGCCGTAACCTTTAAAATTAAACAGGCCCACAAGGGATGGCCCAAACAAAACAGGCCCGAGGCAGCCCAACGCAAAGGGGGACACTGTTCATCGTCCCTCTCAGTTTTTCGGTCAAGGAACCCTAGGGTTCCGTCGCCACCTCCGGCGACGGCAACGATTTTCCGGCCAAGTTTAGATACTTTTTAAATGCCATGGCTTTCCACTTCTCATGCAAACCTCTTTTCTAATATTGGTTTTTAATTTTTGGCACTAAATCTCCACGAAAATGAGGAAACCCGAAGCTCCGGCGACCTGGAAATCTCTCATTTTATGCACCTCTCTCCCACTGTTTCAAGCCCAAATCATTCCTATTGGTTCCCTGTATCTCCCAGCAACAGTTTCATGAATTTAAACTAAGGTCTTAGACGCAAAACCTATGAAACCCGATTATTGCTTCACACCTACAACTTCCTTTTTCTTTCTCATTTATCAACCATTTTGGTTTATTCTTTTTGTAAAATGACCCCCATTTTATATGCTACAAGACCTTACAGTTTAAATCCCCCATCATGCTTTAAAAATAAATAAATAAATAAATAGAACTGAACCTCTCACCTCTATTTTCGGTTTTCTCTTGTTGTTGTGCTCTCCTCTCCTTCTGGTTCCTTACCTTGGCCCAAGCTCCGAACCCTACAATCTCTTTCAGCTTCTCTGGTTATTGCTTTCTCTCCGGTCACACACACACACCCATACCTATAAACACATAGCTGCCCCTCTCTTTCTCTCTCTCTCCCTCTCTACCTATCCCTTCATAGCCCAGCTGCTACAACCCCCTTCGGCAGACTAACCCTCTGCCATTTCTGATTTCTTTCCCCCCTTTTTCTCTTTGCATTTAATTGTTTGCTTGTATTTTGGTTTACTTATATATATATATATATATATACACATGTTATGTCACAGACACACACACACAACTGTACACCAAGCTGTCACACACTCTATTTGGTATATATATATATAATCATACATAATACACCACACCATGCATGCATGCATGTTACATGCTACCCGTACACACACATATTATACATACACATGCATATATATATATATTTATATATATTTATTCACACATACATAAACACATGCACATTCACTACTACTACTACTACTACTAATAATAATAATAATAATAATAATAATAATAATAATAATAACTAATTAAATCAAAGAATAGGAAAATTTATTTATTCCAAAAAAAAAAAAAAGATTTTCTGGTCTTTACATCCACTCTTGTCCTTCAATTCGGTGAACTCTAGCCATGTCCATATATTACTTTTGCGGCAGTCAATACATTGTTTCTAATCAACAACCAAGGTATGCTTCCAACGGCATGAGAAGAGGGGGAAGGCCGACGATTATGCCTTCATCATCATCGGCCATCGACCGATGGCAATTGCTACTTCATATTTGGATTCGGGATACAGAGAAAAAGATAAGAAGTAGATTTGATTTTAGAGTCTTTGTATTTAACACAGATGGCGTAAAATAAAAGGGTAAATCATGTATAGTCCATTGACTTTAATAATAAAATTGTCATTAAAAAAATATACCTCAACAATTTTTTCATTCCTCTCAAATAAATATAAAGTAAATGAACTTCTTAGAATAAAAGATTTCCTTTTAGACTTGGTATTTAGTTTTTCATCTTATGGAGGGAATTTTTACTAATTAACTCAAGAAAATATAACATCTTTCACATTAGTACTTTTGGATTTGGGTTTAAATAATTTAAAAATTCAATGACTTTTAAGTTATAATGTTCTGATTTGGGTTTTAGCTTATAGATATTTATTTTAAGGTACTTTTCAATAATTAATTATATATATAGGGTAAATTACACTGACTTTTCCTGAAATTTTTAATGATTGTACTAACCTCCCTTATTTTACTTGATAATATACATATACATTCCTCTAGTCAGTTTTTTCTTTAAAAATGAAAAAACTATTCCTTTCATATATCATTTTTCAATTTTTAATATTTTAACCTTTTTTTTTCATTTTCCAAATAAATATTGACAAAAACCTTAGATTTATTTTTATATAAAATAAAAATAATTTATTTATCTTAAATTTATTTTTAAATAAAATAATAAATAATATTTAAAAAAATTAGTCAAAATTAAAAAATAAATAAATAAATAAAACGGACAATTTTTTCATTTTGAATAAAAATTTAACTGGATGAGTGTATCTATATATTATCAAGTAAAGTAAGAAAAGTCAGTATAATTTTAAAAATTTTAAAGAAAGTCAGTGTAATTATCATAAACTTGAGAGAAAATTAGTGTAACTTGCCCATATATATATATATATATATAAATTTATGCATATGATGTCACTTTATTACCAAAATTAATTTTTAATATATATAGTTGGATCTAGGAAATTTCAAACAAGATTTTTGGAATGCTTCAAAGAAACTATGCATGGCATAAAACTTTCAATCATATCTCATATTGGTTCTTTTCATAGCAGATGTACTAAGAAATGACAGCTCAATCCAAGTTTGACACGTGTCTAAGCTTTTATGTGCAGGTCAGAAAGTGACAAAGTCATTTAGATCTAATGTTCGCTGGCCGAACAAAAGGGAGCGAACTTTCCCTACCTAACAACAGGCTCGCCAGGCCGTGTTCAATAGGATACCGAGCTCATCACCACCTGGCCTACCATACCGACCTCAAAACAAGGAAACAGGATGCGATATGAAAACTGTCATTCTTGGATATATTCCAATCTATCTTCACGGAGATCAGAATGGAAATTGTCATATCTAGATTACCACAAATCCCGAGATTCATGTCTCAAATCCTAACCAATTTAGGAAACAAGTGGCCTATAAATACACCCCTAAGGTACGCTTTTGATTTACGGTCAATTATTCTCTTTCAGTTTTAGCTTCTCTTCTTTTTTACTGACTTTATCATCGGAGCAGGTACCACCGGAGCCAATCCGTTGGCCCTCTAATATCTCTTTTCAGAGTTCGTGATAGGCGATGAACAGCGAAGCCCCACTGATCAGAAAGTGCAGCATCAACAGCCATAAACGGGGAAATAGAACAGCTAGCTAGGAACCTAAGACCTCACTAATGATTACTAAAAAGAAAAATTAAAGAACGACTTCAGATTCTCAAAGTCTTTTTGTTCTCTTGATGGAAGTGTTACAATTATATAAAACTCGTGAAATATGAAATGTTATTTATTTTATTTATTGGTTTATGTATGCTAGTGCGTAATATATATATATATATATATATATAAAGAAATACAGTGCATATCTTTTTATTGTAAAAGCGAAGTCGTTGGGAGCTATTCTTGTGCAAGTCTATTACATTATGTATTAATGTATTTTTTTAATGATACTTTGACATATTTACTATCTCTCATTAAAATTGATTGATCATATCATAGATTTAAAAATACTATTATAATGATATATTGTCACGTGACTATACCAATCTCATTTAAGAATTTTTTTTGATTGTTTGGATGCTGACAAGGTTGCCCTCCTCATCCCTTTTTTCTTTTAAAGTTCTATCACTTCTTTTCTCTCTTCTGAGCCTTGATTTTTATAAGCCTAGCATAATTAAATAAGCCTTAGAAAGGTTGATTAATCTTGTATGCTATGAGTAAATTCTACTTATCTATCTATAGGTTTGACATTATTAAACTGAGATCAGCCTCGTTTCAAAAATAGACAAGGACCTCTCATGCCATTAATGGAGGTTAAACTTGTTTTAGGGTCAAAGAATAGGACCGTAAATTAACATGATTAAAAAAAGCAAAAAATAAAATGACAGACTCCTATTACGAGAAACCCACCTCCCTTTCTCATCTCCATTGTCAAGCATGTAAAAGCTTCTGAAATTGGAACCTGATGCACTTTCTCTACAGAGACTGTAAGAACATGAATTTTTGAAACAAATTTTTTTTTTTATTATTATTATTATTATTATTCGTTTAATCAAAAGTATGACATGCGTGTATATATATTATTTATGTATGTTATGTGTACATATGTATGTTTGTAATTAATATATTTAAATGAGTACATATATATATATATATCAGACGTATGTGTGCAGTGCGCAGTTACGTGTGTGTGACAGAGTGCTGTGGTGTGTGTGTTTACACATACAATATACATATAAAAATACAAATTTGTCAACCCTCTCAATTAATGCAAGGTTGCATTTCAGAAAAAAAACAGTGAAAGGATCAGGCAAGTGGTTGTTGAGTGTGCAGTGGTGGCGTGAGGGAGTGAACATACTTGAGTGTATATGCTAGCTGTATACAATGGGTTAGAAAGAGAGAGAAAGAGATACATGTGAGTTCTGATTTGAGGGCAAACAAGAAGAGGAAATAGACCAAGGGGAAGAAAGGGAGAGGCCAAGTGAGAAACCGGGAGAGATCCAGAGGTAGGAGCTGAGGAGAAAAGCAAGGGTTGCTCAAAGCAGGTGAGTTGACTCGTTCTGGTTTAATTTTTAAAATGCATGATAAATTGGTTTAAGTGTAGGGCCTTGTTAAGCATGAGGTGAGGAAGCTAATGCAAAAAGAATCATGAAAAATGAGAAAGAAATGAAGTAGAGCAACTAGGTTGCAGGTCCTAGGATAATTCGGATTCCTATAATTGTATGCTTCAAACTTGATTTTAAAAGATGCAAAATGTTTCAGATCTGTTATAGAATGATGATTAGCTTCAAATAAACCGTAAAAAAAGATGTGAAACGTGAAGAAAACACCTTCGCCGGAATCTGGGTTTGTTGACCAGAAGTCTCGGTTTCCCCCATTTCGTGAAAGCATGAAGAACCAAATCAAAAATGAATTTTAGAAAGAAAATCTGTGAGAAAAACCAGAGGGGGCAGTGTTTAAAAAGACATGGAAAATCGCCGGAAAAGGGTCGCCGTCGCCGGAGATGGCGACGGAACCCTAGTGTCCTTCATCGAAAAATCGAGGAAGACAATGGGGGGGTTGGGCCAGAGTTGTTGGGCTACTGAATTGGGGTCTCCCTTTTTAAAGGGGTTTGGGCTGGTTGGGTTTAGAAGATCCTTGGGCCGCTTTAATGGGTTGGGCCTAGTTTGTTTTAAAAGGAGGGAATTGGGCCTGTTTTGATTGGGCCCAACAAAAAAAAAAAAAAAAAAAGGAAAAGGGTTGCACAGCAACCTGGTGGGAATCGAACTTGGGTGGAACGGATGGGAAGACACGTGCGCACCAATTGGGACGGTTACCAACCGTGCCCAATGTTGCACTATAAATATATGTGTATTATACTTAATCCCATTTAATTAATTAAATTAATTAAATTAAATTAAATGTCTTGAAATGCCCCGGAACCCAAATGAGGCAAGTCTTATATGTTTTCTAACTATTTTGGACCTAATAAGACCAACGGTGAGGTCCGCGACATGAGGCGAGGTCCCGAAAAATAAAAGACCCATAGAACCCTTAAAAATTACCAAAATGCCCCTGAGTTAAATTGCAGCCGAACGAACTCTGAATTAAGTAAAAAAATAGTGAAACTTTATTATTTCGAACATTCCGGACTCAACCGTAGAGTCCGATTGGTAAGGAGAGGTCTCGGACAATGGGAACCCAAAAAAAAAAAAGTACAAAATAACCATTTTGCCTTTTAAGCTCGGATGTCCAAATTGAATTCCACGAAAGCCTAAACCTATTTTCTTCGACATTCCGGACTCAACAGTGGAGTCTAAATTAGCAAAATAGAAACTTATGAATTAAAGACCTAAAATTTGATGAATAGAATACATTCAAATGACAACGAACTGAATTACTTGTTATGATTTTAGGGACACGAGAGGGCAAGGAGAAGGTGATCTGACCTTCGGCGTTCTCACTGTGATCCTACTATACTACGAGTACACCTTTCTCGGGTTGAGGTCGGTTATCAGGTACGATATATTGTGCTAAGTAAGAAATAGAATTGAGATTAGGAATACTTGTTCTGCTGCCTTGATTGTTCACATGTTTGCTTGATTGTTCACATGCTTATATGCTTCATGCTATCTTGCTAAAGTTGGGTGATGATGTGGATGATGATTGTCTGTATATCGTATGTGTTAGAGTAGTGTGTGAATTATATGCTTTGAGAACTGTCGACATTATGAAATATGTACTTGAAAGCATGCTTTGTGTGTGAATGAGATGCATCATTGAGATTACATTATGACATGATGGAACCAAAGCAAGTTGACATAGTATGATTCCTTGGACATGACATGATATTGCATTTGGTACCCAAACCAGCGGGAGCGATCTGCGAAGGGACATGATATTGCATTTAGTACCCTAACCAGCGGGAGCGATCCGCGAAGGGACATGATATTGCATTTGGTGCCCTAACCAACGGGAGCGATCCGTGAAGGGACATGACATCACATTGCATTACATTACATTACATGAGTTGACATGGACATGGCATAGATTTGACATGTTTGTGGCGTAGAGTAGTGTGGGTGTTTCATGGGCATTGTCACTACATTGTATGGATAATATGGATGGCAAGTGGATTATTGCTATCACATGGCATGGACGATTTGGAAAGCAGGTGGATTATTGTTATTACATTGCATGGATAATTTAGAAGCCATGTAGAGATAATTGCACACTTGCACATGCCACGCCTTAGATTATATTAATGAATTGAATGACATGTAGATTATTGCTAGTATATTGTATGCATAATGTTGAATGCCATGTAGATATAACTGTACACTTGCACATGCCACGCCCTTAATTTTGTTTCTTGCATTAGCATTATATTGTACCAGCATGTTGAGCTGACCCCTTTAGTGGGGCAACATTTCAGATGATGTCCCAGCTGTACGAGACGGGGAGATGAGCTGATTAGGAACTATGTTAGGCCCAAAGGGCGCTTTTAATATTGTATAAGGGCATAAGCCCGAGATTGTATCTTATTTTGTATGTTGTGAACAAATGGACCAGACCTTGTCTATGTATCAGAATAGTGCACGGAATGTATGTAATTATATTTAATCGTCTTTATTTCCTTATTATTTTTATTTTCTTTTGTCTCGTTACTCGCGCCTCGGGTTCGCTGGAATTCGGGGCGTGACAGAGACAAATGGAGGAACAGTGAGGAAGATGAAGGTTTGGATAAATCATCACAAGGACATGATTGCATTCGACTCTTACAGCCAAAACTGAGTACTTCTGTAAAACAAAAGAAAAATAGAGTATTTGTTGCTGTGTTTTTGTGGAACAGCAGTTGGCGCTCTGGTTTTTTTGCTACGACGGTCTGTTCTGCTGATCTTTTGTTATTCTTCTAGCCTTTCTGATAAGAATAAAAAAGAAACACAGTACTTCTCAAGGTGCTCCTTAATATATAGTTCACTTTTAAGGTTTGTTTACAACTTATGAAATTGCTTGAATTGAACTCATGAAGGATTGGAGAGAAAGTGCTGAATGGCATGACTCTTAGCAAATTGAATTTCAAACCATCATGCACACATGTTCTTTTGTGGTATTTATTCAAGTTTAGATTGGTTTGATTTTTCTGATTATCACGAAAGTGCACGTTAATGGAATTTCATCTTTCTTCTTTCTTTTTTCCAAGATGCTTAAAATAAATAAAGTTTCCATCATTCCATCACAAGTTATGGGTGTTCCTGATGTTCTTTCTTTAGCCAGATGCCTAGATCTATAAAAGCAAGATGAAAGATTAAAAAATAATAATAATAATAATTTTTTTCATATAGATTTTGTGGGGGAAATGAGTCCACGCTATTTAAATTTCTGTTACAAGTACAATTACTTTTTTTGTTTTTGAAGTCTAGATCCATCTTAATAAGGTGTTATGTTTATTTTTTTTTAAAAGTAACAATAATACCTTATTATATTCTTTGAGCTGATGACTATCACTTTTTTTTTTGTTGATCTCTTCCTCTATTGTTCTTTCTCTCATGGTTTTTCCCTAATAATAATGATTATGACGATGTATAATGAGCATATGATTGAAAAAAATTAATTAAAGACAATTGAAAGATGGTATATCATTACTAAGAGATTGTGACCGAGCCATAAAGATATTAAAGATAAAATTTAAGTATCTCAAATTCAAATTTTTAACCTAATGCAAATAAGCTGACTCGGAATTTTCATAATGGATGACAACACTTGTATTAAAGCTTTAGTAGATGATTGGCCAATTACATATGACTAGGATTCATTATTCAACCATATTATTAGGATACATCGTTCAAACTAGTTGTTGATAATTCCATCGACCAACTCGTAATTTCTCTCTCTCTCTCTCTCTCTCTCTATATATATATATATATAATAATAATAATAATAATAATAATAATAATAATAATAATTTTAAAATGGGGTTTAAGTTGTTGGTTTAACTAGAAATAAGTTTGAACCCAAAGAAGAAAAAAAGCTTTGGGAATCTACTTAATTAGTACTAGGTTGAGTAAATTCCATGTGTTGTCTTTATAACTAAATAATTATGTAACTCAATGTTTAATTGCATTCATGTAACTTTAGTCCCATTTAAGAGTTGTTTTCAGCACTCGTGAATCATTTCGCTTAATTCATTTACGCTTGAGCTTGTGTGTATAAAAACTAATTCTTAAATTGTCTAGATTTGGACAGTTTGGGAATGTATAAATCTGAATAGTATAGGCAGTAGCCCATGCCTAATTCTGCTTAGACGAAATTTTGGCACAATCCCATGTTATTCTCTCGGTATATATTTAGATGTGGTAATGTCTATCTTATGCGTACTTGGAGAATCGTGGAGAGATGCTGCCAAAATTTTCTCGAAGACTAGAAAAAGGCATTTGAGCTGCTACTAATTACAATATAGATTGCACATTCCTAAATGGGATTGGACTATATTACCCTTTAAAGAGAAGTTGGAGGTGTTAGGATTCATGTTTTATATTTATAATGAGCAATGTATTTGACTTGTGTTAGGTAGATGAAAATGGATAAGAGTTGGATAGATCTGAGGGGTATACATTTTCTCATGTGTGTGAAAAGAATTAAAGATTTCATTGAGTTTGCCCGCAAAATTATAGATGGGAGCAATATGATAAAATGTCCTTGTATGAGGTGTTAGAACAGGTATTATATGCTTATAGATGAGGTCAGAGAGCACCTACTCAAGTACAATATGGACAAGAAATATACGTGTTGAAAATTTTACGGGAGACACCGTGAAATACGACTGGTCAGTGAGGATGAAAAAGAAGACGATGATGATGACTTGGGTGAAAATATTAGATTTGTTTATTAGGCCGTGGATGGGTGCGCCCAATAGTTTATCACAGAGGTCAACGCCATTTTTCAACTTTGCACACCACTTCATGCCACAGATTGGCACCAGGTCACTCTCGACTAATGGCATGAGATCCACGAGCACATTTTGATATGTCTTCTATTATTTCATTCCATTTTATATTAACTTATGTATTGAATCTTTAATCTGAATATGAAATGATTTCGTAAGAGAAGTTTGTAATAAACTTGCACCTACCCCATATGGAAGCGGAAGTCAACTCGTACTTGGGGACTCGCTTCAGATACCAGCACTACAAGATACATGTGCATTATAAGAAAGAGGTTGATACAGAATGGGATCCCCGAGGCAAACCTGATAGAGAGGGTGTCATGGGAGGACTAGGGTTTCCTCTATGACCAATTCGAGAGTGAGTTATTCTAGGTAAAGAATTAGCTCAATTTTCATTTTATTATATATCATTGTCATATATACTAACATCGTTAAATGTCAAGAGTAAGGAGGTTAGCAAAAGGAATGATGATAGTAGAAGTAAGCAGAAGGTGACCCATTGTGGTAGTTCACACTCGTTTGTACGCTACCGGCATGAGATGGTAATGATAAGTGTGTTGCTGTATTTTATTAGATATACACGGAATATAATAATATTATCTTGTGCGTTCAAATTGCTGCAACGTGATCATAAGACTAGTGCATCACCTAACCTGATAGATCTCCGGTATAAGATATATTAAAACCTTGAAAATGGTTGGTTTGGGCAAGTCATGGAGTCTTTATGTAAGCGATTACCGTATACCTACCATAATTAATAAATTTAATATTTTTAAATATTTGTAATAGTATTAACATACATTTATATTTTTTTAAGAGGAGATATTGGAGATGTGTGAGCCTAAGGTTTGGGATGCGGCTGACCGTCATTGTCTTTTATCGAGAGCGATGCCAAATTCCACACGAACATAGAGAGGGCAGAAGCATCTAAGCGATGCAACATTGAGTTAGACTAGAAATTCTCGCTACTAGACGTCGTTGTGCAAACGATCCTCACCCACCAGGGGACTCTTCTTAATCTTCGTAAGTTTTAAATTCACTTACATGACTTTTGTTTAAAAATTAGACCGTGTATATTTATAAGTTTTCAAACAACCCCAAATATAGATCACACCTTACAAAATGACAAAATACACTTGTGGAAGCTTACAACACCAAGTCATGATCCCTAGTTTACAAGTTATGCAATAAAGAGTCAATTTAGAAACTTAAATTTCAAAAATGACCCATTTTGAGGTTTTGAGTGGCCAAAATGCTCGAAAATGGTCAAACGACCCTGAAGTCGTGTCACACACCTTGTAAATTACAAAGTGCGCTTGTAAAAACTTACGACAATCAATTCCGATTCCTAATTTTCAATTAATGCAATACAGAGTCATTTTTAGAAACTTAATTTTTGAAAAGGACCCATTTTTGAGTTTTGAGTGTCCAAAATGCCCAAAAATGGTCAAATGATCTTGAAACCGGATTACACACGTCACAAATGATAAAATACACTTGTACGAACTTACGTTAACTAATTTCATTTCCTGATTTATAACTTATGCAATATAGTCATTTTAAAACTTAAGTTTTAAAAATGACCGAGTTCGGGATTTTGAGTGACCAAAATGATCAAAAACAGTCAAGCGACCTTGAAACCACATCACGTACACATCGAAAATGACAAAATGCACTTGTAGAAACGTATGGAACCCAGTTCCATTGATTTGCAACATATGGAATAAAAAGGAATTTTTAGAAACTTAAGTTTCGAAAATGACCTATTTTAGAGTTTTAAGCAGCTAAAACACCTAAAAATGGTCAAACAACCTTGATACTGCATCGCACATCTCACAAATTAAAAAAATACACTTATAGAAACTTACAACAACTAGTTTTGATCATCCGTTTGCAACTTTTGCAATAAAAAGTCATTTTTAGAATAAACATATGCAATAAAATATATTATTTTTATATTCGTGTCTAATAATTGTTTGATCTTTATTTAAGATTGCTTGGATTCTTGTGTCGCCATGAAAGTGCATCAGGGATAGATTTGTTTTTCTTTTTATCAAACATTTATATTTGTACTTAAGACACATTTTAATTTTTAGTTTACTAAAAAATAGCACATTTATAATATTGTAATTAAATTTTGTGGGTTAAATGTATTCCTTATTTTATGTCTCATTCTTATAATATATGGGATTGTATATATATCCTTGATGATACAAAATTTAATGATACAGGTTTGCACCGATGAAACTTTAAAATAAATTAATATAAAAAATGGTTGAAAATTGAAAAAAAATACTTTTAGTGATGCATAATGGATGTTACTAAAGGAGTAAACAACACTTTCAACGACGCCCATAAAATTATGTCAAGACATTTAGCTACAAAAATTTGTGCATCGCTAAAAGTTTAACATACTCTTGGCAATGACCAATTGTTCATGATTGAAAGGCACTTTTAGCGATATGCATCGCTAAAACTATCTAAATTAATGACGCACAGTTGTGTGTTGCTAAAAGTGTCTTTTAGCGACATTCAATAACCTCTGTAGTTGTTTTTATTGACACTTTGTGTCATGCCCCGAATTTTCAGAAACCCGGGGAGTGAGTGAAATAAACAAAAAGGGAATAATAAGATAATAAAGGACAATCACATGCATTTCAAACACTAACCCAAGTCATATCCTGACACTGATCCACAAGGCCTTGCCCATTGTTTCATAACATACAAATAAACATATATGGTTTAGGACTTATGCCCCTGTACAACATCAAAATATGTCCCCAATGGCCAAAATCCTTCTAAGTTCATGTCTCCTCCACTCTACAAGACTTCATCAAGTCTCAAGTGTTGGGAACGTTATCTGTAATATGATATCCCACGAATGGGTCAACGCAACTGCTGGTATGACACAATGCTAATGCAAGGAACAAAATTAAGGCATGGCATGTGCAAGTGTACATTTATAATCTACATGTACATTTATAATTTACATTCTATCCAATTCATCAACATAATACAAAAACGGTATGCATGACACACCCATGCAAACTCTATGCTACACTTATGTCTCGTTTACGGACCGCATCCGATGGATCCATGAGTACCAATGCAACGGCCAATTTTAGGTTTTTCACCACAGGACCTACACCCTCATAATGCAATTGCACCGAAGTGCTCAACCCACACTATGTTCTAAAGAATTCACCATATGCCAATATGCTTTTGATTTTACCATGCAATAACACAATCTCAATGCAGCATTTTATCAAACATATTAGGCATGCTTTCATTAATGCATTTTTACTTAAAGCAATAATAACATTTAAATCACAAAATTTCTTCCTCATGTGTACATGCTACACATATTCCATTTAAGCACATGCTCATGTTACGTGTCACGCCCCGAATTTCCAACCAAACCCGGGGACGCGACTAAAGCGAAATAAAAGAAGAAAATAAATAGACGACTAAATAAATAAATAACAATTCAACTGATTTAGATACAAGCCTACATGCATTCCTGTTTTATAAAATTTCGGCAGAACCTCCTTTGTTTTCTAAGCCTTTTCACACCTAATATTTTGCAATAATTCACATATATAAACAACAGTACATCCCATCCTCACTCGATGGCTACAATCTCATCAAATTAAAATATACATCGCCTAATTATACAACCGAAGACAATTAAATAGATACACACGTACATACGTTCACTTCGATCAATATATATATATACATGTCTTTGGGCTTAAGCCCGTACATCATAATACATGCCTCACGGGCCAAATATCCTTCTAAGTTCGGGTTTCCTCCACTCTGTGAGACTTCCTCAAGTCTCAGGTGCTTGGAGTGTCATCTGAAAAATGTTGCCCACGAATGGGTCAGCTCAACTGCTGGTATGATACAATGCTAATGCAAGGAACAAAATGTAAGGCGTGGCATGTGCAAGTATACATTTATCTCTATATGCCTTCTAAATCATCTATGCATGGCAATAATAACAATCCGCATGCCTTCCACATCATCTATGCAATATAACGACAATAATCCGCATGCTTTCCAAATCATGCATACAACATAATGGTAATGAATCCATATGCCATCCAATTGTCCATGCAATGTAATGACAATGCACATGAACCACCCACACAACTCTATGCCACATGACAATGCATATGAAACACTCACACAACTCTATGCCACATTCATGTCCACTCTATGCATGTCATGTCAACACCATGCATGTCATGTCTCAGTTTACGGATCGCTCCCGATGGGTACCCGAGTAACCAACACCTGTTCACGGATCGCTCCCGTTAGGTCGCAGGCACCAATGCAATGGCCAATTTTGGGTTTTTCACCACAGGATCTACACCCTCATAATGCACAGCACCTCGTGCTCAACCCACACTATGTCATCAATGAATTACACTATGCCAAATGCCATGGTTCCACCATGCAATGCCACAATCTCAACAGAACATTTCTTGCCAACCCGTGCAGTATGCTTTAAATAATGTAGCATATTTAAAGTAACAATATCATCCAAATCTCAAAACTGTTTCCACAAGCCTGTATGCCATGAGCAGTCAAATTAAACACATGCTCGATTCACACATTCACAGTCTCAACAATTCACAAAGAACACATAACTCCATAAAGCACCAATACATCGAACTATCACACCTTCCCAAACATATGATATATCAACACGAATGTAAGCCAAAACATAATAATCCAAACTCAGAAGTAAGATCCATCTTCACTATAGCAACAAATTATAAAACAATTCAAAGCACATATCAGAGTACATAAGTTATCAATTCTAGGTTTTTCAAGCAGCTATATTCTACGTGATTCCCTAATTATCAAATCAATACATGCACAAATCAATCAACATGAAAATCATTCCTAAACTTACTCCTATTCCTTACTTAGCAAAATATCATACCTGATAGGGTTGGTCACAACCCTAGTAAACTGTGTCCACTATGCAGTCCAACTAATCAGTGAACAACTCAGTCCTCCTACTATGTCGGTCTAGGAAGTCAAGTCGCCTTCTCCTTCCCCTTCAGAGTTCCTAACATTCACAATTCACATCTCAATAACTCAACACAATAAAAAAAAATAAAGAAAATTCCTCAATGATTTTAAGGACACTTCAAAGTCTTTCACCCACTTACTGACCATCTAACAAATCTCAAATCCAGCAATGAAATCACCTAATGATTTATCACAATGGCATCATTCACATATCACCCGTACCACAATGCAATTTAATAACCTATTATTCCCCCAAGGTTATTCTAACTCATCAAAGCCTACCAGTAGCCTACAATATCAATATCAAAGTATGAAAATCCATCTCAAAATATATTAATGACTTGTCCCATTCAGACATCGGGTTATTTCGGCACATTTAATTTAATTAATTTAATTAATTAAATTATTTAATTTACACGGACAAGTACTCACAAACTATAAATTTTCAAAAGCCTTTAGCTCAAGGAACCTATAGTCAACATTCACCATTAAATGTTTATTACATAGATTTTCTATCACTGAATCCATGATTAAAAAGATATACAGAAATTCAAAGAACTATCACATAGTTCCATAAGGTTGGCCAGTTTTCAAATTGAAACAAGATAAATTCAATTTAAAGTTGGCTCAAATGATTAAATGGATAGAGCCCTATGGGTTCAATTAAATAATCCATCACATGTCACATGTCACAAGGTGTGTCAACATGTACATAGGCTCACAATATAATAATACAACTCTATCAATGAATTAAACACCAATCAAGGCAAGAAATCACTCAAAAACATCCAAAAACACATATATGCCTAAACTACCAACTCTAAACTTTTCAAAGGGGCTATCACCTAGATGCTTTCTTAACCTTAATTATACACTTACAGCAGTTCAAACTTAATTAAAAACACAAGGGAACTTAAATCTATTTCTAGATTAGTACAACATCATACCTAAAATCAGTTTTTCTTAAACTGAGAAGGCTGTACTTTCTGGATGTCTAAACTGTTTGGTGAGTCTATATTACTCATTGAGCTGAACACTTTCTCAAAAGGAAGTTCGGCCAAATTCCAGCTTGAAATGTGTGTTCCGGCAGCTTGAAAATGTAAAATTTTAGGGCTTTTCTCTCCCTCTCTCTATACGGATGAGCTTCCTGAAATCTCTGAATGTATTTGTGATAAGGATAGACTAGATGAGCTGTATGTATAGTGGGGAATCAAAGGGGCAAGGGCAAATGACTATTTTGCCCTTAATGAGGCCGTAACCCTGTTACTCTACAGCTCATTCCTAAACGCTTCAAATTGAAATTCTGTTTTAACCAATGTTTATAAAATTATTTTAAATAAAAATTATTAGAAGGAAAAATTTTCAGTTGAGGTCGGCTTAGACCCGTTCCACCCGAGTCACCCGAATACCCTTTTTGTCCAATTCTGGAAACCATTTCCGTTTCGGTTAATTTTCATACAGCGGATACTTCACATTATTTTAAGCACTTTACTCTTCTATGACACACTCTAAATATGTCTCTAAATAGGTCGTTCGGTGAAAACAGTGTAAAAAGGTACTTTACCGATAAAACCGACAAAAGTGATAAACTATGCATGCAAAGTGTTCTACCTCAAAAACGAAAAATTTACCCTCATTTTTCGGATCTCTAAATTACGTATTCATAATCTTAACAATTCTCGAAGAACATAAATCACATATCGTGCCAACACATAAAACATACATATAGTCATGGTCCACATTCATCACTTAACCAAACTCTCAAGGAGATAACTAGAAACACATAAGTACACAAACAATCAAATAAACATACGGGTCATCAAGTCAACATGGACATTACTCCTAAATTTAATCTTGTTTCTTACTTAGCAAAATATCATACCTGATGGGTTGGTCTCATGTCACGCCTCGAATTTCCACGAACCTGAGGTGCGACTATCGAGACAGTAATTAAAATAAAATAAAGGACAACTTAAACAAATTTAACTAAACATGCTTCGATTCCCATCAATACATACAAAAACATAAAATACATTTTACAACTGCATTGTTCACAGATCATTCGGGCTTAAGCCCTTACATTACAATACATAAGTCCCATAGGTCAAAATACACCTAATGCTGCATCCTGTCTGTAATAACCTGAAATTTTTTTTTTATATAAATAAAATTTTCAAGTTATTATTATTAATATTATTATTATTATAATTATTATTATAGTGAGTTGTGTGAATATATGTGTACATGTATGCATGTGATAGATAGGTATCTATGTATGTATGTGTAAGTGTGTATTAAAAATTGTTAAATTATATGTGTATGTATATATATATATATATATGTGTGTGTCAGGTGTGTGCCGTGTGTGTGTGTATGTATTGAGTGTGGCATACTCAAGAGAGCATGCTTGAGGTGGTGTATGGCAGTGAGTGTGTAAGGGGTTAGGTGAGTGCATGAGTAGGATTTTGTGTGTATAAGTGAGTGAAGAGAGTGGGGAGGAGCAGATCTGTCGTGGGATTTTAGAGAGAGAGAGAGAGAGAAGTGTAGAGAGAGAAAGTGAAAGGAAAAAGAGGGAGTGATGTGTGTGTGCTCTGGTTTTTGAAAGAGAAGCAGAAAGAGGGAAGCTAAGGAAGCCAAAGGGGAGAACAGAGGCAAAGCAAGAGGAGAGAAGCACCATCACAAGGTTGGGAACCCATAACCGTAAGCTTTCTCTCTCTAGAAAAATCTCTCAAATATCCAACTTGTTTTGTAGCCTATTGTTTAGATTTAATTATTGGGACTTATAGTGCATGAAATATGGAGAATTTAGGGACAAGAATCAACCAAAATGGTTGAGAAATGAGAGAGAAAAAGGGAGTAGCAGGTCACGGCCATGGGGGAGAAATCCAGGTCTTTCATCACGATTGGGAGGTTAAAAATGGTATTAAAACGTTCCAAAAATGTTTTAGAATGATTTAGAATTGAAAGAGGCTTCGAAAACACCAAGAAAATCAAGTTTGAAAACTTGATTTTCTGTAAATTCCGGCCACCGGCGCCGGAGAAGGCGACCGGAGCTTCGCCGAAAAAATGGGGGGGGAAGATACTGTTCGGGTCCGGATCCGGGTTCGGTTCGGATCGGGTCGGGCTTGGGCTGACCCGCCCTTGCCACGTGTCGCTCACTGGTTTTAAATTAAAAACTAAATTGGGGCGTTTGGTTATGGATATAAGAAATTAAAAATTTTAAATTAAAATAGGAACAGGGATATCCTATCCCGGTTCTGGATAAGCCCCTGTTTGGCTAACCTGATTAAGAATAGTAAATTTTACTAATTACAATTTGACCCTGAACCTTTTGGAAATTGAACCTTGACCCTGAACTTTTGAAAATTACACTTTAACCCCTAACCTTTAGAGAAATTACACTTTGACCCACCTGAATTAAAATAATAATAAAATATTAATTTAATTAATTAATTAATTTAATTAATTTAATTAATTAAATATTCTAAAATGTCCCGGAGTCCAAATGGGACAAGTCATTAGTGTATTTTGACTATCTCGACCATTCTGAGGCCAATGGTGAGATCCGTTTTACGAGACAGGGTCCCAAAAAATAAAAGACACGTAGCAACATATAAAATTACCAAAATACCCCTGAATTGAAATACAGTCAAATGAACTCCGAATTAGGTAAACAAATAGTGAAACTTTATTATCTTGAGCATTCCGGACTCAACCGTTGAGTCCTATTTGTGAAAAGAGGTCACGAAATATAAGGACCCGTGTAAAGTGCAAAATGACTGTTTTGCCCTTTTTAACCCAAGTGCCCGAATTGAATTTTACGAAAGCCTAAACTTAGTTTCTTCGACGTCCCGGACTCAATAGTGGAGTCTAAATTAGCAAAATAGAAACTTATGAATTAAAGACATAAAATTTGACGAATAGAATAAATCCAAATGACAATGAACTGAATTATCTGTTATGCTTATAGGAACACGAAAGGGCAAGGAGAAGGCGCTCTGACCTTCAGTATTTTCACAGTGATCCTACCATACCTCGGGTGCACTTCTTGAGTTGAGACCGATTTACAAGTACGATATATTGTGCTAAGTAAGAAATAGAATTAAGATTAGGAACACTTGATTTGCTGCCTTGATTGTTCACTTGTTGCTTGAATGTTTACATGCTTATGTGTTCCATGCTATCTTGCTGATGTTAGGTGATGATGTGGAAGATGATTATGTGTATATTGAATGTGTTAGTGTAGTGGGTGAATCACATGCTTGGAGAACTGTTGACATTATGAAATATATACTTGAAAGCATGTTTTATGTATGAATGAGATGCATCATTGAGATTGCATTATGACATGATGAGATCAGAGCATATTGGCATAGTGTGATTCCTTGGACATGGTGTGGGTAAGCACTTGGTGCTTTGCATTATGAGGGTGCAGATCCTGTGGTGAAAAACCCAAAATCGGCCAATAGGTACTTGCCAGCCTGACAGATTCTGGACCGTGAAGCGAGACATACAAGGTACTCATGCCGGCGGGGAAGGAACATATCATGAGACATGGGTGGGCATAGAGTTGCATGGGTGTGTCACGCATACTGCTCATATACTATACATTGTTTATATGCTGCCATCATGACATTGGATGCCATATAGAAATAACTGTACACTTGCACATGCCACGACCTTAGTTTTGTTTCTTGCATTAGCATTATATTGTACCAGCATGTTGAGCTGACCCCTTTAGTGGGGAAAACATTTCAGATGATGTCCCAGCTGTACGAGACGAGGAGATGATCTGATTAGGGACTATGTTAGGCCCGAGGGGCGCTTTTGATATTGTGTAAGGGCATAAGCCCGAGACTGTATTTTATTTTGTATGTTGTGAATAAATGGACCAGACCTTAGGTATGTATCAGAACAGTATGTAAAATGTATGTGATCGTCCTTAATTATCTTTTATTCCTTTATTATTTTATTTTCTTTTGTCTCGTTACTCGTGCCTCGGGTTCGCTGGAATTCGGGGCGTGACACTGTCAAGCTGTCATCAAATCTCAAGTAGCTGGGGTATCCTCATCTGTAATGTTTGTCCCACGAATGGGTCAACTCAACTGCTGGTATAATGAAATGCTAATGCAAGAAATAAAGCTAAGGCGTGAAATGTGCAAAGTGTACATTTATCTCTAAATGCTTTCCAAGTACAATGCAATGAAAGTATGCATGACGCACCCATGCACTTGATGCCACACCCATGTCTCATTTACGAGCCTTTCCCCGATGGCTCGGAGTACCAATGCAATGGCCAATTTTGGGTTTTTCACCACAGGATCTGCACCCTCATAATGCAAAGCACCACGTGCTCAACTCACATCATGTTCTCAAAGAATTCATCATATGCCAATATGCCAATGCAATCTCAATAAATCATGGTTTCAACAATATAGCATGCTCGAGACAATAATATAAATCACCAGCTAATTCCACATGTAAGCATATCTCATGTAGTTAATCTAAACATATACCACAGTTCATGCTCTTCACTTCACTGAATTCTCAAGGAATGCAAACAACACGTAAGCATGTGAACCCAATTCCAAGTCATCAAGTAAACATATTCCAAGTCACCTCCTTATAACAATTTAACACATAAGTCATTCACATCACTCGCAAAATATTCCTAAACTTAACCCTATTTCTTACATTAGCAAAACATCATACCTGGCGGGTTGGCCTCAATCCAAATAAATCGTACTCGTAGTGTAGTGAGCAGCAGTGAGGATATGAAAGGAACGGGCTGCTTTCTCCTTGCCTTTCGGTGTCCGTAAAATCACAAAATGTAACTCAGTCGGTTCGTCCCTTAAATGATGCTATTCATCAAATTTTATGTCTTTATTTTATTTGTTTCTATTTTGCTAAAATAAATTCTATAATTGGGTCTGAAGCGTCGAAGAAAATAGGTTTGGGCTTTCGAGGAATCTAATTTGGACGTTCGGACTAAAAAGGACAAAGTTGTTATTTTTCACTTTTACAAGTTCCCATTTCCTGAGACCTCTCCTCATAAATCAGACTCTACGGTTGAGTCCAAAATGTTCGAGATAATAAGATTTCACTATTTTTCTATTTAAACCGGGCTTCGTTTGATTGTGTTTTGACTCGGGGGCGTTTTGGTAATTTTAAAGGGTTCCACGGGTCTTTTATTTTTTGGGGTCTCGTATCATGTCACAGACCTCACCGTTGGTCTTAGTAGGTCCAAAATAGTTAGAAAACATATAAGACTTGCCTCATTTGGGTGTCGGACCATTTTAGAGCATTTAATTTAATTAAATATATTTAATTCATAAAAATGGAAATCAAGTATTACATATATATTTATTTAGCGCAAATATGACCACGGGATTGTCTTTTCCAAATGGTTTACGCACCTCAGCCCCACGCGCCCCACCCAGTTTTGATTCTCGGCAGCCGCAATACTCCCACCCCTTTTTTCTTGATTTCTTTTCTTTTTCATTTCAACCTATTGGGCCTCAAATCCCTTTCAAATAAAACAGGCCTAAGGCCTTTTAATTTAACCAACCAGACCCAAAACAAAATTTAAAACAGGCCCAAACGGCCATGGCCCCAATTGACCCCCTGCGCCTCCAAACTTCCGGCCACTACCGGTTGTCTTCCCCGGTCAAATTCCGGTCATCTCGTCGGAAAACTGTGACTTTTCTCCCTCCATTTCTCTCATGTTTTACGTCCAAATTTTATCATTTTTATACCAAAATAATTCTAGAGCCTTAAGCAATAATTTAGAGTGTATTTCAGTCTTAAACTCACGAGTTTCACTGACACCCATCACTATTTCCAGCCATGCATGCCAGTTTTTCAGCGAGGCTCATTTTCAGTGATTTCATTACTGTTTTGGACTATTTATTTTTCTAAAAGTTCCCAGCATCTCGCCCCAACAATCCCCCATCGTTTTAATAAGGTTTTAATGCCTAAAACACTAGGATCCGAGCTTCAATGTGGCCATCCATGGAGGTCCCTTCATGGTTAGGCGTTCTGGGTTTGGTTTAGGCTTGGTTTTCACACCTCAGTTAAGCCTCATACATTCTAGATGCCATGCATGTATTTAAGAAATTTGAACAGTACATATATACACATATATTCTAGAGAGAGAAATACAAATGGGTTAGTAATGTTTCACCTCCAACTGGTGCTTCCTCTCTCTCTTGCTTGCTTCTAGCTTCTTTCCAATGATTCCAAGGTGAGTGAGGGCTGTCTGTAACCCCTATTCCTCTTCCTTCTCTTCCTTTCTTCACTTTCTCTCTCTACATTACTCTCTCTCTCTACCCGAACTCACTTATGTTTCTCTTTTCTCTCTAACCAAAATGAACCCTTATGTATATACACTTTCCCTCTCACCGTCCAGGCCAGCTACAGCCCCTCCCTACCCTTCTCAAATCCAACGGACACTTCCAATGCACACCTAGAGACACACATACATCATTTCATGTAGTCTGCTACAGCCTTCTATTTCTCTCTCTGCCCCCCTCCTCTCTCTACTTCCTTTCACTTCTAGGTCAGCCTTGCATTTAATGCAAGGTTGACATTTTTGCTTTTCATATATATATATATATATATATATATATATATGCATATATTATTTCACACTCACACACACCCGGTTGCCCAACCTGATACACATATATATATATATAACGATCTTTATACATACACACTTAAACCATAACACACACATGCATACATACAACACATCACACACATGTATACATGCACACCAACATAATATTATTATTAATAATAATAACATTAATAATAATAAAATAAAAAAATTGGTATATAAAAAAAAAATTTCATGTCATTACATCTCAACCCTAAGGAATCGTGCTCGCAGTGTAGCCGAACTAATCAGTGAGAATGCAGTCCCTTTTACTGTCTCCAACCGGAAGGTTTAGACTGCCTTCTCCTTGCCCTTCAACGTTCCTAAAATCATTGCGATACAACTCAGTCTATCTCTACTTGAATTATGCTATTCATCAAATTTTATGTTTTTATATCATGAATTCCTATTTTACTAGAATAAACTCTACCATTGGGTTCGGAACGTCGAACAAAGTCGATTTAGGCTTTTGTGGAATTCAATTCAGGCATCTGTACTAAAAAGGGTAAAATTTTCATTTCACACTTTTACGGGTTCTTACTTCTTGGGACTTCTTTTCGCAGATCAGACTCTACAGTCGAGTCCGGAATGCTTGAAATAATAAAAATTCACTATTCCTTTATTTTAATCGGAGTTCATTTAAATACTTTTTGACTCATGAGCATTTTAGTCTTTTACTCTTTCATGCATCGCATTGTTCGGTGCTTCATTTTCTAGTATGGACTCCACCGTTGAGTCCATAATGTCCGACATAATTAAAATGGACTATCTTTTATGTCTATATAGTCTTGGGTATTGTTAAGGGCAATACAGTCATTTATGATTCACGTGTCTGTATTTTTCGGGACTTAATTTTACCAATTGGACTTCACCATTGAGTCCAGGGTGCTCGAAATAGTGAAAATACATTATTCATTTATTTATTTTGGACTTCGTTTGACCCATTTGGGGTCCAAAGATGAAATAGTCATTTTACCCAAATTAATAAAGTAATTAAATAATTTATTTTATTATTTATTTATTTCCAGGGGCTTATTTAAATAATTTTTTCAGAATCTAGGCCATAACAGAATTTCTCAAAAGTCTGGGGTCAAATCAGAATTTCAAAAAGTTTTGGTTTATTTATTTTTAAAATTTAACACTGAACCGGTGGGTTTGTTTTAGTTTTAAGTGAACCGGTCCAGGGTCTCACTGGACCAACCGGCCTGACCAGTTCAACATGTCATGCTGACGTCAGCCCTAAATTTTAAAAACATATTCCCTCAAAACCATGTAGTATTACTTAAGTGGGTACCCATTTTGATTTCGGTCGGGGCCCAACCCGAGTTCGACCTAGAGCCCGACCCGAACAGTTTCGTCTTCCCCCTCGGTTTTCTGATAAAGCAACACTAGGGTTCCGTTGCCATCTCCGGTGGCGGCGACCCAAGTTCGATCATATGTTTACATTCTTTTAATGCAGTTTGCTTCTATTTCTTATGTAGATTTCATTTCTAAAGTTGGTTTTTCATTTAGCTCATCATATCTTCACAAACCTGAGGAAAACCGAATCTCCAGCCAACTGAAACCCTTCGATTTCTAGCTTTTTCTTCTACGATTTTAAGTTATTTAAAGCTCTAACAAATTTCTGCACCATTGAGGACCAGTTCCTCTTGGTTGGATTCAAGTTTAAAACATAAAATCACATAGTTCACTTTCTATCCCTTCGACCTGCAACTGCTAGGTTCTACCTCGATTCTTGATCATTTCAAACGATTCTTTTTGCAAAATAAACTACATTTCATGCTCATTCAGATCTTATAATAAAATCTAACCTATATGCTTTTTAAAATTTAAAACAGAAACTAACCTCACTTACTTCTTCTTGATTTTCCCTTTGCAGTATCCTCCTTCCTTCTTGCTTCCTTTTTGGCTTACTTCAGAATTTCTCCAACTTCACAGCTTTTCCAAACATGTCCTTTCTTTTCTATCTCCCTCTCAAAACACTCACACGCACATATATCTTTCCACACTCAACTGCCCTCTCTCTCTCTCTCTCTCTATTTTCTCTCTACCCCAGACCTGCTCTCATCCTCATCTCTGATCTTTGTACAATCACACACTCTTCTACTTCTGATCTCACACTATCACACATAACATATGTATATATGTATATATATATATATATATATATATATTATATTTAAAATACACACATCAGCAAACACACATACCACTCAGCCGACACACCCACACACAAACACACACACACTTACTGTATGCTTGTTATTTCCCCCTTCTTTCCTTTTTCCATTTTAATACACACATACGTATGTATATATATATATATTTACCTTACTATATATATACACATATACATATATTATACTTTATACCTACACATATGTAATACACATATTATACATGTATATGCATCCATATACGTACGTGTATACTAGGTTCCGAGCACGCACGCATACACTGATATTTCGGAGCCTAGGTATACAAGTGTATGCATGCTTGTTTGGTAATGGTTTTGGGTTACTCAGGCACGCATCGCCCATACTGACTACTCAAAATAAATCTTTCACGTTCCAAAATTGCTCAGTCCTCTTGATATCTTGATATAGAGCTTTTAATAGCTCTGTTTACCATTTGCCTTACACTACTCAACCGGTCCACTTTGGTCTACGTGCCATCCCGGGTCAGGTTGTTATCAACAGTACTCTACTGTTTAAAACAAAAAATTTATTCTAAATTTTCAGGTCTCTACATCTTTACCCCCCTTAAAGAAATTTCGTCCCGAAATTTAGAAATACACATCTTCGACAAAATTTAGAAAGATCAATACAAAATACATTATATCATGGAGACGTGTAGCCTTACCTATGGATCATTCACCTTTCCCTCCGCCAGGCGATATGGAATGCGTTACCCTCTCCCCCGTAGGCTCAGCCTCTTCAACGGGCGTGCAGCGGTATGCAGACATCTCCACACTCCCTGCTAGGGTCTGGTTCTGATCCCATCTGTAGCGGCCCACTCCACATGGCACGATGCGTAATGAAATCCTCAAACATGTTGGCTTATCGATGCAAATTTTTCCAAATCCATCTAAGCATCGTAACCCACCTCAATAATTCAACACAATAAAATACTTAATATTTACGATGATACCTCAAAGCCTCTCACATGTGATGACCATCTAACTAACCTCAAATCAAGCATGCAATTATCTAGTAATCCATCACAATGTCACCAATATATCACCTGCACTTCAAAGTAATCCAATAATCTAATATCCTCCAAGTACTATAATCATTCACAAGACATCAACAACAAAATCTTAAAGTAAAGCCATCGTCATCCACCTTAGTCTATATATAACTGAGACTAAGTGTCATGCATTAATAAAGATTAGCCTATTTATTTCAAGCATACATATATTTACTGAATATTCGGATATAGGACAATGTAGTTTATGCACTCTAATCATGAAATTTAAGGCAATATATCAAGGTTCAAAAAAACAAAACGTTAGAGAAGGTAAAAAGAAATATCTCAATTTCCTCTAAGGTTATTCTAACTCATCATCGTTCTAGTCAATACATTAATTAAAGTCTCATAACTAGTGAGATTCTTAGCAAAACTCTTCACCTATTTCAATCATGAATATACATCAATCTTTACACACATGTATCGAAACACACATACATATAAACACACTTAAACATGCTCTTATACACGCATTAACAACAATCAGTCTGCATAAAAAAATCATAGTTGTAGTATTATAACGGGTACTAAACTAGCATGCATATATAGAATCAACAAACAACATCCAATAGCCTGCGCGTAGCCTACAATATCAACATCCAGATATAAGCTACGTCCTAAGAATATTCATATAGATAAATGGGCACACAACTTACCATATAGGTAACTAGGTATACAATCAATCCTATGGATATTCAAGTTTATAGCCTATTCTTTATAGGTAACTAAGCGTATGGTCCATCTCATAAATCACTTGGTCCACTATATAGATATAAGTATCTAATCCCAGTTCATCAATAACCAAGCATACCACATATTGTACAATTTCACACCCTAAAGCAACAAGCACTCACCTAATCATGTAATCCAACCCAGTCCAATCAACTTAAAGTCTAACCCCTCCTAACTCATAATAAAGTCAACGTTAGAAGGATCCACGAACACCCCGTGAAATAAAGAAACTATCTCCCTCAGGAGTACACATTGTTGCTCTCCCCCTATAGCAGCCTATACTTGTCCAAATTGTAAATAACCAATCTATCCCCAATATAATATCAAAACTAAACATGTCAAGTGGACTGAAGTCCAAAGAAATGATGCAATTAGCCATCTCTATCGAGTAAGCTCCACAGATCCTTGTCAATGTCATACTACCCCAACTGGTGTGTCAACATGTAATGGCAAATCTAGCCAGTTTATTTCTAACCCCAATGACATGGCATGCATGGTAGACATGAATGAATGTAATGCTCTAGAATCTATAAGTACGTTGACCCATGAACAAAAAACAAGTAATGTACCTCGAACCACAAAAGGTCCAAAAGTAGATGCCTTAAGTGTGACCACTGCATATGCTCGACCCTGTGTGATCTGACCCTGTCTACCACCCTCTCTCAGCCCCTGCTGGCCTCCACCCCTCTAATTGGGAGCCCTAGCACTAAATGTTGTAGGTGTAGGCTAAAACTGTAGGGTAAGGGGTCTATAAACCGGCTATGGCCATAGTGGAATCGACTGGGTGGGTTGATAATACTACTGCCCTTGCCAACCCTGACAAGTCTGTCCTTGAGGACAATTAGCTCCGACATGGCCTGTCTGACGACAAGTAAAACAAAATGGAGGAGGTCTCCACCTTGACTCTGCACTAGAGGTGGAAACGATCCATGGCTAGATCCAACCCCCTATCGCCTATTGTAATCCCTCTGAGGGCAAGTGGCCATCTTGTGACCAGGCTGTCTACACCGATAACAAGTCAAGGGCCTATGGAATACTCCCCCTCGGGAAGTGTTGGGCATAGTAGGTGGGGGGGCTAGAAATTAAATGAGTCTTTGCAATATCTGTGCAACAGAAATACGAGCTCGACATCTCTTCGATGATCTCTTACCAGTATATGTTGGGACAAGTGTCAATGCCTGTGCAGAAGAAGTACTAGTTCAATGTCTCTTCAGTAGCCTCCCATTAAGGTATGCTGGGACAGGTGTAGGTGTCTGTACAAAAGAAGTACGAACTCGACACCTTTCCTGTGGTCCCGTTAGATCTCTCTTTGGAGACGTGTCTAAAAGTTCAAGGAGAAAAAAATTAATACTTTTTTTTTCACATTAGACATAGGGGTTAAAAGAACACTAAACAGGTACTTGTCAATATTTCACACTTCACAAGTAACTAATACACATACATATATTATACTTTATACACACACATATGTAATACACATATTATACATGTATATGCATCCATATATGTACGTGTATATTAGGTTCTGAGCACGCGCGCATACATTTATATTTCGGAGCCTAGGTATACAGGTGTACGCCTGGTTGCCCAGGAATGCGTGCGTGCATGCAGTCCGAGGCATGGTTCTGGGTTGCTTGAGTGTCGCCCATACTGACTACTCAAAATAAATCGTTCACCTTCTAAAATTGCTCAGCCCTCATGATATCTTGATATAGAGCTTTTAACAGCTCTATTTACCATTGGCCTTACACTACTCAACCGGTCCACCTCGGTCTACGCGCCATCCCGGGTCAGGTTGTTATCAACAGTACTCTATTGTTTAAAACGAAAAATTTATTCTAAATTTTCAGGTCTCTACACTTTGAAACTATTTTTAGCATTACACAAAAACATTACTAAAAATATACTATTAGCGATGTTCAATGGGTGTGCATCGCTAATAGTATTAATGTCATTAGAAATAGAAGCATACTTAGCGATGTACCTATGTGCGTCGCTAATACATTTTAGTGGCATTTGTGAGATTATTAGCGACGCTTTTGTGCTCGCTAATAGTCCTTTTTTTTCGCAGTGGTGTTATTGGAATATCCTAATATCTATTCCTTATGGATTCTTAATGGTACACTAAAGTGTAAATCTATTATATTTTTTCATTTTGTTATTCATTATAATTTTCTATAACTTGATTTTATATATTTTGATTTTTTTTTATATGTTGAGTATTGGATTATCAAGAGATACTTTGCATAAAATCCCATGACATTTTTTTAAGGAAAAAACCAAAGAAAGGAATAGAATTTTTTAATCTCTCTTTGCTTTTTAGTTTTATATTTTTTTAATTATCAATTTTTTATTTTTCAATAAAAACAAAAATAGAGAAATAAATTTTTTATTGATATTTTTTGGTGTTATTGGAATGTCCTAATATCAACTTCTTATTAGTTCTTAATAATATAAACCCATCATCTTTTCATTTTATTACTAACAGGAATTTAACTTGATATTATATTTTTTGGAAACTCTTTTTAGTTGTTAAGTGATAAGTACTCATAAGAAATACTATAGGGGATACTGATCATGGAAATTCAATGTCCCATGAGGGAATTAATGTTATGTTGCATTACTTATCGAGTGATAAATTGGTTCTTCACTAAAGGGTATAAGTGTCATTTCGTATTTTTTTAACTTTTTGAGGACATTTTAAACATACATTTTATGTAGTCAAAATGGTCAAGCTTAACAGATTAAACATTCTATTTATTTTTAGAGTTAATTGGTCTTAAATCCCTCTAAAAGATGCCTAATTATTTTAGAGTTCAAGCACTTTTCATTTTTAAGGTGAAGGATATATAGTTGAATTTTATTTTTTTTAGTTTGCCATCCGTTTTTTATAATGAGTTGGCATTACGTGATTTTTATACATGGAAATAATACCCTTAATATAATTTAACCCCACACACACAATCTTCACTCCCAATTTTTTTCTAAAGCTATTTTTTCCCTACTCTCATCTTCCTCTCTCGATCTCTCTTGCCCCTATAACTCTGCCTTGTCTCTTTTCCCTCTCTACCAACACCACCGCTACATTGCCCATCGTGCACCACCAACACCACTGAGGCCACAAGACCAACACCATCTCCAACATACAATGCGGTTGATCGAACTGAACGGAAACAATTGATTTTGATTTTTTTTCAAATCTTTCATAAAGACTCCTAGACAAAGGCTTTCTTCCTAAAAATTTTATGGATCGAAGTCACCTACTTAGATTTCTTGATATGCACATGGATGGATGTCTTATCTTTTCGAATAGCAATAATAATACATGTGATCTAGCATCAATGGATGTCTTTAACTCTTGCCTATTGTTGTGTGGCGTGATGAAATGAAATCCACTTTTTTTTCCCTAATCTACCTTGTTTGTTTGTTTGTTCTTTCCTTTTTTTAATCCCTATGGCAGTTGCTATTCCAAGGTAAAAGACAATAATGGAAATTAGATAGTTCACAAACTATTATTGCATAATATATTAGTCAATAATTTATTCCTTTTTCTCTTCTTTTCTCGAACAATTTTTAAGGGTTCTGTTATTGCATAATATATTTTTCAAAGCACAAAGAGAACAAGTCTGAGCAAATTTGATAAGGTTCACAAATTCTTAAATTTCACACTTTTGAGAAAATATAAAATTTTATACTTTCACAACTATTGGATTTTTTAATCACCGTTGCTTTAAATACTAATATTTTTTTTACAGATTTTCACAACCTTAAAATTCAAATTTGAGCATCCAACATGTGGCCAAAAGCTCAATAAAACTAATAAAAATTGAAAATTTTCTCAATTTTTACGGAATTGTAAAATTTACACTTTCTAAAAGTGTAAAATTTTACATTTTTTTTAGGGAAGAGTTTTTTCATTGCAAAAGTGTAAAAGTTTACACTTTTTCTTAGATAAATTTTTACAATTTTGGATCGATTTTTTTTAAAAAAACTTCTTATGCAATATGAATCTTATTTGACAGATCTCAATTTTTAGAATCTAAATGTATAAATTTTATTCAAAACGGATATATAATTTATAAGTTAATAAATTTTAATTCTTAAAAAACTTTTTGAAAAATGTGCATCATTCCATACATATTCTTTTGAAGTGATGAATTAATTAGTCATTGAAGGATATTTTAGTCATTAAAGATTTAAAGGACTTGATGACTTATCAAATTTTGGCTAGGAGTTGTTGATAATTTTTGGACTTTTGAGGAAGTTCCAAATTAACAACCCTTACTTTTATTACCGGTAGCCTACTTTTAAAACAAGGCAAGTCTCAATGTAATAATGTCAAACCTTAGAGCTTTTCCAATGCTAAATATCATTTCATCTATGTCAATTATATATTTTGGCATTGTTACAATATAAAAATGTCAAATTTTGACTATTCTGCTACAATGCTAAAATGCTATTTTTAGCACAACATATGACATTATGGACCCCACCTCCCATACAGTGGGAAACTAACAACCAAAATGAGCCAAGTGTTGCTAGCACATAAAAGTGAAATAGTTCAAGCGTAGACCCAATCTTAGAGCTTCTCCATTTTGCAAACTCGGTTGATGCAACATGAAAAAATGTAGACCCCACCTCCTATACAGCTGTAATTTATTAAAATAGCTCTAACTACTTCTAATGGCAAATGTGACATTAGAAATGGTATTGGCATTTTTTGACAAACCAAATGGTATGTCATTGGAACAGTTTTTTTTTTTTACATTTTTGCTAAATTTTGAAATTGATATGACATTTGACACATACATCAAAAAAGCTCTTGTAGAGGGAGAAAAGTAAAATTTACCCATCATGCTATTGCCATGAAAGCATGTCCTTTCTCCCTGAAGACAGGAGGAGTTCTTGTCTGAAATGTTACTTGGAAGCCACATATTTTAAATTGAAAAAAAAAAGTGTGGTCATGTAATAGCATGTTGGGTTTATAAATTATATGGGTACTTAGTTATTTATCTATTATGTTAATGATTGTAATAAAAGATTGCAATCCATTGAAAAGAATTCTGATTGAATGTGGAAAGTCAGTGCCTCCATTTTCAGTAGTGCTTTTGCTGCTTCAACTGCCTTTGGTCTTATGTAGAATTGCAGATGAGAACGTGCTCTGGATAAAGTAAACAAGCCATGGGAAGAGGGCAATTTGAATTATCACCATTTGAAATAAAGAGGTGCATTTCTCTCACAATGTGAGACTCATCATATAAAGAAATTAACCATTTCATTTTATTTTGACATGAAAAAGTACCAGATCCGGAACAAGGTTACATAATTTTACAAATGATCAATTGTCGTTTCACACTGGTTCATTTTTTGACAAATTGGGTACCTCTCCTTTAGAGACAGAGGGAGAGAGAGGGGAAGGGAAAAGGTGAAGGAGGGGGGGACGACGAGGGAAGGGGTTCTGATGATCAGAAGCCATCAAATAGATGAGTTCTAATTGTTGGTTTGTTATCAATGCCTCTAGTATGTGGCCAGTAACCAACCCGACCAGTGAGGTGGTTGGTTGTCGGGTGGGTTCAATTATGCCCAGCTACCATTTGCTACAATAATAATGTGCTGGTCCTGTGTATTCTTATTTTATATATTCTTATTATGATCTGTAGGATAAGTTTGAATCTTACAAAATATGATTTTTAAAATTATTATATATTAATATATTATATTAAAAATATAAATTAGAGATGTTTAACACTGCTTTATATATATATATATATATATATAGATATTTATTGTGTGTGTTTGTGCACGCACGTATATATGTATGTGTAGTCTATAATTTGTGAAGTCATGGGATATAGACATAGCACTAATCAAAATTTGTGTATAGTCCATGGCCAACGTCACCTACTTCCTCAGGATCGGGTAATTGCTTTAGGTCCTGTCTAAAAAAAAATATTTCAAATTTTATAGTATAATTAGTTTAAAATTTTAAGATTAATAAAAGTTTAATTTTACAAAAAAGTTTCATATTTTATGTATTTATAGTATAATCAAATTAGAAGTTTAAAGTTAATAAAAATCTAATTCTACAAAAAAAATCTCATGAAGCCTCAATGAATAAAATTTTATTCTATTAATAGAGTTTTATTGTATTATACACTAATTTGTTATTGCTCTTTATTTAGATAAAAAAAAATATGTAAAAACTTTATTATTAGAGTTTTATTCAATATATTCTCTCTTGTTAGAAAGCAATTAACTTTTTATATTACAAAATAAATATAATATATATAAAACCCAAAGTATAAAGTACATTAATATTAAAAAAATATCTCATTTAAAAGTATTAATTTCTCACTTTATGTAAGGCAATGCAGAATGTGAAGAAGAATCGAACACGTTGAATTTCTTAGTAACCAGAAACAAAAAAAACTTTTCACCCAAAGAAAAGAAATCTCAAATTTCTAAAGAGATATATTAATGATAATTTGAATGATAAAGATTGTTTTACTTCATATATATATATATATATATATATATATATATATATAGGCTAAGACTAATGATAATATGAATAATAAATACTGCTTTACTTTATATATGTAGGTTAAGACTACCACTAATCTGAATAGAAATTTCTCTCTTTAGGTAATGCAATGCGAAATGTAAACAAGAATCAAACACGTTGAATTCCTTAGTAACCAAAAACAAATGAGACTCTTCACCTAAAGAAAAGAAATCTCAAATTTTTAAACAGAAATATATTAATGATAATATGAATAATAAAGATTGCTTTACTTCATATATATATATATATATATATATATATATATAGGCTAAAATTAATCTAAATAGAAATTTTTTGCTTTTGATAACGTAATGCGAAATGTGAAAGAGAATCAAACACATTGAATTCCTTAGTAACAAAAAATAAAAGAGACTATTCACCCAAAGAGAACAAATCCCAAATTTTTAAATAGAAATATATCAATAATAATCTGAATAATAAAGACTGCTTTACTTCATATATATATATATATATATATATATATATATAGGCTAAGACTAATGATAATTTGAATAATAAAGACTGTTTTACTTGATATTTATAGGTTAAGACTGCTATTCACCTGAATAGAAATTTACTAATTCCTTATAATAGTCCTATTACAATTAAGAAACTATAATAATTCTAAAAAAGATGAAAAATCTGAAATTAATAAAAATTGGAGTTTTTTTAAAACTAGAAACCATCTAAAATTAGGAAACTATAATCGCAACCAAAAGTTAATTCAAACTTTTCTAAACAAAGTAATTATGAAAATAAAAATTATTATAAATAAAAAAAAAAAAGTTAAATTGAAAGCCTAAACAAAGTCATTTGGCTCGACGATAGCTTCAGTTATAGCAGCACTATAAGTATTGTCCATCTTACCATTTTAAGTCAAAATATAGTCTTCGTTCCAAAAAAATACAATTGACCAATTTTACATCTACTAATTCTTAAAATGAGACTTTAAACATTTTTATTATTCTTCAAAAATCTCTTCAACTTATCCTATACCATTAGGCCTCCTGTTAAATATAGCGGCATGTACTTCGTAACCCACCAAACCACAGTTAAGTCCACTTCAACACTGCTGAGTGTTGTTCTGATCCTTGCACCATGCTGTCTGTTAGACTCTTACTGAGTTGACATGGAGGCATGAGGTATAGGGAGGCATGTCCTGCCTTAGTGGCATTGACATAGGTATGGGGAGGCATGCTATGCCTTAGAATGACATTCGAGACTTAGAATGTTAATTAGGAGTGGCATGACATTCGGGACTTGGAATGTTATTGAGAATTGGAATGACATTCGGGAGTGGCAATGACTTTCCGAAGATGGGATATGTCGAAAATATTCTAAGTATTGGAGGGATTCTTAGACATTTTAGAGTTGGTGCAACTGATGTGTATGCCTTTGACAGCATGGGTCAAGGCTGTACTTTGTGAATACTTAGGTGCATTGTTTGCCATTGGCAAGACTAATGCAAACAGGAGGAGGACCTGGTTTTGCAAGCAGTTGTATCCACTCTTGTCAAAGTGACAAATCTTCATAAGACATATATAAAAGGGAGTACCTCCTTGAGGCGCTCATGGGTGAGTGGCCTATGCGGCTAAAGAAGAGCAACACATGTGGGGGCATGGTTTGGCAACGGGGGCTGACATGAAAGCATTGGTTAGGTCAAGTGGTGCGTGGGTTCAAGGCTGACTACACTTAGTCGTGTCCTTGAGTGAGGGCTCGGAGTGGCATTAGCGTTAGCAGCAGTTAAGCAGCAGTTGTTGAGTTGGCAGAAAACAAGGCTGGCTAAGGGCAGCCAAGAGTAACTGCCAAACACTGTGTTGGTGCATTGATCCAAGGGTTCGTATTGTGTGCGGCAAAGGGATGCACGGATCCTTACAGGTGGCGCAAATCCAAGGCTTCAGATAGCCCTAGCAGTTGGGGGTGCAACTGCAAGGCACAGATGGCAGTCTGTGACAAACCCTAACAGTTGGGGTGTAACTGTAGGCCATGTGTGTGTCACATGCACGCACATGGGCGGTTGAGATTTTTGGCTACATAAAGGAGTGCGAAGTCTCTTGTAAATGGCACAGAGCAGGCAGAGAGAGCAAGGCAGAGAAGTAGAGAGATTGTAGTACACTGGTGTGTGTCTCTTTGTGTGTGCAGAGTGTCTTGTAGTCCCTATGGAATCTGATTCCTTTGTAGTCATAATTCTGGTGGGTTAGTGAATAAAAGGTTGGGGGTTTCTCCTTGTATGTTTTCGTGTCTACTTTCCTATGCTGCTGTGCTAAACACTGTGTGTGTTGGTGGGTGTTTTGAGTGGCTGGTTGTCCGGTGACAACGTCATCACAGGCGAAAATTTGGTGCTTGAAATTGACCCTGTGACACTGTCCAACACACACGTGTGTCGTCCCAATCAAAACCCTTTAAACCCGTGGGCCCATTATGGTTAATATATATATATATATATATAAATATATATATATATTTTAACCACAATATATATATATATATATATTAGATAAATCAGACTAAATTTTTTTATATTATCTAATAATATACAAATATTATTTTTAATTAATTTTTTTTAAAATAATAAAATTACTCTTTTCATGTTTTTTTTTTAAATTTTGATTAATTGTTTTTTTCCAAACAAACTTGATTAAAAGCTTAAATTTGTTTTTATATAAAATAAAAATAAGTTATTTATCTAAAATTTATTTTAAAATAAAATAATAAAAAATTTTAAAAAATTGATCAAAATTGATTAAATGAATGTATCTGTATATTGTTAAATAAAGTATGACATATCAGTATAATTTCAAAAATATTAAAAAAATTAAATATAATTTACCCAAAATTTATTAATAATGAGTATTGCTGTAAAAATAAATTCATTAAATAAGACCTTAGTCATTATAATGATTCAAATATCTAACTGTTTGAATAAAAAAAAAATGTTAGTGTTAGTCATGAGTGTTCAATCTAATTAACACGTACAATAAACGCGAGTATAATTGTGTGTAAAATAAATACTTTGTAATACACACATTAATCAAATTAAGAATGTGATCAGTCGCAACTAACATTAGTATTTCTCTTTAAATAATAAATGTCAGAAATTTTAACTTTATTTTTAAATTTTGATTTTTTAACTGTCACAGGAGGTGGGTCCACCCGTTATGGCTTCAGCCAGTTAAACCCACTCATTATGGTTTCACCCAATTTTTAAATTGATTAATGCTATTCATACTTAAAAATTTTATCAAAATTATTTAGGTGGTTGATGTGATAATATTTTATTAATTTTATATTATATTATAATGTAATATAAAATTAATATAATATTACCAGATCAGTTATTTAAATAATTTTAGTAAAATAATTTGGTCAGAAAGCATTTAGTCTTTTAAATTTTGTTAAGTGTTAGACAAGAACAACACTCTTTATCATACAACCTGTTATATCCAGCGTATAAAGCGTCTCTCCACTGCATCGTACTTTTTTTTTTTTTTTGTGGGAAAGAAGTAATAGGGTGTTACTTTGTTACCATTTATGTATTATAACCAACTCAACTTTATCATAATTAAATTTAATAAATTTATAAGATAACTTAATTCAAGAGTTTCTTTAATATAAACATTCGACAAATAACTTAACTCAGTTCATAACTGAATAGAAATAAATGCTCATATTTTTTTTAATAAAAAATAAAATTTAAATCCATGATCTTCCTTTTAAAAGAGGCATGAATGGCGGTTAGTTCACAACATTGTTATACATGTCCTTATAATTTAGCTTTATCAAAACTCGTGTTAAACAGGCACCAAGAAAAACAAGAGAAATTTTGATCTATAACCTATATTTTTCAACAAATTTAGAATCCAATAACTAAAAATAATATAACTATATTTTGAAACAGCAATAAATACTCTTTATCTCAAATTTTAGTACAAAATTTCACATCTCAAATGATTTGCCATTAGATTACTAGTAGTGATTTAAATACATTACAAATATTTTATCAATAATCCATCGACACTGAGATGCAAGTTTCGGTACAAAAATTAATAAAACATCCATTTGAAAAGAAGAATATTTTTTGTACGTAGTAAAAAATAGCATTTGAACATTAGAATAAAAATATCAGAATATAATATTTTGATATAGAAACAATGTTAAAGTTATATGTTAAAATTTTAACTTTAACATGACTCAAATTTTTTTTAATATCAGAGATGTTCTTAGGTAATAAAGTTGGAAATTGTAGCATTGGTCCAATTTAAATTGGCAATTTGCAAACAACTAATGACATATTTTCTTTCAAAATTTGCATTTTAAAAAAATGTACAATACTTAGCTTCGAAACAAGTATGATATATTTTCTTTTAGTCAGGTAATGTCTTAATTATAATTTGTCACATATGTAATATACATTATAGTTGTGACACATATCTAAGTAAAAGAAAATTTCACTTACTTGGCTTGGAACCATGTAGTAGTGTCCTTTAAAAAATGATATTTGTAATAGATTATTGGTAAAATATTTATAAGAGCATCACCGATTATCTAATTAATGTTGGGACAAACAGAATAATTGTATAGATATTCCGCATTCAGGGACTTTTAAGTGCTTATAAATATTCAATATTCAGCAGATATTCGATGTTCTCGGGGACAACATCTTCAATGAAGATCTTGACGTTCATGCTTTTTTCAATGACCAGCGATTCCACAACTAGTCGCCCAAGATTAACATATTCTAGAGAAAGGGCTAATCCCAGTTCTTGACCATGCCTCCAAACATGGCATAATGGTAGACTTGCTAGATTTGCTCCAAAGGTCTATGTTTGATGCTACTTGCTTGTTGACCACAGGGCACGATGCTGGTTCACTCCGTATTGATCTCCTGGAAGTTCCATTTTCAAAGGCCTGTTTGAAGTAGACTCAACCAACTAAGGATAAATGAAGAACAACTTGTATATTTTCTAATACTCATTGTTTTTTTATCATAATTTGAAATGAATTGAATTACATAAATAGAAGAAAGAACAATCAAGACTATGTAATTTTTCATACAAGACTTTTAGACTTCTCTATATTGACTACTTTGATTCCAATATAAAACAAATACCAATATATATTAACTTACCCCAACTAACTATATGTAAATACCAAAGCTTCACAAAAAATCAAGGCTTATTTATTTTAACACTCCCCCTTAATGCCTTGTTGTTTGACACCCATAATTTCTCTCTAATATTGAAACTTTTCTTTGGGAAAAGCTTTGGTAAAGATATCCGCAACTTGGTCTTCAGTTTTGTAATAATTGAATTAAATCTCTTCATTTTCCATAGCCTCTCTAATGAAGTGATGTTTGATTGCAATGTGCTTTGTGCGGCTATGGTAGACGGGATTCTTGGTCATAGCAATGGTGGATTTGTGTCACACCAAATTGAAGTAGCTTCTCTTTATTTCTCACCAATATCTTCTAAAATTCTCCTTAACCATATTGCTTGAGAAGTTGCCAATGATGCCAAAATATACTCGGCCTCCGCAAAAGATTGTGCCACAGTTTGTTGTTTCTTAGAAGCCCATGAAAATATACCGAAACCAAGAGAAAATACATATCCCAAAGTACTTCTCATATCATTAATGCATCAGGCCCAATCACTATCACAATATCCAAGCAACTTTGTTTCAACATGCTTTTCATACAAAATTTCAAAATTAAGAGTACCTTGAATGTATCTCAACACTCTTTTAGCAGCTCCAAAATGAGTTTGACTTGGATTGTCCATAAACCGGGACAAGAAGCTTGTAGCATACATGATAACCGGTCTTATAGCCATCAAGTACAATAAGCTTCCAACCAAGCTTCTATAAAGAGATGCATCAACTTCTTTGCTTCCATCTTCCTTCAATCATTTTTCATTTACAAGCAATAGAGTAGCAACCGACTTGTATTTCTTCATTTTGAATTTTTCAAGAAGAGTTTTTGCATATTTCTTTTGACAAATAAAAACACTTTCTTTTCTTAGATAAATTTCAATGCCCAAAAAATAATGCAACAAACCCAAATCACTCATTTCATATTTTTTCATCATCTCCTTTTTAAAATCATGAATCATCTTTTCATCACTACCGGTAAATACCAAGTCATCAACATAAAGAGAGATAATAAGAATACCGGTTTTACCTTGTGTCTTGATGTACAAGGTTGGCTCACTTTTGTTTCTTTAAAAGCCTTTTTCGATGAAGTAAGCATCAATCTCGTTATACAATGCCTGAGGTGCTTGTTTTAAGCTGTACAAAGCCTTTATAAACTTGAACACTTTCTCTTCTTCACCTTTTGCAACAAAGCCTTGTGGTTGCTCTATATAAACCTCCTCACTCAAAACACCATTTAAGAAAGCTAGTTTTACATCAAGTTGATGTAAAAACCAACCTTTTTGAGCCGCCAAAGTAATAAGAGTTCTAATTGTGTCAAGCCAAGCCACGGGTGCAAAAGTTTCTTTAAATTCAATTCCGAGTTGTTGAGAATACCCTTTTGCCACAAGTCTTGCTTTGTTCTTTTGAATAGATCCATCCGGGTTGAATTTTGTTTTAAAAATCCACTTCACACCAGTTACTTCTTTGTCTCTTGGTCTCTCCACCAATTCCCAAGTCTTATTCTTTTCAATCACATAAATCTCTTCTTCCATAGCTTTTTTCCATGCCTCTTCTTTAATTGCATCTTCAAAAATTTTCGGTTCAACAACACAAAAATTGCAAGTTGCATAAACATCACTAAGGCTTTTCATTCTTCTTGGAGTTGAACTTGGAGATGAAGAAGTTGAAGACGATAGTGAACTTGTAATTGGAGACATTTCTTGTGGAGCTTCAAAAACATCTTTGCTTTCACTTTCTTGATTCTCTAATTCTTCATTGAAAGTAATGCTTTGAACTTTCTTCTCTTTTCAATCCTGAAAGCCCTTCTCCATAAAGAGAACATCTTTACAAATAATCACTTTATTCTTCTTCAAATTAAAAAGTCTATAGCCTTTTGATTTTGTGCTATAACCCACAAAATACATTTTTCACTAGCTTCATCAAGTTTATGCCTCACTTCTTTTGGAACATAAGCAAAGCAAATGCAACCAAATATCTTCAAATGATTTACGGATGGCTTCCTTCCACTCCAAGCTTCAATTGGAGTTTTATTCTCCAAGGCTTTGGTTGGACATCTATTCATCAAGTAGGCTGTCATATATACCACTTCACCCCAAAAGGACAAAGGCAACTGCTTCTCATGTAGCATTGACTTTATCATCTCAAAAATGGTTCTATTTTTACTTTTGGCCACTCCATTTTGTTGTGGAGTGTGTCCAACGGTCAATTGTCTCTGCATGCTAATATCTTCATAAAATTTTTCAAATTCATTAGAGTTGTACTCTCTATCTCTATCAGTCCTCAAAACTTTCATAAGATGACCACTTTGTCTTTCAACAAGATTTTGAAATTTTTTGAAAAAAAAAAAGACATCGGATTTTTCTCATAAGAAAGATACCCAAGTCATTCTTGTAAAATCATCAATAAAAATTATAAAATACGTGTTACTTCTATGAGTTGGCATTGTCATTGGCCCGCACACATCGGTACGAACAAGCTCCAATGGTGCTTTAGCCGCACTACAAAAAATTATACTTTTAGCGATGCGCATTATTAGCTACGCACATTTGTGCGTCGCTAAAAGCCACTATTAGCGACGTACAAGTTGGGCGTCGCTAAAAGGAGTAAAAAAGCTGCTTCTCGCACAAAAAAATAGGCGCGCAACTTTTTACGACGAGAAATAGATTATTAGCGACACCCTTGTGTCCGTCGGTAATAATCTTATTAAGTACAATGACGTCGCTTGGAGGATTATTTGTGACGCTCAGAAGATTATCAGCAATGCATAGTGTGCATCGCAAAAAAACTCCACCCATTTTTATTCCTGCACCGCCCACAACAGTTGTTTTTTCTTCTCTCTTCTTTCCGTAAATTTTTCTCTCTCACTCTCTATCACTCTTGACCCACAATTCCAGCGACGGGTAAAATCATCATTGGAAAGCAACATTCATTGTATATACCCGTATTGGGGTTTATCTCCTTCATTCGAGCGCAAATTGCAAGCGAAGGAGTCTTTGGCCGCCACTTCGGTTCTGTCGTTCATCGTCCCTCTCTTCAATCTAGAGCAGGTTTGTTACGGATCACTTATCAGTGATATTCTTTATGTTTTCTATATCTACGAACCTTTAGAAGTCATTCGATTGGAGCGCAAATCTGTAATTCCAATTCTAAAGCCCAAGCTTATCATGACCTTGGCCACTCTCTTTGGTATTTTTCCATATACTTGTGTGCATGATTATATGTTTGTATTCAACATAAATGTTTATTTAGGTCTATGTTCTGGTCAGCCTCTCGCATTTAGGAATTATTTTGGTTTTTCCTAGTTCTTTATATTGTTATTATGGGTTTCTTGTTGATTCAAAGTTTTCATTTTTTTGGTGTCCTTGCAAAATTTGCTACCTTTCCAGAGTGTTATTAGTATTATTTTTATACATGTGCTCGATTTGAATTATCCTGCATTTTGATTGTCTAAAATCCAATTCCTAATCTCTGTCAGCACGTTCCTTCCATGAGCATTTATTCCTTCGTGATTACACGTGGGAATGAGGAGAATACTACGATATTGGTAACTGCCATGGAATTAATTGTATTAAATCTTGTTAGGGAAACACACAAGTGATTGCTTTCAAATTCAGGGAGATGTTAGAATTAGAAAGGAGCAATTTTAAGACTGATTTTGTTTTCTGGTAACAAACTAGGTTTTGGTATTGGTTTTGCTTTCTGTTTGATAACAATATTGGTTTTGGTATTGGTTGTGCATTCTGTTTGAACTGGTAACCTTCCTTTTACACCTAGTTAACATTATGGTTTTTTGGCACTGGCTTCCTTTCTTCCAACAAATAAGGGGGATAATAGCCTTGCCAAAAAAGGGAAATAATTTAAAATCCTATTTTTCTTCCTTTCTAGAATTTTGTTGTGAAGATTTAATGGCTCAGTTCTTTTGTCTTGACTTTTGACTTTTAAATTTTGAATGGACCTCATTGCTTTTAGTTTTTTTATTTATTTTTTTATAAATTTATTAGCATCATTATTATTTTTATTTTCTTTCTAGAACATAGTTCTGATCGTGATGAATTTATCTGGTTGATGTTGTAGTTGTAGATCTGTTGTTTATTCGTGTTTGTAATGATAAAAAACAATAGGCTTGGTTTTGCCTTTGGTTTTTCGCAGTTTCTCCTTTTTTCCTGCAATGCTCTCCTCCTTTGGAATACTGCTATCTCCATAAAAAAATGGCTATATTGATCTAACCACGGCCCTGAAGAAGTATACTGCTATCTCCATAAAAAAATGGCTAATTTTTATGGAAGTATTGAGTTCAAAAATATAGAATTTTTTATCCAACCCGTCTAGCAATGATGGTCTTTAGCAATTTCAGTCTTAAAATCAATGGAGGACAAACTGAAGCCGTGGTGGGAGTTTCAGGTTCTGGAAAAAGTACTATCATTTCTCTGATTGAGAGATTCTATGATCCAGTTGTTGGCCAAATTTTATTGGACGGACGGGATCTTAAACTATTCAATTTGAGATGGCTGAGATTGAGAGGGGATGAGAGAAAATAATTGAAACTGATAAAAAAATGACGTTATTTCCAGTATTTTCTTTTAATTTCTATTGTGAAGCTTTAATAAAGTTGTCTTTTATTACAGTACTGACTAGAAAAAAACTTCAGTGGGGATGGTTTTGTATAAAAAATTATTTATTTGGTATGCCATATACAATACCTTGATTTATTTTACTAAAGATTAGTCGAACGTGGATGCACATTTAAATGTCTATCTATTGGCTATTTTTTTCCTCAATCTTTTATCTGATGAAAAATTTATAATTTTTTTTTTCTTTTGTTATCTGTTCATGAACAATTGCTCATACGAAAAAAATCTGTTTCTCTTTGAATTGGTTAGGATAAACTTATCTACTGATTGATGGTCTAGGGCTTGTAAAGTATCTGAGTTTCGAAATAAATTAGGTATTGATAAGGTGACAACATGTAGTATTTGATTTTCAAAAAGTTGTGAAGACTATATGTATCATCTTAATATTGTCTGTGTTGTGTTTTACTGGATATGTTTAATTGATTGTTTTGCTTTTTTGGATTATTTTTTGTCGACTAAATTTTTTTATATTTTTTTTCTTAGATATACTTGCATTGGTTATTATTATTTTTCCAATTTGTGTAACCTTGGGGTTGAAAAATAATGCGGCAGGTGATCAATGCATTGCTTTGTTGTGATTGTTAAAAAAAAAAAAAAAAACAAACAAACAAACTCAATTTAATTATTAATTTAGATATCGTGTTATTACTCTTTTATTTTGTTATTACTAATATTTGATGCACTGAATTAATGGGTGAACTTGTTATTGAGCTAAATAATAAAAATTATTATAGTTGACTATCTAATAATTAATATTTAAAACTTAACCAAGAAAATAGAATTGATATTTAAAAACTTAGTAATCTCTATTAATTATTTGTTATTTGACAAAACAAACATTGTTTTATAGTTAATAACATTACTTAAAATTTAATAATTTTTTTAAAAAAATCACTTTATAGTATTAATTTTTAGGCTATGTTTGTATATTGTATAAAAAAAGTATTGGCACCATTAATGTCCGACTAAAATGAAAGAAGATGGAGTAGTGATGGAGTTCAGGCATCCTATCCTCTCCAATTTATATATTTATATTATATAAATAAATGTTTAATAATTTCATATTTCTTTAAATACTTTCAGATATATAGATCTTGATATATGTAAATATAGAATATGTGTATGTATATAATTTGTATATATGTATATCAAAGTAATTGTTGATAATAATTCAGCTACATGATCTATCTAGTGTAACACACATTTATAAGTTTCTAGTTGAAATCACACACACACACACTAGGCAGCCGACCAACTCTCTAGTGTGTCACATGTTTTATTAAAGAAAAAGAAATAAAAACTTTCACAACGTAGCTGCGACTCTGTGAAAAACCTTACCGTTTGATTTGAATTTTTTTTTTTAAGGGATTAGTTCATGAAAAAAAAATTAGGACTAGTTTTGTAAGTTAGCAATTGCATTCATGTAAGCCTAGCCCCGTTCATGAGTCATTTTCATCACATTTGAATCTTGTCATGAAATTTATTTGCGATTGGGCTCTTATGTATGAAAATCGATTCTTGAATTATCCAGAGAGGACAGTTCGGGAATGCATAAATCTGTATTGCAATCAATAGCGCATGCTTGAATATTCCACTATGACAAAATTTCAGCACAGTCTCCTATTGTTCTCTGGGTATATATTTAGGTGTGCTAACATCTATCTCGTATACTTGAAGAACCGTGGGGAGATGCTGCCGAATTTTTGTCCGAGTGGAATCAAGTATTTGATTTGCTGCTAATTGCAATGCAGATTGTGCATTCACGAATGGGATATGACCACTTTACCATTTAGAGAGAAGTTTGAGGTGATAGGATTCATGTTTCATATATATAATGAGTATCATTTTTTAATTGTATTAGGTAGACGAAAATGGATAAGAGTTGGATGGACTTGAGGGGCAGGCATTCGCTAGGGTATGTGAAGGGGATCATAGATTTTGTTGAGTTTGCTCGCGCATCTGCAGATGGGAGAAATAGGATAAGATGTCCATGTAGGAAGTGCAAGAATAGGGATTATATGCACATAGATGAGGCCAAAGAGCACCTACTCTTACACAGGATGGACAAGAGGTATACGTGTTGGAAATTTCATAGGGAACACCGTGACGTACGAGTGGTATTTGAGGATGAAGAAGAAGACGATGATGATGACGGTGGTGATAATGTTGGGGTTGGTTACGAAGGCTTGCCACGAATGCTGGCAGACTTGCAAGGGGCTACAACTAGGGTGAGTAGTCACAGGAGTGACACAGGACAATCAAAAGTGTTTGAGTCCTTGTTGAGGGAAACAAGGCAGCCGTTATATCCAGGTTGTGATAAGTTTTCGAAACTGGACTTTCTCGTGAAACTCCTTCATATTAAGACCATCAACCGATGGAGTAACAAATCATTTACTATGGTCATTGAATTGATTAAAGCAGCACTTCCTACTGGGGAGACCCTTTCGAAATCATATTACGAAGCGAAAATAATATTAAAAGATTTGGGCCTCGGTTATATTCCCATATATGCTTGAAAAAATGATTGCATGTTATTTTGGAAGGAGACTAAACAATGTATGGACTGTACGGTGTGCCATGAACCCAAGTACAAGCTGAATGAAGGAAAGAGAAAAACAATTCCGCACAAGGTGTTGAGATATTTTCCTTTAAAACCTAGGTTACAAAGGTTGTACATGTCTCAAAAGACGGCAGAAGGTATGCGATGGCATAAGGAGAAGCGTGTTGCTGAGAAAAATGTATGTAGGCATCCGGTAGATTCTCAATCTTGGGCTGAGTTTGATAGAAATCATGAATGGTTTGCAAATGAGCTGCATAATGTACGACTTGGGCTGGCTAACGACGGTTTTAATCCGTTCAGTGACATGAGTAATGCCTACACCATGTGGCTGGTGTTGTTTGTGCAGTATAACTTGCCACCGTGGAAATGTATGAAAGAACCATTTATCTTCATGTCGTTGCTTATTCCAGGGCCGAAGTATCCTGGTAATTAAATTGATATGTACTTGCGTCCTTTAATAGATAAGTTAAAGGAATTGTGGGAGGTGGGAGTGGAGGCACACGACGTCTCTAAGAATGAGATCAATTGCATGCAGCGTTACTGTGGATCATAAATGACTTTCCAGTATACGGGAACTTGTCTAGGTGGAGCACTAAGGGGTATCTAGCATGTCCAGTTTGCAATAAGGATGCATGTTCCCTACATTTGTCTAATGGGAAGAAGATATGCTACATGTGCCATCATCGTTTTCTACTGCCATCACATGGCTAGCGAAATCGGCAGAAGCATCTGTTTGATGAAAAAATTGAGCACAAATTGTCACCTCTATTGTTGTTTGGCAAAGACGTGTTGGCGCAATTGGCACTCATCCAACCAGTGAGGTTTGGGAAGATACCAGGTACTAAGAAGAGGAAGTGTACTAATGTGGAGTTAAATTGGATGAAGAAGAGCATATTTTTTGATTTGCCATACTCGGAGACCCTTAAGTTGAGGCACAATTTAGATGTTGTGCACATCGAGAAGAACATCTGTGATAATGTGCTGGAAACTTTAATGAACATTGAAAGGGAGATGAAGGATACTGTTAAAGCCCGGTTGGACTTGCAAGAGTTGGGAATACGGAAAGAGCTGCACCTAATACGTAGTAGTGATAAATATATCGTGCCTCCTACACAGTATACATTATCATCCGCAGAGTGAATGAGGATTTGCGAGTGGTTTAAATCGGTGAAGTTCCCAGATAGATACGCATCGAAAATATCTCAGTGTGTAAATGTTATAGATGGGAAAATATCCGGATTGAAGAACCATGACTGCCATGTCCTTTTACAATGACTTCTTCCGGTTGCACAACGCGGATATCTCACCGATGACATATCAACTACATTGATTAAGTTGGGCTGCTTCTTTAGAGAATTATGTGTGATGACGTTGAATTTGGAAGTACTTGAAAAGCTCGAAAGGGATGTTGTCGTGATCCTCTGCAAGTTAGAAAAGATTTTTCCTCCAGCTTTCTTTGATGTAATGGTCCACTTAGTTATGCATTTGCCTCATGAGACAAAAATTGGCGGACCTGTCCAATACCGTTGGATGTATCCAATAGAAATATGCATTTAATTTTATGAATTGTGTTATCTATCCATCCTAACTATTTTAATGTATAACTAATTAATTATTAAAACAGATATTTGCACACATTGAAGCAATATGTGCATAACAAAGCACGACCGGAAGGGTCAATTACTGAGACTTACGTTGATGCTGAATGTCTCACCTTCTGCTCTATGCATCTTGATGATATTGAGACAAGGTTTAATCGTCAAGAGTGAAATTCTGATAGATGTCCAGGGCAGCAACGAACTGGCCTTACGGTGTTTAATCAGAATGTGCGGCCAATAGGTGCTTGTATATATGAATGGTGTCATCCTCAAGACTTGGAAAAAGCCCACTATACCGTGCTCAACAACTGCGATGAGACATTGCTATATTTTAAGTAAGTTTATCGAAATCATTGCAATACTATGTTAGTACACAAATGTAAGTTACAAATAATATATCTCATGTTATGCAATAAGCATATGATCGAGCTTCAGAGAGAACATGTATCAAGTTATGATCTAGAGCAAAGACAACAAAATTTGTTTCCAAAGTGGTTCGGAGAACGTGTAAGAATAGGTTTCAATTAATTGTAACTGTATTAGTTAATGCATTTGTATTCAATTAATTTTGTACTTATATTGAATTAATAGATAAAGCTATTATGCCACCAACAATCTCTTGAGGCGTACGATCAATATATTCCTTAGCATGTGGTCCTAATCAAAGGATATTCGGCTACACCGGTTTAATTGTTAATGGTGTTCGATTTCACACGAGGGAACGTGAGGTCAGTCAGCGAACACAGAATAACAGGGTCCTCGTTTAGGGAGATGGTGACGTAGGATAAACTGTAGAGTACTATAGTGTTTTACAAGACATCATACAGTTACATTATTGCTACGGTCCTTCTATGTATATTTTTTAATGTGATTGGTGGGATGTAAGTAATAAACAGACTGGAATGCAGATTGACCTTCATAAGTGTTAATACGTCACGTACGGCATTTAAAGATGATCCGTATGTTTTGGGATCTCAAGCAAAAAAAGTTTTCTATTTGAAGGACACGAAAATCAGAGATGATTGGTATGTTGTCCAAAAAATAAAGTCCGAAAATGTTTATGATGTACTAGAAGTTGGCGAGGGAGATGAAGACTTGGAGAGGATTGAGGAGGCACTACAAGAAGAATCTCAATCTGCTCACGATGGTGTTGTCCGGCATGATCAAGAAGATGTTACTTCTTATCGGTTGAATAGAACTCATGTAGAACCAGATCATGTCGTAGCTTCCAACGTCACCAATACCACACAATTAGATCGAAGGGATGCAACTTTCATTAATGATGATGATGATGAAGAAAGTGATTTTGATGATGATACATTGTTAAAGTATTGTACCGAGAATAAAGAAATTTCAAGAACAGATGATGATACAGACTTAAATGAATAGTTGTAATAGGTGTTACATGTGTTAGGATCAAGCGTAATGGATTTTTAATTTTATGATGTAATGGACATTCAATTTTACGATGTAATGGATATTCAATTTTTTGATATAATGGGTATTCATTTTTACTTCAATAAGGATTTTAATTTTATGATTAAATAGAAACAAATTTATTTTTAAACTTTCTTTGTAGATATGGTTGGACCAGGTTCACGCAGACGCACAGTTATGACGGACCCATCAACCCCTTCTTCCTCATCTGCAGGGTCGATCGATCCTGTTGTCGATGTTATGCATAGTTGGTATTTTTATTAATGATTATATAAATATGGTACTAACTGTTTGGATTTAATTTTTTCTAAAGCTTCGGCCACCACCTTTAGACGAGGGTGCGGTAGGTCGAAGAACCGGAGTTTGTAGGCTCAGATGGAGGCAGTAGAGGGCGCGCAACTTCGGATTGAGCTACCTCCGGGCTTGCTGAAACCTGTTGGTGGGTGGGCACAACAGTTCACTACATAGGTCGGCATCATTTACCGACTATGCGCCCCACTCCATATTAGTGACTAGAGTCTCGTCACTAACGAGGAGCGACGGGATGTTCATGCACATATCCTGATATGTCTTTTATTAGTGTAGTCAACTAAATTTTAACATACCTAATGTCATGCCCCGAATTTACACAAACCCGGGGAGTGAGTGAAATGAAAGAAGAAAAAATAAATGAAAGGTCATTCAGTGGATTTAATTACTTACTTATTCATTTTCCCATGTCTTCTCAAAATTAGAATTAAACACTTGCTATTTAACATGACTAAAATGGTCTCCCAAGGTTACTTAATTATCTCACCTGATTAATGTTTAGATTGGTTTAAGTCATATTCAAAAATAGCTCCCAAAATAGTCTCAAAATATTTCTAAAAATACCTTTGAATGAATTGTATATTTAATTCCTTTGAGATTGTGGCCATTGAGTGAGGATGGAATGTACACATGTTTATATGTATGATTGTTGCAAAATATTAGGTGAAAAAATGCTTAGAAAATAAAGAAAACCATGTCAAACTTTTATGAAATTAAAAGAGCCATTAAGTGAGTGAAATGCCCATGAATAAGTAGAAAAAGTGTCACAAAGTGGGGTTAAAAGCCTTGAGGAAATAGGCCAAAAATAGAGAAAATTAGCCACAACCGCTACAGTAGAAATTCATAAATGGAAAAGTTAGGTTACAGCCATGAACAGTGATTCTGCAAAAAATTGGCACAGCAGGTCAGCCCCCAGCCCCAACCGCGCGCCCCACGCGTGCACGCGCGCGCGCTGCACTGCTTGCCTACTTGCTGCCCCTCGCGCGCATGCGCTTGCGCGTTTGCACGCCTCACTGCCTTGCCATGGCCTACCCCATGCGCAACAGCCTGTTGCAACCCCTGACACCTGCCCCTTTGGCCACATTTTTTAGCTATGTCTGGGTACCTTTTTGGACCTTGTTTAGGCACCTTATTGGGCCATGTTTGGCCATCTTTTTGGGCTATTTTTGGTCACCTCTTTGGGCCATGTTTGGCCACTAACATAGGCCATGTTTGGCCCCCCCTTCCTTAAACAATTTCTGATGGATTTCTTGACCCATTCTTGGACCATGCCTTAGGGCATTTTGGGACCCATTTGGGCCATCATTCTAAGGCGTTTCTAGGAATGATTTGGGACTATCTTAGAGACCATTTTTGGGACACTACTTGGACCACCTTGACCATTAGTTGGGCAAGGTGTTTGACTACAATTTGGGACTCACCTTGGGTGGGTTTAGTTAATAAATTTTCACTTATAATTTTGGGAAAACGTGGAAAAATGAATGAATGAGCAATTAAATTCACCTTATGACCTTTCATTTACTTTTCCTATTTCATTTCACTCACTCCCCAGGTTTGTGGAAATTAAGGGCGTGACAACGTGGTATCAGAGCACAGGTTCGACCTAGAGACCATGGGGTGTTGTTGAATACAATGGGACTATGACGCATAATATGAAATTTGTGTAAACCTTGTGAAATGTGTAACCTCTGACAGCTAGATATTAGAGCTCTAGTTTGGAACTACTTCGCGATGATAGGGTGTTGTTGAACACCATGAGACCTAGAGGAAAGCTTGTGATTTAGTATGACTATCAGTGGCATGTGATAGGACCTTGTGTGTTGTGTGGCTATTTGTACTTGATGTATCACATGTGTGATTATGTGTTAATTGATATTATACTATGAGGCATGATTATATGATTTGGTACAGTGAGATGCATGATAAGTGTAATGTGTATATTGGCATGACAATGTGTGATGACTTGGTATGTGATGACATAATATGTGATATACGTTATGCTATGATGTATACTATGATGCATGTTTTCTTGATAACTTGGCATGACCGTATATGATTTGGTACATGTTTACATGTGTGTTTGATGATACTTGTTTTGCCTTTCTAATAGCAAATAGCATTATGGAAGAATGCCATAGGATGTGAAACACATTAGATGAGAAAAAGCTAAATTTTGAAATAATACTTATTCCTAATATAGGATGCCATCCAAAACACTAGGTTGAGGTAGAGTAGGTTGAGGGAGAGGGATAACTTTAGTTCTCGAACTTTTATCAACCTTGGTAGCCCCGATTGACGTATGATTTAGGATCTAATGCCTTGTAACAGTGGAAGAAGTTTAGACCTTAAGTTATTTGGGCTAGTTTGGGTGGTATGTTTTATGTGCACGTGTTGCATTGGTGTGCACAAGTATGTACTATACTTGATTTTTTCGATTGATTGGGAGTATGTGATTGTTTGATATAATGGTTGACTAAGATTAGAAACTCATGTCTACGTGATAGACTGTATGTTTTATGGGATAAGCCATATGCCTAGTTATTTATGAGACAAGTTGTGCACCTAGTTATCTATATGGTAGGTTGTATGCCTAGTTATTTATGAGATAGGCCGTGGACCTAGTTATATACCTAGTCGGTTGTGTTCCCATATGTATATGTGTGTTCTTGGGATGGATTGCATACTTGCATGCTTATGTGGTAGGCTACGTGTTCGCTATTGATTGTGGCTTGTTGATTTTATATATGTATGCTAGGTTATTAACCGATATTCATGGGTTATAGTACTATGACTATGTTATCTATACAGACTGGATTGGTCTCAAGTCTTGCGTTACAGTTGATGGATGGCGCCCTATCAGCCAGTAACAAAAGGAGTTGTGATCCATGAAGGGTTATTACCTAGTTATGAAGTAAGAAATAACGAAAGAATTATAAAAAAAATCTTAAATGAACAAATGCCAATGAGGTAGAAAACCATGAATTCAAAGACACATAAAACCTTAGAATGCTAAAATGAGAATTGAGACTTGTGGAGATTTTTGTTTATGGACTGGATAATAGATACTCGGAGTATTAGTACCTAAGATTTTAGAGATATTCTTGTGTTAAACTCTTTTATGGAGAGATGTATTATTTTGGATAGCATTCACTTAGGATTGAGTATTGGTAGGCTAGTTGAACACTAACATGACTTGAGTATGTGTATATTGTATTATTTAAATGAAATTTTTTTTCTCTGCAAAAGGTTGTGTTAGAACTTAGTGTTATTTGCTTATTGTAAACAATGGGTGGGGATGGTTGACTTGAGTTATATAAGTGTTGATTAGGTAAGTGTGTCATAACTTATTATATTTGTTGCTTAGGGTTAGAAATAGCCCGGCTAGATCCACCATTGCATGTTGACGCCCCGGTTGGGGGTAGTGTGACACTGACGAGGATTTGTAGAGATTACTCGATAAGGATAGCTGATTGCATCCTTTATTTTGACTTCATTATACTTTACATGTTTGCTTTTGATATTATAATAGGGGTAGATTGGTTGTTTGCTTTCCGGGCAAGTATAGATTACTACAGGGGGAGAGTCACTATGTGTATTCCTGAATGGAAATAGCTTTTAATTCACAGGGGATCGTGGAGATTTCCTAGTGCCACCTTTGTGTGACTCGAGGAGTTGGGGAGGTCATAGTTATTTGTTAGCTAGTTTGATAGCAGATAGGGATGGGATTATAAAGAGCGTGTTACCGCCGGTAATGGATGAGTTTCCAGATGTCTTTTCGGATGACTTGACTAGTTTGCCACCCAGATGAGAGATAGAGTTCACAATGGAGCTTATCCCAAGCACTATGTCTATTCCTTTTCCACCTTACCATATGGCTCCAACTGAGTTAAGAAAGAGCTAAGGGAGCAGTTGACTGATTTACAGGGTAAGGGTTTTACTTGTTCTAGTACTTCGCTATGAGATGCTTCAGCACTGTTCGCGAAGAAGAAGGATGGGTCATTACATTTGTGTATGGATTATAGGAAACTGAACCGGGTTATTATCAAGAATAAGCAACCGTTATCAAGGGTAAATGCCTTGTTTGACCAACTTAGGGGTTCGAGATATTTCTCAAGGATTAATCTTAGATCGGGGTGCCCTTAGTTGGGAGTATGGGAGGAAGATGTAACGAAGATAGCTTTTCGCACTCGTTATGGACATTATGAGTTGTAGTTATGCCATTCGATATAACGAATGCCCCGGCGGCATTTATGGACTTGATGCATCGCATCTTTAGCCTTATTTAGATTAGCTTGTGGTGGTCTTTGTAAATGGGTTTAGTATTAAGGCACGTATAAGAGTATGTTTAAACATATTTATATGTTTGTGTGTTTTGATACATGTGTGTAAGGATTGATATATATTCAGGGCTAAAATTCGTGAAGAGTTTCACTAAGAATCTCAAATGGGTATAAGACTTTATTTAATATATTGACTAGAATGATGATGAGTTAAAGTGACCTTCGATGAAATTGGGATTTTTTTTTTTTTTTTTTACCTTCTCTAATGTTTCAGATTTTTAAACCTTGATGTATTGCCTTTGGTTTTATATTTGGAATACATAGACTACATTGTCTACATTGGGATATCTATGGATATATGTATGATTGAAATTAATAGGCTAATATTTATTAATGCTTAATGTTTAGTCTCAGTTATATACATATGTAGACTAGGGTAGATGATGATGACTTTATTTTGAGATTATGTTGTTGATGTCTTGTGAATGGTTATAGTACTTGGAGAATATTGGATTATTGAATTACATGGAAGTGCAGGTGATATATTGATGACATCATTATGAATTACTAGATGATTGCATAGCTTGATTTGAGGTTAGTTAGATGGTCATCACATGTGTGAGAGACTTTGAGGTATCCTTGTGAGTATTGAGAATTGTTTTATTATTATTATTATTATGTTGCATTATTGAGGTAGGTCATGATACTTGGATGGATTTGGAAAATTGGCATTGATAAGCCAACATGTTTGAGAATTTCATTATGCGTTGTGCCATGTGGAATGAGCCGTTATAGATGGATCAGAACCAGACCCTAGCAGGGAATATGGAGATGTCTGCACGCCGCTGCATGCCCACCCGCCCAAGTGGACGGGGTTCCTTTGGGGGGAGAGGGTAATGGGAGAGGGTAATGCATTCTACAACACCTAGCGAAGGGAAAGGTGAAGGATCCATAGGTAAGGCTGCACGTCTCCATGTTACAACCCATTTTGTATTGATCTTTCTAAATTTTTTCGAAGAGGTACATTTTTAAATTTCGGGACAAAATTTATTTAAGGGAGGAAGGATGTAGAGACCTGAAAATTGAGGGTAAATTTTTCGTTTTTGCTGGTAGGGCACTATTCATGCACAGTTTTACCGATAGAGCATTTACATGCATCATATAAGTCATGTTTAGAAGCATATTGTGAGTATGTCATAGAATAGAAATATGCTTAGAATATCAAAATACACCTCATGTAAAAATTTGAGCAGGTTCGGAGACAATTTCAAAAATTGGACCAAAAAGGCATCCGAATGGCCCGGGTGGATTCGGCCAAACCCAGCCATAGGCGAAAATTTATTTTTTTGTAAATTTTCATTTAAAATAATTATAAGAACTTTGGCTAAAACAAAATATCTAATTGAGGCGTTTCGGGATAGGTTGTAGTATAACGGGGCCCGGATTCATTAAGGGCAAAAGGGTTATTTTGTCCCCCTTGCCCCTCCACTATAAATAAAGCCCCTTAGTGTATTTTTGTCACAATTTGGTATGAAAATCATAGCAGCACATGTTCATGGTAAAAAGGTGAAAAAAAGCCCTAGGTTCTCCAAGCTTCAAGCCACCAAAACACACTCCTAGGTCGGGATTCTTGCGAGGCTTCCTTCTAAGAAGTTGTTCCTCTCATCAATATCTATATTCTCACTAATCGGTTCGGCTGTACAGCAAACAGAACTTCCCCGGTTTGAGAAAAACTATTCTAGGTATGATATTTTGCTACGTGAGGAATAGGATTAAGTTTAGGAGTGATTTACATGTTGATTGAATGATTCATACATTTATTTAATGTTACATAATCACTTAGGATATAGTTGCTTTGAAAAACTTAGAGTGATCACTTATGTACTTATGTGTTCTTTGTTATTCTTTGGGAATTTGGAAAAATGATAAACATGAGCCATGACTATAAGTGAAATTCATTGTCTTCTAGCTTAGGCTCATGTAGATAAAATCTTGTAGTTTGAAAGTTATGATTTATTTAAGGTATTGGTGCTTTATATATTTTGTAATCTTTGAGAATTTGTCAAAGTGATGAACATGTAACTTGTTTATATGTTTGATTCATTGCATTCTAGCTATTATTCATGTAGAGGAACTTTTGTGGTTTGAGGTTATGATTTATTCCATGAGTTGGTGGTTTGTGAATTTGTATTTTCTTCAAGAAATTGTTAAAGTAATGAACATGAAACTTGATCATATATGTAATTCATTGAATTGTGACTTACATTCATTTAGACAAAGTGTTGTGAATTTGAAGTTATGTTTTCCTTTATGAAAGAGGCATATTTTTAAGTCATGCTCCATGTGTTGATGAAATGTTTCATTGAATTACATAAGAATGAAATCAAAGCATGTTGGCATAGTGTAAATCCTTGGAGGCATGGCGTGAGTTGAGCACTTGGTGCTATGCATTATGAGGGTGTAGATCCTGTGGTGAAAAACTCAAAATTGGCCATTGCATTGGTGCCTGCTTACCCAACTGGAACGATCTGTGAACAGGTATTGGTACTCGGATATCCAACGGGAGCGATCCGTAAACCGAGACATAGTGGCATAGAGTTGACATTGGTGTGACATAGAGTTGACATGATGTGACATAGAGTTTACATGGGTGTGTCATGCATATTGTTATTGCATAGTGTTGATGAATTGGAAGGCATGTAGATATAAATGTACACTTGTACATGCCACGCCTTAATTTTGTTCCTTGCATTAGCATTATGTCATACCAGTAGTTGAGCTGACCCATTCGTGGGATATCATATTACAGATAACGCTCTTGGTGTTTTAGACTTGATGAAGTCTTGAAGAACAGAGGAGACATAAACCATGTTGGATATTTTGGCCCTTGGGGCATATTTTGAGTTGTATAAGGGCATAAGCCCTAAGACTTATGTAATGCATTTGTAATAGTATTGTGTAGTGTGAACAAATGGGCAAGACCTTATAATTGTAATGAAAGGAAGAATGCGATGTTTTAAACTTCAAAGCATATATGGATGTATGGAGGATTGTATATTTGAATGATGTGTATATTTAATTCCTTTGAGATTGTGGCCATTGAGTGAGGATGGAATGTACACATGTTTATATGTATGATTGTTGCAAAATATTAGGTGAAAAAAAATGCTTAGAAAATAAAGGAAACAGTGTCAAAATTTTATGAAATTAAAAGGGCCACTAGGCGAGTGAAATGCCCATGAATAAGTGGAAAAAAGTGCCACAATGTGGGGGTTAAAAGCCTTGAGGAAGTAGGCCAAAACTAGAGAAAATTAGCCGCAACCACTACAGTAAAAATTCATAAATGGAAAAGTTAGGTTGCAGCCATGAATAGTGATTTTGCAGAAAAGTGGCACAGCAAGTCAGCCCCCAGCCCCAGCCACGCGCCCCACGCTTGTGCTCGTGCACTGCACCCCGCGCGCCCTGCACGCTGCGCTGCTTGCCTACCTGCTGCCCCTCACGCATGCACTTGCGCGTCTGCGCGCCCCACTGCCTTGCCATGGCCTGCTACAACCCCTGACACCTGCCCCTTTGGCCACCCTTTTGAGCCATGTCTGGGCACTTTCTTGGACCATGTTTGGCCACTTTTTGGGATATTTTTTGTCACCTCTTTGGGCCATGTTTGGCCCCCCTTCCTTAGATGATTTTTGGTGGATTTCTTGACCCATTCATGGACCATGCCTTAGGGCATTTTGGGACCCATTTGGGCCATCATTCCAAGGCGTTTCTAGGAATGATTTAGGACTATCTTAGAGACTATTTTTGGAACACTACTTGGACCACTTTGACCATTAGTTAGGGAAGGTGTTTGACTACAATTTGGGACTCACCTTGGGTAGGTTTAGTTAATAAATTTTCACTTATAATTTTGGAAAAACGTGAAAAAATGAATGAATGAGCAATTAAATTCACCTTATGACCTTTTATTTACTTTTCCTATTTCATTTCACTCACTCCCCGGGTTTGTGGAAATTCGGGGTGTGACATCTAATGCCGTAGTGTTTTGACAATGACATGCTTTATAGGAGAAGTTTGACATCGATCTCCACCTGCCTCATGTCATGAAGGCAATGGACCGTTACTTAGGAGCCCGTTTCAAGGACTGTCGACATAGGCTCCAGATGCACTATGAGGCGGAGGTGGCAGTCGGTAGAAAACCTTGCAACAGACCCTACAAGGGGTGACGATGGAGGATTGGATGTTACTATGTAACCGGTTCGCTAGTAATGCATTCCAGGTAAAAATTATCAAAATTACTTTTATTGTATGATAAATCATTGTCATTTTTACTAACCTTCTTTGTTTTGGCCAAGTGTAGGAACTTAGTAAGAAAAATAGCGAGAGCAGAAACAAGTAAAAGGTGACCCACTATGGTGTATCACGTTCTTTTGTTAGGTATAAGCATGAGATATTAAGTTAATAAATGTATCAATTTCTTATTGTATAATATATTCATGAAATAAATCTTCACAAGCTACTATTTATTTGCTGCAGCAAAAATAGGAGACCGGTGCACCACCCAGCCCTATTAAGTTGTGGCACAAGACGCACTACAATCCCGAGAAGGGTTGGACTGGGCCTGAAGCTCAACGGCTTTATGTAAGTTGGAAAAGAATTATATACCACTATTACTAATTTAATATTAATCTAAAATGTTTAAAAGTGGTAACATATATTTATGTTTTTATAGAAGGAGATGGTTAAGCTGCGTGCTCAGCCGACCCTTGAGGGTGAGCATCCGTTGACTGATGACCAGATACAGGAAACTATTCTAGGCAAGAGGCGCAGATATGTGCGTGGCTTAGGAAGTTGGATGGAGCCGACGACATTGTCCTCTACCATTGAGAGTGATGCTACGTTTCACGCAACCACCCAGAAAGCCGAGGCAGCTGAGAGACGGAATGTAAAGATAGAGCAGAGGATGACAGAGCTCCAGGAGCGCCAGACCCAACTAGAGGCTCTTGTGCAGACGATCCTCAGCCAGCAAGGAGGCTTTGTTCAGCCTTGGTAAGTTTTTAAAATTATTTACTTTGGTGGATTTATCATTTATAGAAAATGTTATATATAAAAAAAAAAAAAAAAAAAGATTTCGGCCTAATGGCCTACAAATCGCATAACACTTCACATATGAAAATAGACTTGCACGAACTTATTTAATTTCATCGGTTCGAATGACCGTTAAAAACTTATGTAACTTTTCACTTCAAACCCGAAACCCTATCACACATCTCAAAAATGATAAAATAGACTTGCACGAACTCATGACACTCGGCTAAAATGCCCGGTTTCAAACTTTTGCAAGTTTAAGCTCCAAAAAGACCCATTTTGGGGTTTTGACCGACCATAACACCAGATATCGGCCTACCAACCCCGAAACCCCATCACACACCTCACAAATGATAAAATAGACTTGCACGAACTTATGACACTCGGCTAAAATGCCCGATTTGAAACTTTTGCAAGTTTCAACTCCAAAAGGGCCCATTTTGGGATTTTGACCGACCAAAACACTGGATATCAGCCTATCGACCCCGAAACCCCATCACACACCTCAAAAATGATAAAATAGAGTTGCACGAACTTGCGGAACACGGCTAAAATGCCCAGTTTGAAAGTTTTGCAAGTTTCAGCTCCAAAAAAGCCCATTTTGGGGTTTTGATGGACCAAAACACTAGATATTGGCCTAACAACCCCAAAAACCCATCACACACCTCACAAATTATAAAATAGACTTACACAAACTTACGGCACTCGGTTCAGATGCCCGTTTGAAACTTTTGCAAGTTTCAGCTTCGAAAAGGCCCATTTTAGGGTTTTGACCGACCTAAACACTAGATATCGACCTACCGACACAACTCAAAAATGATAAAATAGACTTGCACAAACTTACGACACTCGGCTAAAATTTTTGGTTTGAAACTTTTACAAGTTTCAGCTCCAAAAAGGCCCATTTTGGGATTTTGACCGACCTAAACATCGGATATCGGCCTACCAACCTCGAAACCCCATCACACACCTCAAAAATGGTAAAATAGAATTGCACGAACTTATGGCACTTGGCTAAAATGCCCGGTTTGAAAGTTTTACAAGTTTTAGCTCCAAAATGATCCATTTTGGGGTTTTGACCGACCAAAACAGCGAATATCGGCCTACCAACCCCGAAATCCCATCACACACCTCAGAAATGATAAAATAGACTTGCACGAACTTACGACAATCAGTTTGAATCAGTGGTTTGCAACTTATGCTACTTTATGTCGTTCTTACTATTTATGCATGCAAAAAAAAAACTATTCATATTCTATGTTTCATATATATTTAATAATTGTTCTAATATATATCATTTGATCTTTATTTCAGATTAATCGAGATTGTTGCGCCACTGTCTTTATGTTTTGTATTGGGACTTATTATTTTTATTTGTTTTTTTTTTCTTTTCATGGACATCTGTAATTACATTTTTTGAAACAATTTTTTATTTTTTTATTTATTGTTAAATTGTACTTTTACAAATGTACGTGATTAGTATAATATATATATATATATGAATGTATTTTTCTTTTTTAATATATTCATTTCAGAATGTTTGGATTTTATTGTATATCAAGATGATTGATACAGCTTTAAACAGGAATAAAACAACAAATAAAACAAAGCAAATATGGTTAAAAAAAAAACCTTTTAGTGACGCACACAAAGGCATCGCTAAAAATAAAGAAATAAATTTATAGCGACGCTTTACATTCGTTGCTAAAGAATGCCAATACATTATTAGTGACGCATACTCTGTGCGTCGCTAAAAGCTACCATTAGTGATGCATGTTGCATCCGTGTATAGTATTTGCGACACCCATGCCCAATTATTAGTGATGCCATATGAGCGTCACTAATAGTTACCTTTAGCGACGCGCAGAGGTATGTGCGTCGCCAATACTATTAGCGACACGACTGTTTGCAAAGCCTTTAGCGACGCCCATTTGTGCGTCGCAAAAGAGCTTTCGCGACACACGCGTGCGTCGCTAATAGTGCATTTTCTGTAGTGGCCCTCTATTCCTTCACTTTTGGAAATGATTCTCGGTGATGCTTGCCAAGAACACAACCTTTCATAAACTTCCTTCATTTCTTGTATAGTTGGTAGCCCATACACTATGTTCTTTTGGTGAAGATTCTTCAAGCTTTGAAAATTCAAGTGCCCAAATCTTTTATGCCAAAGTCATGACTCATCAACTACATCCATTTTCAAAGCAACATTTTTGGAATATGAGAAAGTGAGAGGAAAGCTTCTATTTTTCTCTATCTTGATTTTTGTCACAACATGATTTCTTCCTCCTTTGTCATAGATCTTACAAGAATTTTCTTCAAAGTAAATGGAGTACCCATGCTCTATAAGTTGCCCAACACTCAACAATTTTTGCTCCAAATCCAGAAAAGGTAGAATATCTGGAATATATTTTGTTCCTCTCTTTGTTTCAATGGCAATAGTACATTTACCTTTTGTTTGGACCAAGGCACCATTTCCTATCTTCACTTGAGAATTTGAAAAAGCATCCATACTTACAAAAATACTTTTGTTTCCAATCATATGATTACTACACCTACTATCAAGATCGAAACCAAACATTATTATTTTGCTCTGTTGCCACTTGACAAGCATAAAACAAATTTGCTTCACCTTCTTGCTTTTCGGAGAAATTGGCTTGTTGATTGTTTTTCAATCGGCAATCCTTTTGAACATGACCAAACTTATTACAATTGTAACATTTTGGTTTTCCCTGAAACCAACAATCTTTATCAACTTGACTATTTCTTTTGCAAATTCTACATTTTTGTTGTGTAGAATACATTTGCACCTCTTTCAAAATTACTTCTTCCTTTTCTCCTTCCTCTTGCATTTCTTCCTCTTCCTCTTGCGCCATTTCCTCCTCTTGAAGATTCACCTTTGGGTTGATCAAAATTTAATGGATTCTTCTCTTGAGTTTTGGAGCTAACATTGAGATTGGATTGAAAGGCACTTTCAATTAACCTTTTGAAATGCCTACTCAACCTTTGCTGAAATTTCTTGATTGAACCCATTAATTCTTCAATACTCAAGTTGGCAATATCTTTGGTTTCTTTAATAACGGACACAAAAGAATCATACTTTTCTGGCAAACTAATTAGGATCTTTTCAACAATTCTTTAATCCGTGATATTTTCGCCTTAAGTCTTCATTTGATTCACAAGCTCCATGAGTTTAGAAAAATAATCTTTCAACAACTCATTTTCTTTCATTCTAAGATTTTCAAAATCTTTTCTCAAGGATTGAAGTTTCACGATTTTTACCTTCACTATTCCTCTATACTCTTTTTGAAGAATTTCCCATGCCGCCTTCACTTTTGCTGCATTGATAATCCTTGGAAGGATTGAATTGGCCACACCTTGTTGAATCAAGTTAAGAGCTTTTGCATCTTTCTTCCGGTGATCCTTCAATTGTTGTTTTTGAGCATTTTTCAAAGTTACCGTTTGCTCTGGTTCTTCATAGCCATCTTTAATATATTTCCAAAGATCATGAGAGAGAAATATTTTTTTCATCTTGACACACCAAAAAGCATAATTTTCTCCATCAAAAAGAGGAGATGAAGGTTGGACCCCCATCATTTGGTTGCTTGAATTTGCCATTGTCATTGTCATTGTCTTTCCTGGGGTTTGTTTTCCCTTTGCAAATTGTCACGCCCAGTTTGTTATTGATCTTGTACTTGCTCTAATACTACTTATGTTGGAAGTAGACTTACCAACTAAGGATGAATGAAGAACAACTGGTATATTTTCTAAAATACTCACTGTTCTTTTATTATAATTTGAAATGGGCTGTATTACATGAATAGAAGAGAGAACAATCAAGACTACAAGACTTTTAGACTTCTCTATATTGACTACGTTGATTCAAATATAAAACAAATACCAATATATATTAACTTAATCCAACTAACAATATGTAAATACTAAAGCTTCACAAAAAACCAAGGCTTATTTATTTTAACAAGGCCATGGACGATGCCGCCGACGATGCTGCCGAAGCTATACTTGTCCAGTATCTGGTGCCGGAAAGGTTTTGGAAGTTACAAAGATGGCTATGAATTGGGAAAGAGAAAAAAATGAGCAAAGCTATGGAAACCCTAGATCATGTTGCAGCAAACTATATATCAATGAAGCGAAGAGAATTCAGCACAGGAGCCAAGTCCAACGAAGATGAAGAAGGTATCGACGCATTAACATGTTGCCTGACTGAATATCATATCATTGGATCTTCTATGAACACCAATAAAGCTATGAGAGATAGCATTTTAGGTCTCATGTTCGCGGGGTGAAACACAGCTAGTTCAGTTCTGGCTTGGTTTTTTTGTCTCTGATTAAGAACCCAATAGTTGAAACCAAGATTAGAGAAGACCTCAAAGCAAATTTGCCAGTAAATGAAGCAGAAAAGTTTGGGCTGTTTAACGTGGAAAACTTAAATAAACTGGTTTATCTTCATGCAGCATTATGTGAAACATTAAGGCTGTTTCCCCCAGTTCCTTTCCAGCGCAGGGCCCCTATTCAACCAGATATATATACTTCCAAGTGGTCACTGTGTTGATCCGAAGAAGACAACTGTTGTGCTTTGTTCGTATGCAATGGGAAGAACGAAGTCGGTATGGGGAAATGATTGCCTCGAGTTCAAGCCGGAGCGATGGGTGCCAGAGAAAGGTGGTATTAAAATTGAACCATCAAAAAAGTTCTTAGTATTCAGTTCAGGACCTAGGAGTTGTCCCGGGAAAGAGTTATCATTCCTTAGAATGAACGCTATCGCAGCTGCTATAATCCACAACTACCATCTCCAACTAGCGGAAGGTCACCCTGTCACCCCTGCTATTTCCATTATTCTTCACATGAAGCATGGCCTAAAGGTTAGGGTTACCAACAGATGGGCTTGAGCACTTCTCTTTATATATATATATATATATATATATATATATATATATATATGCTGTTGAGTGTTGAAATAATGGTTGCATGCCCACCATTGGCTGCACCTTGCTTGTTTTTTTTTTTTTTTTTGTTTTGTGTGTGTGTTGATGTATTGGGTCTTGTCCTGATATATAAAGGAGATTAAAATATCTTGGTGTGATAATTTTATTTTATGTTAACAAGATATACATTATGTTCTTAATTAGTTGAAACCAGTTTTGGGACTGACAGTGCTTTTGCATATCAAGATCTGTGGTTGTTTTTGCAGTTTTTTTTAAATTAAAATAGTAACAGATTATGTAAAAATTATGGAAAATAGTCATATATGAAATGGATGCTCGAGATAAAATATTTAAATGCCTTTGGGTATTGAGCATATAATAGGTTATTAACCTTTGTGAATATCTACTTTCACAAATTTTACATAATGTGACTATTTTGATCCCAAAAGCATACATTGAAATATTAATATGTTGGTGCGTACAATTAGGTACAAACCTAAGCTTGTAAATTACAAAAAAATAGGAATATCAGCGGTGTTCACAAGCACTACTGGTAATACTCTCAGAAACACCGTTGATGCATTTGTCTGCGCACCGCTCTAAACGCTGCTAATAAAAGTATCACAAATACTATTAATGGCAGTCAAAATAAAATGCCGCTAATAAAACACTTTTAATGAGTGTCGCTAAAAAAAACCAAATGAATATCAGATGCGCCGCTAATAGTAGGCTATTAGCGGCATACATTGTACATGGCTAATTATTCATTATTAGCAGCGCACACTGTGTGCAATGCAAATAGTTCACTATTATTAACAATGCACACAATGTGTGCCGCTGATAGTCCACTATTAGCCGCGCACAATATGTGCCACTAATAATGCTTTCGACATTTTTTGCACCTGTAATTATTATATTCAACTAATTTTTATTTCATTTGCTCAAAACTATGTCATCAATAATATAATACAATCGCAAGGCAAATAATAGACAAGTGAAATTCTTGCCATATTTATAACAAAATTTAATTACAAAATAATTCTGAATAAAATTAAGTAGTAAATTAAAAAGTGTTCCAAATATATACATAATGCCTAAAAAAAATATGAAAGAAGTCGTCAACCCCAGCCCGATGCACCTCTATGCCGACACAAGAATCCAATAATTTGAAAAAAGAAATTCATAATTAGATATTAGTAAAAAAAATTAAGAAAATGATTAATTTTTTTTTTTTTTTGCAAAAGTTGAAAATGAGCATCCGAATTGTGTTCCGTAAGTTTGAGAACGTATATTTCATTAGTATAGAGATGTGTGAGCTAATTTGGTGGTGATTTGACCGTTTCCGAGCATTTTGGACAGTCAAATGGCCAAAAGGGGCCATTTTAACACTTAAGTCGCTTCTTTTTGCATAAGTTGCAAATCGGGATTCTGAATTATGTTCTATAAGTTTGAGCACGTGCATTTTATTAGTGTAGAGGTGTGTGAGCTGGGTTGGTTGTGGTTTGACCATTTTCGGGCATTTTGGGCGGTCAAAGGGCTAAAATGGCCCGTTTTGAGTACTTAAGTCTCTTTTTCGTGCATAAGTTACAAACCGGACATGCGAATTGTATTCCGTAAGTTTAAGCATGTTTATTTTATTAACGTAGAGGTGTGTGATCTGGTTTGGTGGTGGTGGTTTGACCAATTCTGGGCATTTTGGGTAGTCAAAGGGCCAAAATGGGTCGTTTAATTTGGGCACTTAAGTCTCTTTTTCGTGCATAAATTGAAAACCGGGCATGCCAATTATTTTATTAGTGTTGAGCTAGTTTGGCAGTAGTTTGACCATTTTCGAGCATTTTGGATGGCCAAAGGGCCAAAATTGGTCATTTTGGCACTTAAGTCCTTTTTTGTGCATAAGTTACAAACCGGGCATCCGAATTGTGTTACGTAAGTTTGAGCACATGTATTTTATTAGTTTGATGGTGTGTAAGATTTTTTGGTGGTGATTTGACCTTTTTTAAAATTGTGGACGGTCAAATGGTCAAAAGGAGTCATTTTGGCACTTAAGTCCCTTTTTTATACATAACTTGCAAATTGGGCATCCGAATTGTGTTTCGTAAGTTTGAACATGTGTAATTTATTATTTTAATAGTTTGTAAGCTAGTTTGGTGGTAGTTTGACCATTTTTGGACATTTTGGACAGTCAAATGACCAAAAGGAGCCGTTTTGACACTTGAGTCCCTTTTTTGTGCATAAGTTGCAAAACGGACATCCGAATTATGTTTCATAAGTTTGAGCACGTGTATTTTATTAGTTTAATGATGTGTGAGCTGGTTTGGTGGTGGTTTGACCATTTTCGGACATTTTGGGCAGTCAAAAGGCCAAAAGGTCCTTTTTTTTGCATAAGTTACAAACCAGAGATCTGAATTGTGTTCTGTAAATTTGAGAATGTGTATTTCATTATTATAATGGTGTGTGACCTAGTTTGGTAGTTTTTTGACCTTTTTTGGACATTTTGGGCAATCAAAGGGTCAAAAGGGGCCTTTTTGGCATATAAGTTTTTTTTTTTGCATAAGTTGCAAATCGGGAATACAAATTGTGCTTTGTAAGTTTGAGCACGTGTATTTATTAGTTTAATCTAAATCAATTGACTGGTTCTTGGAACTAATCGACTGATTTGACCAATGTAAAAATAAGCCTTTAAGAATCAGTCGACTGGTTCTATAAACTGGTCGACTCATTTGGACAGTGAGTGTCTTCTAACTTATTTTTTTTCAATGTACTTTTATCAAAACCTTTTAATTTTTCAAAAATTAAAGTATGACATTTGTTTTTTTTTTGAAAAATCATTTGAGATTAGTTTTTAGATAATCATTTTTAAATAGTAAAAGCTTACGAACGATAATCAATCTAATCTTAAATCGCTCAAAATCCAAAATAAGAAAAATAAAAGTCTTTAGTTGACTTGTCTCTAATCCTTAGGCTTAAGTGTGTCAATTTTCTTGATTCAACATGAGAGCATTCCACTTGGTTTGATTCTTACATTAAAGCATGATCTTGAGTGGAACCCTTTAGCTTGATGGACTTTGTCATTTCTTGGTCGCCATTTTTCTTTGACCTAGATGACCTATTTGTATTGTCACTTGAACAAAACATTAGTCAAATAGGATAATGTTTTGTTATCATCAAAATTACTGAGATGAACTTGGTTGAAAACCTTTAGGGCTAACAAAACGCAACAACACAAAGAACACCAAAGATTTGATGTGGTTCGGCAAGATACCTACATCCACAAGCAATGATAATCAATTCACTATGTAATAAAAAGATTACAAGAGCACAAACAATCAAAAACCTTTAAGCCTTTTCCACTCGAAGATGGCTCACAAAGTGGCTCCTTTCTCACAATGATATCTTCTACCCCCTTATTCCTGCAACACTAGAACAACACACACACACACACACACACATATATATATATATATATATAGAAAAAGAAAGAAAACTACCAAAATTCGTATCCTTGTTGGCATTGGATAAAAACATAAGCATCCAAATAGAAAAACCTTCTCTATTCGGACAAGGCTCTGTTCAAACGAGACCCAATTTTTCATTCGGACGGAAAGAATAAAATGAAACCAGATGAATTCATAACTCCAACATAACAAATCTCCACCTTGGCTTGAATTCAACAAAATTGTACCAACATAGTAAGTGAAAATCATCTGCCTAAAAAATATAACCTCAAGCGCCATGCATTCACAGATACTCTAAATCGAGAAATGTTAATTAAGTCCAAACAATGTTTGAACTTGCATAACGAAATGGGTTTAATCAACATATCTGTTGGATTCTCTAATATGGAAATCTTCTTAACTGTAATGTCACCATTTGTCATAACATTACGAAGAAAATGATATTTGACATCTATGTGTTTGGTCCTCTAATGATACATTTCAGTTTTTGTCAAATGTATTGTGCTCTAACTTTCACAAAACACAATAGTGACATCCTATTGTAAGCCCAAGTTATTAACCAAACCCCTCAACCAAATTACCTCATTCAACACTTTTGCTGTCTCCATGAACTCTATTTCTATCGTTGACAATGCAACTGCAGACTATAAATGTAGAGACCTGGAAAAATGGGGAAAATTTTTTTTAGTTATTTAATTATTTGTTTATTTTAGTTTTATTCAAATTAGATTATGGGAATTATGTGAAACTAAATAAGGCATTAACAGGGACCCAATGTTGGCAGAATAAATTCTCGGCTTTATCGGCATATTGTAATTTAATATTTTATAGAATAAAATATTAAACCGATACAGCGAAAATAATTATGATGCCGAGTCTTCATAGATTAATATTTTATGAAATAAAATGTTAAAACAACAATAAATATATTAGATCTTGTATATTTATATATATAGGATTATATATATATATATATAGAATATTATGACCAAGAAACTTCAAGGAAGTTGCTGGCAAACACACACGATTATAATATATATATATATATATATATATATATATAAAAGAGGAAAAGCAGAGAGCTTCTGGGAGAAGCTGGAAAGCGTGAGAAAAAGGGGCAGCCTCTAGATGTCGGTAGAAAAAGAAAAGGAAGAGAAAGAAAGAGAGGGAGAAGCAGAATGGAAGGATCCTGATGCGGTTTGGATTGATGGGTAAGGCAGCGATGGAGGTGGGGATGGCGACGGAGCAGCGATGGAGGTGGATCAGAAACGGCAGACAAGACAGTCATCAACGGCGTGGTCTCAGAGGCTGTTGATTACGCGGTGGTTGAGATTTCTAGAAAGGAAGACTTCGATCTGGTGATGTTGTGGTGTTGGATCTTTGTGCGAGCAGGAGAGATTTATATTGTATAAATATATGTGTGTGTTTGTTTATGGCGTTGAAGCAAAGGAAAGATTGGAGGAAATTAGAGAAGAAGATGGCAGTAGCGGCAGAGATGATAAAGAGCCTTTGGGGGTTAATTTGATGATTGAGTGAAGATGATGTTGCAAGATCTGAATGGGTTGTTGAGAATCTTCTGTTGGAAGCAGTTGCTGATTGAAGGAATACGCAGCAGCAGACCTGGGGAAAAATCACGTTGGGTCCGCTTGGATGTTTTTGGAGCAACAGTGAGGAGTTGGTGTAGCGGCAGTGGCCAACTGAGGTTGGGTGAGGAAAAAAGAAAAAAACCTGAAGGAGTATGGTCTGATATCAGGTGATTAAAGCTATGAATTTTGGAACAGCAGCACCGGAGGGATTGGGTCAGTTTGATACTATTGTAGCATCAAGTAGAAGCCGTCTCATGTTGCAGTAAATGGGAATTTCTGAAATCAAGAAGCAGCTGCAGCGCTGAGTTGGATTGAATGTAGATGATGTTTTTTTTTTTTTTTTTTTTTTTGTTGTAGTATAATCTGTTTGCGGCTTGAATTGAGAAAATTGATGGAATGCTTGAATGGGCTGGCTTGCATAATCTCACAAGCGTACATGACAAATAGAATTGCTTTATACTGGTATGGCTTTTCAAGAGAATTTGGCATGTAACAGATGTTTGTGATTGACCATTTACTAGATAGAACTCTGAGATTGTGCTAATATAACATCCGTGTGGGAACTAGAAATGGGGGAAAGGGTCAGAGGGTGATCTTGGAATGAAAACGGGTTCTGTCGCTATATATATATATTTTTTTCCATTTTGATTACTGAGGAAACTGAAGGACAGGACAGGTAGAGGCTGAATTCTGAATTGGGATTTTGGCGTGATTTAGTATTATCGTTACTATCTGGTTTGTGGGTGGGAAGAAGAAGGCTTGTGCTGCAGAACCGGGACTGCTAGAGCAGCAATTGAGAATTGGTGAGCAGTTTCCTGATCAGGTTACCTCTGGTTTCCGGTGTTTAATTTGGTGGGACTTCCGGCATAAATGAGACCACAAATTATTTCATGCGTTCTGGTGGAGAGTTGTCTGCAAACAAACAAGAGTTTGTTGCCCAGTGACTGCTTATTCTGATTCACAAGATGCATCCCAAATATGTGTCAGCTACACTAGTTAAAACTCCAACCAACCGATGCCAAATTCTGAAGCAGCTAGCTTGATTTGCATCATAACTGCCACTGTCAAGTAAAGAATACTGTTGGCTATTTGGGGCTTTAGCAAGTGAGCCATTAGCAATTATTGAATGATGAGTTCAGTACGGGTGGAATATCGACTGCAACCAGACAAGGAACATTGATGGGAAAGGAGAAGACGATTCATTCTCCTAGACAGATATAGCACGAGGATTGAGTCTTTCACTAGTTAGTTCGACTGAGTGGTGGACACAGCTTTCTAGGGTTGAGACGCGCCCTAGTCAGGTATGGTATTTTGCTAAGTAAGGAATAGGATTAAGTTTAGGAATGATTTGCATGTTGATTGCTCTATGCATGTATTGATTTGATGATTAGGGAATCACGTAGAATATAACTGCTTGAAGAACCCAGAATTGACAACTTATATACTCTGATATGTGCTTTGAATTGTTTTATAATTTGTTGCTATAGTGAAGATGGATCGTACTTCTGAGTTTGGATTATTATGTTTTGGCCTACATTCGTGTTGATATATCATATGTTTGGGAAGGTGTGATAGTTTGATGTATTGGTGCTTTATGGAGTTATGTGTTCTTTGTGAATTGTTGAGATTGTGATTGTGTGAATCAAGCATGTGTTTAATTTGACTGTTCATGGCATACAGGCTTGTGAAAGAAGTTTTGAGATTCAGATGATATCGTTGCTTTAAATATGTTGCATTACTTAAAGCATACTGCATGTGTTGGCAAGAAATGTTTTATTAAGATTGTGGCATTGCATGGTGGAATCATGGCATTTGGCATAGTGTGATTCATTGATGACATAGGGTGGGTGAGCACAAGGTGCTATGCATTATGAGGGTGTAGATCCTGTGGTGAAAAACCCAAAATCGGCCATTGCATTGGTGCCTGCTACCCAACGGGAGCGATCCGTGAACAGGTGTTGGTTACTCGGCTACCCATCGGGAGCGATCCGTAAACCGAGACATGACATGCATGGTGTTGACATGACATGCATAGAGTGGACATGGATGTGGCATAGAGTTGTGTGAATATTTCATATGCATTGTCATGTGGCATAGAGTTGTGTGGGTTGTTCATGTGCATTGTCATTACATTGCATGGACAATTGGATGGCATATGGATTCATTACCATTATGTGGTATGCATGATTTGGAAAGCATGCGGATTATTGTCGTTATATTGCATAGATGATGTGGAAGGCATGTGGATTGTTATTATTGCCATGCATAGATGATTTAGAAGGCATATAGAGATAAATGTACACTTGCACATGCCATGCCTTACATTTTGTTCCTTGCATTAGCATTGTATCATGCCAGCAGTTGAGCTGACCCATTCGTGGGCAACATTTTTCAGATGACACTCCAGGCACCTGAGACTTGAGGAAGTCTCACAGAGCGGAGGAGACCCGAACTTAGAAGGATATTTGGCCCGTGAGGCATGTGTTATGATGTACGGGCTTAAGCCCAAAGACATGTATATATATATATATATATTGACCGAAGTGAACGTATGTACGTGTGTATCTATTTAATTGTCTTCGGTTGTATAAGTAGGCGATGTATATTTAACTTTGATAAAGTTGTGGCCATCGAGTGAGGATGGATTGTGATGTGTTTGTATATATATGATGTATTGTGATTATCAGGGGGAAAAAGGCTCGAAAAACAAAGGAGGTTCTGCCGAAATTTTTTTAAAACGGGAATGTATGTAGGCTTGTATCTAAATCAGTTAAATTGGTATTTATTTATTTATTCGTCTATTTAATTATCTATTTATTTCCTTCTTTTATTTCGCTTTAGTCGCGTCCCCGGGTTTGGTTGGAAATTCGGGGTGTGACAATAAAATAGCTTTTTACCTAATCGTACAACTAGCAAGTGTAAAGACAAAACCTATCAGACATCTCCTCTTATCCAAAACACTAGCATAATCTAAATCAACATAACCAACAACACTAGAACTAAAACCAAAAGCTCTATAAAAAAAATTAGCCAATATCTGAAGTCCCTTTCAAATACTGAAGTTTCCATTTCACTACTTACCAACAAGCCTTGCCAGAATTAGTCATGTAACAACTGACTACACTAATTGCTTGTGAAATTTCTAGATGTGTGCAAACTATACTATACATGATGCTACCAACTACATTCAAATAAGGAACACTCAACATATATTGTTCATTTTCTTCACTTTCCGATGACAATGCTGTTGAAAGCTTAAAATGAGAGGCAAGTAGAATACTCACTAGTTTGGAACTTTATATAGAAAAATACTCGAGCACCTTTTCAATGTACTCTTCTATGACAAGTACAAATTTCTATGTTTCCTATATTTGTGAATCTCTATACCCAAGATCTTCTTTACAATATCGAAATCTTTCATACCTAAATCTTTCATCTCAAACTCATTACTCAGTTAGAACTTCAAACTACCAGTCTCTGACATGCTTTTGGTCGCTGTAAACATGTCATCCACATAGAGTTACAAGTAAACGAAAGAACCATCTGACAATTGTCTGTGATATATGCAACTATCAAATTACTCCTCGAGTAACTATGTCCCACCGTAAAGGTATCAAAGTGCTTGTAACACTATCTTAGAGTACTTCTTCAAGTCATATAATGACCTTTTCAACCTACAAACATAATCTTCTTTACCTTACAAAACAAAACTCTCTAGTTAATTCATGTAGATAGTCTCCTCAATCTCGCCATGTAAAACGGCTATCTTGAGATCAAGCAGCTCAAGCTCTAAGTCAAACAAAGCACATTATAGGAAAAGCCACTTTTAGCGACGTGCGCGAGCGTTGCTAATAATAGCAATGAATTTCGCTAAAGCAATTTAGTGACGCACAAGTGGGCATTGCTAGAGGCATCCCGAATATTCGTGTTGCTAATACTATCAGCGACACGCACACTTCTATGCATCGCTAAAGGTAACTATTAGTGACGATCAGTAGGTATCGCTAATAATCAGGTAGAAGCGTTGTTAATACTATACATAGGACGCAATAGAAGTCACTAATTGGGACCTTAAACGACGCTCATAGGGCATCACAAATAGTTTATTAGCATTCCTTAGCGACGACTGTGGTGCATCACTAATAGTATGTTTATAGAATTTTGTACCGATGCCTTCAGTATGTCGCTAATAGTATATTTATAGCGACGAATGTGAAGTGTCGCTAAAAACTAAATTTTGGGTGTTTTAGCGACACCTTTCTGTGCGTTGTTAAAATTTAATTTATTTTTTTTTTGGGCATATTTTGACCTGAATTTTTTTTTTTTTTTTTTATTCTTGTTTAAAGTCTGTATCAATCATCCTGATATACAATAAAATTCAGGCCCTGTTTGGTTAGTGTTTCAAAATTTGTTTCATAATTTTTGAAAATTGAATTTATGTTTGGATAGGATTTTCAAATATTTGTTTCAAAATTGATTCTGAATATACATTTTTCACCTTTTTAAAAATTTTCAAAAATCTTCCCCCCTCCATCTCTGTTTTTTTCACTTTTGTATGTCTCTCGGAATCTACCTCCCACTGTATTCTCACTTTCTCCACCGACGTTCTCTTTTCCATAGCGTCAATTTCACTCTGTATTTACAATCCCAATCACACCGATCCAATCATCGAGCTGTAAAGGATTCCATCTTCAGCCTTTTTTTTTTTTTTTTTTCTTTCTACTTTCATATCCTGAATCTCCCAATTCTTGACTTGTCTTTAAGGTCATCGTCTTCAATCCAGCTCAGTGATTTCATTCCCCAGCTCAAAATGCTAGACTGGTGCCTCGGAGCTCGCCGGGTTCGACAATTGCAGAAAATTCTCTGGAATGGTAAGCTTACCATCTTTTGCTTATTCTTGACGGTTATCGTTCTTCGGGGTAACCTCAGTGCCGGAAAGTTCGAGACTCCCCAGCAAGACTTTGAGGAGATCCGTGAGCGCTTCTACTATTGCAAGTGTACCGAGCCTCGTCGCGTCCTAGTAAAAGCCCAAACCACCACCACGGCTGCCGAGTCTGCATCGAACAACAATTACGCTACATTTGATCAGTATGAGGGGATGATGAAGAATTTTCATCCAGGCCTTGGTGATCATCAGTGGCCCCTTGTAACACACTTTGTTGGTTGCAAGCCCTGTGGGAAGTTTGGTGATTATCCAGTGGAGAGGTGCTTGAAGCAGATGGATCGTGCCTTCAACTTCGGAGACAATCAAATTCTACAGATGTATGGGGTCACCCACAAGTCACTTGAATAAAAGATAAACTCGAACAATTTAATATTTTAAATAATATTAAATTATTTATTTATTAAATTAAATTAATAAATTAATAAATTTTAAAATATGTTTGAACTTAATAAATTATAAGCTGGAGATTGGATAGAGGTAAATAATACTTCAATTTTTTTGTGTATATAAATTCAAATATTATTATATCCAAAAGCATTTTCACAATTTTTAACTCAGAAACTAAATTCTGATTAGCATAACCAAACGCATTTTCACAGTTTTCAAAAAATCAATTACAAAATTCTGAAACACATTTCAGAAATATTTTTTAGAAAATCGTATTTAAATCACTATCCAAACGCAACCTCAAACATTCTGAAATGAATATATTAAAAGAAAAATGCATTCATATATATATATATATTATACTAATTATTTACAATTGTAAAAGTAGAATTTATCAATAAATACAAAAATAAAAAATTGTCTCAGAAAATGTAACTACAGATGTCCATGAAAAGAAAAAAACAAATGAGAATAGTAAGTCCCGATGCAGAACAGAAAGACGGCAGCACAATAATCCTGATCAATCTAAAATAAAGATCAAATAATATATATTAGAACACTTATTAAATATATATGAACATAGAATGTGAATATGTTTTTTTTTTGCATGCATAAATAGTAAGAACGACATAAAGTAGCATAAGTTTCAAACCGATGACCCGAACCAAGTGTCGTAAGTTTGGGAAATCTATTTTATCATTTTTGAGGTGTGTGATGGAATTTTGGGCTCGTTAGGTTGATATCCGGTGTTTTGGTCCTCAAAACTCCAAAATGGGCCTTTTTGGAGTAGAAACTTACATAAGTTTCAAACCGGTGATCCAAACCGAGTGACGTAAGTTTGTGCAAGTTTATTTTATCATTTGTGAGGTGTGTGATGGGGTTTTAGGCTCGTTAGGTTGATATCCTGTGTTTTGGTCCGTCAAAACACCAAAATGGGCATTTTTGGAGTAGAAACTTGCATAAGTTTCAAACCGATGATCCAAACCGAGTGATGTAAGTTTGTGCAAGTCTATTTTATCATTTTTGAGGTGTGTGATGGGGTTTCAAGGTCGGTAGGCTGATATCCAACATTTTGGTCTATCAAAACCCCAAAATGGGCTTTTTCGGAGCAAAAACTTGCATAAGTTTCAAACTGGTGATCCGAACCGAGTGCCATAACTTCGTGCAACTCTATGTTATCATTTTTGAGGTGTGTGATGGGTTTTTAGGATAGTTAGGCTGATATCCAACATATTGGTCCTTAAAAACCCTAAATTGGGCCTTTTTGAAGTAGAAACTTACATAAGTTTCAAACCGGTGACCCAAACGGAGTGTCGTAAGTTCATGCAAGTCTATTTTATCATTTATAAAGTGTATGATGGGGTTTTGGGCTCGTTATCTTGGTATCCAATGTTTTGGTCCGTCAAAACCTCAATTGTGAATGTACAATCTATATTGCAATCAACAGTAAATCAAATGCTTGATTCCACTTAGATAAAATTTCGACAATATCTCCCCACGGTTCTCCAAGTATATGAGATAGACATTACCATGCCTAAATATATACCTAGAGAACAATAGGGGATCGTGTTGAAATTTTCTCATAGTGGAACATTCAAGCATGCGCTATTGATTGCAATGCAGATTTATGCATTCCCAAACTGTCCTACTCTAGACAATTCAAGAATTGATTTTCATTCACACGAGCCCAATTGTGAATAAATTTTGTAACAAGATTCACATGTGATGAAAATGACTCTTGAACGGGCCTAGGCTTACATAAATGCAATCCATAACTTACAAAACTAGTCCCAATATTTTTTTCACGAACTAATCCCTTAAAAAAAATAAAGATCAAACAGTAAGGTTTTTCACAGAGTAGCAGCTACTTCGTGAAAGTTTTTGTTATTGTATTGATCAACTATAAAAATGATACCTAAACCTAGTTTATTCTCCATAAATGCACGTTTTCAATATAAGGAAAATAAAGTAGATAATTTAATCGAACCTTTAAATCTCTTTTACTTGATTTCCTCCTCACCGACTAAGAGCTCTCTCTCTTTAGCATGTTTCACTCTTTCTCTTTTTTTGTTTTTATTTTTTTTTTCTTTAATAAAACGTGTGACACACTAGATAGTTGGTCGGCCACTTAGTGTGTGTGTGTGTGTGTGTGTGTGGTTTCAACTATAAACTTATAAATGTGTGTCACACTAGATAAATCATGATATTAAGACTATATTTTGAAAGAGTGGTAGTCTAACCACAAATTAATGCTATCCAAAATGGCCAACTAACAGAAAACATAGGTAATTGATGACCAAATAGAAGACGTGTGCATATATAGTTGCAACCATCGATTGTAAGTTTTATAAATAACATAAACCAAGAAGGAATCAAACTATTGCAATTTAGTTTTTATCCTAGACTAGTCTAGTAGTAGCAACTCCTACATCTACTACAATTTGCATCACTTTTATTCCGCCAAGATTGTTATCAATTAGAACTATCTAAGTGTAGTCTATTGTCTTACTCAAAGTTGTAATACAAAGTTTTATTTGAGTTATGTTGTGTTGGACTTACTCAACATTTCATATCTTAATTTTGTTCTAATTGTGTATCATCTTATTTGTAGAAATCATTTCCTAAAAAGTAATTAAACCTCAATTGAAAGACAATTTTATACTTTTCAATATCGCTTAAGTCTCCAAACACAAGTACAAGGATAAAGTTTGGTATATCTAAGCTTATCCAACTCTAACACACCTGCACATTAGTTCTCAAGTACTAAGCCACTAATTATTTTTAACCAAACACAAGTATACAATTTTTAACATAAACTTAGGTCATTATTGAATCGTTTTGCCCCTCAAAATTCCAAAACTAAGTTGTTTTAGAACTTGAGTTTCTAATATGCTACATTCATGCATAGGTTACAAACAGAGAGTGCAAATTTGGTTATGTAAGTTTCAACAAGTTAATTTGGTCACCGTTTTTTAGTTACATATATTTATATCATACATTTTCCTACATATGCAAAGGGATTCATTAGCCCTCATACAATGCATCTACACCAATGAATGCTTAACATATAAATAAATACATGAATTACACTGCATATTTTGATTATGTCAAATATTCGTCGACTTGGGTATATTACACTAGAACTAATAAATATTTTCAGCTATTTTAATCATTCCAAAGCAAAAAAAAACACATGAAGGTAAGTCCAAGTGAATTTGTAGGCAGATTCCACAATGGCACAATTGTGGAATTCAACGATATGTTTGTGTGCATGTGTGAAACAACCAACTAGTAAGAGTATAAAAATGAAATGAACTAGTATATAATTTTATGATGGACGACCAAAAAAAAAAGCATGACAATAGGTTAAAGATCAAGGACATAAGACTCAGGACAATAGAAAGAGGAATAAAATTACTAATGGGGTTTCGGGAGTTACCGTCTTCAGAGAACAGTCGTCGTTGCCGATTAGGCCGTCTGTTACCGTCGCCAAATGTGTCGTCTGCCACTGCCGTCAGAACCGTGCTTGGGGAGTGAGAGTGACAGATCGAGAGGGAGAAAAAATTAAGGATTGAAACAGAGAGAAGAATAAGAAAATAGGGGTCGCGGTCGCGTTATAAATGGGGGACTTTTTAGCGACGCACAGTGAGCGTCGCTAACAAGTCATTGTGCATCGCAAAAAAGCCATAACACAACGTCGTTCTACTAATAAAACTATTAGCGATGCTCACATGCGCATCGCTAACTTTGGGCAACGTACACGTGCTTCGCTAATAAAGTATTGTCCGTCGCCAAAAGATTCGCGCCTATTTTTTTGGCATATGCAACCAAACTTGCATAACCATATCTTTAAGGTGGCCTAATTTGTCTCATTTCTCTATTTTTCTTGTTATAGAAGAATGACTGATGATTTTTTTATTATTTTACTTCTTAGCTCATTGAGCATGGTGTGATTACTTTTATCCTATACTAGTGAGATATAATTATAACTAATTTCATCTTAAATAAACATTCAAACATAGAATAGAATATCACTTATCATGTCCAACCCTCTTATCCCGTCAAACAAACATAGCCTAAAGAAATTCCCTTGGATTTTTGCCTTTTGTTTTTTTATTTTATTAGTCCTTTTCACCAATTGTAATTTGAGTTTTGGTTATCTCTCTATTTTTCAGAGAGTTTGAAAAATCACTGCAGTATGTTAAAAGCTCTCTCCGCCATAAAAATCCTGATGTTGTGATTCAAATTGGATTCTCGTCAAATTAAATGAAAATGATTGAATTTTGTTCTGTAATTTTTTGTTCACACGTGTGCATTCTTACGTATGGATAAACACCCACACCCACACCCACATATTTTGATTATGTGTGCATTTCATTAAAGAATGTCTAGTTATGGTCTTATAAAATTAAAATGCTTAATATGATAACTAATCTATAAATAATATCTGTTCAAGTCAGAAGCCATCATCTCTGTAACACTTATTTTACATGATAATATTCTCGTCTGTGAATAATGCAGTTGATGAAGATTTTGAAAAATATGGACTGCAATACTAAAACTTGATCTTGTTCATTTTCTTTTTGTTTTTTTTCCTTTAAAAAATTGGGACAATATTAAAAAAGTGTCTTCTTCAATGGGCTCCACAGTTGGCAATCAAGGAGCTTATTTGTGAGAGATGAGGGAATCTTGACAGAGGAAGAAATTTTCAAAGATTCTGTGACGTGGTCTACTGTCTCACTCACGGAATAATTTCTCGAATATTCGATCACTTGTTCCGACCTTTTGAAATATTATTTTGTACAGGACATTATACAGAAAATATGGTTGATTTGTTTTGAGAAGGTAGCTTGAGTTCAGGAATGACAAGCAAACCAATGTTTGTAGCCTTCCAAGGTTTTGCACCGACTGATGGACATTGTTCAGGAGATGAAATGGCACAAAATGATCGATATTTCCTTGATTTGATTGCAAAGTTTTAAAAATACACACTTTCATAATAATATCTCCTGTCCCTGCATCTTTTCCTAAGACAGTAGGATATATACCCAATGAAGTTTGATCTTTACAGCTTCATTTGTCAAGAAGGAATACTGTATATTATTTAAGCATACAATGCAATAAGTATAGGCTTGCATCAAGTGGGAAGAGTGGAACCAACTCAAAAATTTATTTTCAGAAGTCGGAAAGCAAACTGAGAGGCTTGTCATACAAAATGTCCACTTCTGAACTTACTTGAATAATAAATAACATTCTGAGAAATCATTTGGGCTCATTTTCTATAATAGCTACAGGAAGCCACTATTAGTATTCAAGCTACATAGTCAATAATATTCCTTAATTTATATATATATATATATATGAGGTAAATATTACTACAAATCAACCTCTCAAAAATGCACGCCTATGATTTTCTTACTCTCCTAAATATATGTTTGAATTACAAGAAATGACCAAGTCGAGTTGACCTATACAATGGTTTACTCATATTGTACCATAACAGCCTCCTCTGCTACGATCCAACCTTCACTGTCTGACTTTTCTTGCTTGGACAAGTGAGAACAGCTCTAGAAATAACACGTTAACAAAAAACAAAAAAAAAAAAAAAAAAAGGGGTGTGAGATTATACAGCTTAGAACAGCACAAACAAAATTAAACACACATTTGAGAGCACAGACAAACAAAAACCAGCACTCAAATCTACCCGTAAAAATGGAGAAAGAATTTCTTTTTTCGTCATCAGTAAGAAGAATTATGTACTCCACCCTATGGGCAGCTATTACCACTGTACTAGGAGAGCATTGGCAAAAAGGAAAATTTAAGGCCCCCATATGTAGATGATTAAAAAGGGTCACAGTCCACTGAAAACTATGATGCACATAGATCGTGTTTTCCTTTCTTTTCTATTTCTATTTCAATTTCTTTCATCTTCTTTTTTTCCTTTTCTTTTCTCCCTTTTCCTCTTGTTAGAACAGGTCAACAGGGTTACAACAAAAAAATCTCTAAGTATTGTCAATAAATTTCAGTTAACTTTGCATTCACTCTACTCCTTACTAGAGATGTCTAAAAACGAACAAACTAAAGCTAAATTTTCACACAAATTTATAACTGAATGAAAACTTAGCAAGCCATCCAGGCATAAATCTAAAAGCAGATAGTTTTTATAACCAATAAGGTCAATTTAGAGCAAGCTATATGATGTCTAAAACATTTGTGGGTATGTTTCAATAAAGCCATTCTGGTGTTAATAAAGCTTACAGAAAAGGACAAGTGTACACACTATTTTGTATATATCATTATGCATATACTCACCTTCGAACAAGTATATACAATCAAAGTCATCCAGTTCCAGTTCTCCAGAGAATGATCCGTACAATCATTGGCTGCTTGCTGTAGAAAATATAATAATGGGGGCATCAGCTGCATTTCATAGTGCCTTGACTCACCACAGAGACTGCATGTCCCAGGGTCTCCTGCCTGGGCTGTAGCAAGAAGTGGCTTTCCACCGTACGAGTATCTGAGTGCACAAGGACATGAAAAATTGTCAGAAAGGGAAAAAGGTGAGGTCAGAGACTTGAGAAAAATGAGAGTGTGTCTGGAGTGCAAGGCAATGCGTCAGTGTTGGAAGGTGAAATGGTATCTTCGTTGGGAAAACACTTGTAGAATAAACAATATTACAGGGAAGCAGAAACACAGCCTCGGTCTTCGGAAAAAATAATTAATTACTAAAACATTAAATAAATCAAAGAAAAATTATCAATCAAAGGGAACTCCAGTCACCGAATGAAATACTAATCCATATGTGCTAACAAGTTAAGAAAAGGAGTATAAATAATCATAGTTGTTAGTATCTTACGATATGTGATACGTATCTTACGATACATGTTGTTAGTATCTTACGATACATTTCATTATAGACATAAAACGATACTTATCTTTTTATACCGTATCTTACAATATGCGTTCCGTATCTTACAACAATACATTTCGATACACACAATATATGTGATACACACAAATCACGCTAAACGACTTTGTTTTGACCTCTTTTTTATTATTTTGTTATATATGTTTTTTGTTTTGTTTGATTTTATATTATTTTTTTTGTAATGCCTAGAGATCTTTTGTCAAACAAGAAAAAATAAAAGAAAGTAATTTAATAAGATGAGAATGAGAAGTGAGCACATATAATAAGTTGAATAAGAAAATGGAAGTAAAAAATTCTTGGCATCTAATGATGACAAGCATGATATCGATGCCACTGAAATTGGATATTAAAATAAAAATGAGATAGATTAAAAAAATAAATAATTTTAAATTTTGACATTGATGAACTTTGTTAGACAATTAGATTAGTAAATTTAGTTTAAAACTTGTAGTATTTATAAATCTTGATTCTTGTATTGTATGAAATTTAAGTTTTTTTTTTTTAAGTGAGTTGAAATGTTTTTCTTATCATTTCATACACTGTTTATATATAACATAATACAATATATTTGAAAAACGAAACAACTATGTTTGGTAGTACTTTGAATTTTAATTGTTGGATAAATAATAATAATTTATACATCTAACTTTTATGACAAGTGAATTAAAATATTATTATAGCATTTTAAATATTATATAAAAAAAGGGTCAAACCCCCAAAAACCCACCCTTGAAGATTTAACCCCCACGACTGCATCCTTGTTGGTTTTGCCGCATGCACCGGCCTCTCAACACAGGCAGTGTTTAATTGAAGACTTGCGTAGTAGTAGAGAGTGGAGCCCACACCTATATCTAGAAAGCAAACCCATCACTGGAGACTCCTCCTACCAAGATACTACGTTGGCGCCCAAGAGGCTGGCCCCAAGACTCGAACTGAGGACTTCGGGATCAATACCTAATGTCTTTTCCAACTGAGCTAACCCTTGGGGTTATTTTAAACATTATATATATATATATATATATATGTAGGATAATTATACTTACCTCCCTTAAAATTTTTAATAATTGCAGACAATACCCCTATTATTTCTAAAATAACACTATCCTCTTAGTTTCAATGTTGGTATCATATTCCCTCATGCCGTGATTGACTGTTAATTGACTTAACGGAAGTGAGTGATATCAACATAAAAATCACATGAAATGCCCATTTTGCCCTTACTAATAATGCAAAGACAAAACTATCCTTCACAACCCATAATTAAATGACATTACTTCCCAACTCTGTCTTTTTTAAAATGCATACACTTTTGGGTTAAAAGTTAAAATATATAGTCTCTCTTTAAAATTGAACTAAAAATTCATTCATCTCTAAAATTTTAAAAATAAAAAAAAAAAGTTTAATTTCTCTTTAAAAAAATAGTATTTCATTGTTAAAAAATTACTTCTCTCCCAAAATTATTCTCTCTATAAAATTGATCTCTCTTTAAAATTGATCTAAAAATTCATTCATATCTAAAATTTTAAAAAAAATGTTAACTTCTCACTAAAAATAAATAGTATTTCACTGCAAAAAAATTACTTCTCTCCCAAAATTATTCTCTATAAAATTGATCAAAAATTTCATTCATCTCTAAAATTTAAAAAAAAAAAAAAAAAAAAAAGCAGCAATATTACAAATCAAATTACTGGTTGCAAAAGAGAAATCCAATTTCAAAGTAGGTAAAAGAGAAAAAAAAAAAAGTGTTTTGAGTCTTGAATTATTAACCAATCAATCAACCATAAAACAGTGCTGCACGTACTCATAAAAAAAAAAAACTCCCAAGTATTTTTCAGAATTCTCATTGCTTTTATTGCACAGCCTACCTAAACGAACCATTACAATGGAATAACAACCCATTATCCCAACCAATAAAAAACTCCACAGGCCACCAAACCATAAGAAGCAATCTCAACAAAACCAAGAGAAAATAAAATCTCAACACCATTCAGAGTCCAAGGCTGAAGAGGACAAAATAGAATGCAACTCTCATCCACCAGCCAATACATCAAACCAAAATCGAGAAAAAGAACAGAAAAAAAAAAAACAGCCAATGAAAACCCAGCAAAGCAAAAGAAACTCACAAAAGCAAGTGATTAGGAAGAAAAAGATGTCATATCAAACTACAAGTGATTATTGTTTGATTTCAAAAACTAAAAGAAAAAAGAAAATGAAGCACAAAAGAATCTATAAAATTCCTAAAATTTCTCTCAAAAATCTGGTTAAATTGCAAATTCCTAATCTATTTACATACCAAGTTTTATAAAATCACAGAAATCAACCCTTTGATTTAGTTGTAATCTTCGTCCAAATAAAGTAGCTATCACACCATCACAGACTAAGAGATGAAAATCTGGAACTCTGATACCTCCTAGACCAGAGTTAATGGCTGCATGTCTTTTTCCCCAAATCGAACCCAAACTGAATATACCCAAATCGATCATGTAAGATCGATATATTCCGATTTCGTTTTTGTGTGTGTGTGTGAGAGAGAGAGAGAGAGGGAGAGATGGGGGTTGGTGGTTTTGAGTAGGCTTGAAGAGAGATGAAGGGGTGCGGTGGTTCATATGATTGACAGCGTTGGCAATGGTGGTGGCGGCTGGGCAGTGGAGGTGGTGACACCTTGGGTAGTGGCATTGGTTTTTTACCGTTGATGCTTCATGTAAAGAACATGATATGTAAGAGAGAGAGAGAGAGAGAGAGAGAGAGAGAGAGAGAGAGAGAGGAAAAGGGTTATTGACTTTTTTTACTAAATAATATTATTAAAATACGAGGTAAGTTGGTAATTGAACAAATTCCATTAACGATGTTCCGGGGCCAATACTGACCCAAGGGAGGGGGGGGCAGTGTTATTTCAGAAATTATAAAGGTATTGTCTTCAATTGTCAGAAACCCTATCAATATATATGTGTATATATATATATATATATTAATGTGTGTGTATATATCTATATAATTATTTTGAAATATATTTTAAAAAATACACGTATCTTATGATACACGATACGATACCCGCTATGATAAGCATTTTTTAAAAAATAATACGGATTCCAACAACGTTTCAACAACTTTGTAAATAATTACAGCTTGAATTAGGGAACAAGTTTAACTTTTTATTATTTTATAGAAATTATCAATCAAATTTGGCCACATGAAAGTATAATCATTTAGGATTTGGATTGATGTACCCCTAACTTACCAAGGCCAGTTGAGGATGACCAAGCAACTCTAGAGGTCCCCAGGAACACTTTGTAGGACCTGCGGCCTTGTAATAACTTCCGAAGTGGGGTTGGAGTCGGGAAAGAAGAAGGACTCACAGGGAAAACCTCGGCCCAGGGAACCTTATCCTAAATTCATATTGGGAAAGAATCTCAAAGATATCAAAATCCCGAAGAATCAGGGATACAGAGGATCGTGTAGAAGATGTCGACATAATGGCCACTTGTGCCCCTTTAAAAATGGGAGAGGTACGAAACAGAAACTCAATTATTCTTTCTTTTAAAAAAGTACTCCAGAGCTTTCCACGATTCTAACTTGATCATTGGAATCAGACAACTTCCGGTGAGCTGTGATCTTTAGTTTTGCAGGTCCTCAAGGAGTTTTGGCCATAGCAGCTTCATACGATAACAGTTTGGCGTTGTCTATGGGAACTCATGACTTACATGCTTGCAAATTCAATGTAATTGCACTAAGACTCCGACCTAGAAACCGACAAGCAATATCGCAACAATCCCAGGCTCCCAATCCTCACCCAAATCAAAGCAACCTAGGGAGAGAGCGACGGGATCCTAGGATAGATGCCCTTACTCGACAAGTGGAGATCCTAGCACAAACAGTGGCAAATATGGTTCAAAACTAGAAACAAAGACAAGCTCCTCTGCCACCTCAAGCACCCATGCCACCATAGGCATCAGCTCCGCCAGAGGCACCTCTGCCACCACAGGCACCAATTCCACCTCTGGCACCAGTACATCCTCAAGTGCCAGTACCACCCCGAGCTCCAGCACACGTACCTACACCAAGTCCTGGCACAAGCACAAGCTAGGGACGACAGAGTTCAACCTTTGGCACAACTAAACCACGGTACTGCGTCTCAGCACCCGTCACAGTCTCAACATCAATCAATGTCACCTCGGAATTCAAAGCCAGAGGCATAATCGCAAGAAGTCAAAAGGGCAAAATAAAGAGGAAGTGCACATAAAAACCCAGATTATCAGCATCTGTATGCTTTGTTTAGAATGTTAGGTACCTCGTTCACTGCCACCATCATGGTAGAAAAGCAGCTTTGTCCTCCCAAAATTCGAATTGTATCATGGAAAATTTGACCCCGCTGATCATCTGTCCCACTTCCACCAAAATTCGAATTGTATGGGAGAACTGACGCGCTAATGTTCGGGACATTTGTAATTAGCTTGAAAGGACTTGCACTAGATTGGTTCCATCGTTTGCCTAGGAACTCCATCACCTCTTTTCCCAAGCTGCGCATGAGATTTGTTGGTCATTTTATCACCAACAGAAGAATAATGAAAGGTCCTCAATTCCTCTAGACTGTTAAACAAGTTAAGGGAAAAACTTTAAGGGAGTACATAGAATGATTCAGTGCCGAAATTACCTCAATTAACGGTGGAGAAGAAAGATTCAACGTAGCAACACTGACTACTCGACTATAGCCCAGACGATTTAAAGATTCCCTTACCAAGAATCCCCTAGCAAGTATGTCCAACTTGTTGGTCAAGGCTCAAAAATACACAACTCTTGAAGATTTTAAAGACTCCAAAAAAGAGCCGAAAGACTAAGCATCAAAAGAGGATCAGCTCAAAGAAGATCCTCTAAGGGCGAAAAGAAACGCAGGAGCCCGGAAAAGCCAGATCGGAAGAATAATACAAGCACTTTGCCCAAAAGAGTAGATCCTTATACTCCGTTAAATGCCCCCTTGAGACACATTCTGCACCAAATTCAGTCCAGAGAAAACCTAAGATGGGCCGAAATGATGAGGGGCAATCAAGAGAAAAGAGATCGGAATAAGTACTACGAGTTCCATAAAGACCATGAGCATACGACAGACGAGGCCAATTGAGGACGACCTAGCAACTTTGGAGGTCCCCAAGAACACTTTGTAGGACCTGCAGCCTTGTAACAACTTCCGAAGTGGGATTGGAGTTGGGATAGAAGAAGGAAGACCTCGGCCAGGAAACCTTATCCTAAATTCAAATTGGAAAAGAATCTCAAAGATATCAAGATCCCGAAGAATCAAGGATACCAAGGATCGTGCAGAAGATGTCAACATAATGGCCACTTGGGCCCCTTTAAAAAAGGGAGAGGTATAAAGCAGAAACTCAAGTCTTCTTTCTTTTTAAAAGTACTCCATAGCTTTTCACGATTCTAACTTGATCGTCGAAGAGTAGTTCACCAAACAAATTGAGCTCTGATCTTTAGTTTTGCAGGTCCTCAATGAGTTTTGGCCATAGCAACTTCATACGACAACATGGATCATTTTGTATAAGTGGGTATCAACAACCGAACCATGCATCACCTGTTTATGTGCTTTTAGTTATCACAGTGGCATCCACAAAATAATTGCAATTGGAAACAAATACCTTCTCTAGCCCACTAAACTTATTGATGTAGGATGAGTGTTGTGGTACACTATCCTAATATTATAACAAAACTGAGTTGTAGGAGAGTGATGTAGGATGAATGTTCAATTTTGGACCATCCAATATGAGTATTTCTGTAATAGCTTGGTTGGTACCTTGGGATGAGTTGTCTTCATGGAGGCAACTGCTTGACCTAACAACACTATAGTTTTCCATAAATAAATAAAAAGAAAGACAGAGGCTTGATACCTGAAACATTGCTCTGGAAATGCATCCATTCGCTTCTTGAACTTGAGGTAAGTCCTGTCAGCATTTAAAGCTCTATCATATTCATAACGCTCCTCTTCCCATGTTTCTCCCTGTTCATGATCATCAAGATCGCTCCGGTTCTCCTTAATGGAAAGAAATGAACAGCTCAAGGATACAGAAGTAACCTCCCTTGAGGATGCCTCTTCCTGAGTATATGTATAAAAGCAAGGCAACACTGCAACCAACAAACAAATGAACTAAATAATTAACACAACTACAGCTTATAAGCACAGCAGCACAATCATTCCATACCAGGTCATGACAATTGGAACGTCAAATTTTTTTTTTTTTTTTTGTACATAAGTATGAAACATGGAAATGGCTAAAACCACCCAATTTTTGAGTTTTATGTTTTTTACTAATCATTTTCTTCGTTTTTATTTATTTTTTCTGTCTTGGCTCTATGTAAGAAATCTTTCTTCTTTATATTTTTGGCTAGGCAGCACGGGGACTTGAGCCCCTAGCCATAGGGTTGACAAAACAACTGGATACCATCTGATCTAGTAGGCCACCGGTGGTGCTATGGAATGTAACTAATCACTTCTCCCATAATTAGCATAGGACAGAATATTCACATAATATGGATCCTTTTGAAAGATACACACACATATTCTTTCCAGTATTTAAGCTTTGTAAATAATCAAAGAAGAAATATATAGAATTTATGCATTTGTAAATAATCAAGAATAAATATATAGAATTTTATGCATACGTTCGCTGGATAACGACATGCTTTCAACTGATCATTTGATGCAAGGCAAGTAACCTAATTATAACCTGCTTTTAGGAAACAGCCCTATTCTTGGCAAGTATAAAGACTTCCAATGAATTGGTCATCCTGTAAATTAGTCAGAACTAACTTCTCTCTTATTATGTTTTCTACTTCTATATTTATACTCTGTCCTCTTCTTACTTTCAAATTTGAGCAAGTTCTCAAATAATAGTTTCTGGAAACAAGTGAAGAAGGTTCAATTACCAATTGTATTAAATGAGCAGAGACCAGAACCTGAACTTGTATTAAGCATGAAAACGGTGCCTTGTCATGAGACATAGACCACAAAATACTAATACTAAATATCTGTTAAAAAACAGGCAAATTATCAGATACTAGAAAGACAAATTAAAAAACTAAGCACCACAGGAGAGAGGGTCAACATTATGTTGAGAGTTTTCTTCCAGAAGAATTCAAATTGTACCTGGTGTGTTATTATCAACCACTCTTGGTTTTTGGCTTATAGGTGAGGGCTTCACAGTAGACTCAGGATGATGATTACTATTTTGTTTCTTGGACTGAGAAGCCAAGTTTCCGGCTTTGGAAAGAGCCCTGCCCAGCTGCTCTAGATCTATGTCATCATAATTTTCATCATCATCCTCTTCTCTAGAGTCAAATGTCCACAAATCCTCCCGCCAATCAGTGTTTGAGGTTGAAATAGAAGATGCAGTCAAAGGGATCACTTCACAACAGGATGTGTTTGATTCCTCAGCACCAGGATATTTCTGAATGCGAAGAGATTGCCAGCTGCATATTTCAGAATAACAGTAAAAGACAGTAGAATCATAACAATTACCTCCCTAAAAAACTTTTACATTTCATCAATAAAACATCATAGAGAAATTTGAAGAAGACCTTGCAGGAGTGCTCTCACATTTTGGCATTACACAACCGAAAATATAGATTACACGCTCTTCAATCTTCAATCTTTTACTTGAAATTGGAGCATAAACCTGAAAAAAAGCAAGGGAAGGAGCAAAAGAATAAAAGAAGAGTTTTTTCTCTCTCATTTCAAATGATAAAATTCAACAATGACAATGACAGAAAACTGATTTTAAAATGTAAACCTGTGCAATGAGACAGAGATTGCCTCCGCATGCACTGCACTCAAGTAGATCAGGTCTTATGTCAATATTTGGAATAGGCCAATCCTGTCAAGGAGGGGATACAAGGCTTATAATTCAACTACATCACATCTACTAATAATGTGTGTGACCATGTCCCATCAGATCACCTTCAGTTACTTACTGGAAGTCCACCAATTTTTGTTGTGTAATAATCAGATGCTTCAGAATTATCATCAGCCCATGGTCCTGGCATGCCTAGAATGACTTCACCCATTGGTAACCCTGACACAACAGAAAAGATGACGATAAATGCAATTAGTGAGAGAGGCAATGACATATGATCCACGCAATATACAACCACATAATTCCAAAATAAGTTGGGTATGGAACCTGGGACAAGGAAACCCAGAAAGATTAAGTTATGAAATAACTTCAAGGAATTTGCATGCTATGAATTTTTCAAACAAATGACAATAGCTTCAATGCAGTACCTGAAATTATGCCAATTATAAAACCCAAAAAAAGTAAAATAAAATAAAATAAAATTATTCTCATAAAATGCAGAATATAACTTAAGAAGGGATAATATACAGATGCAAAAAGAATATAAATGAAAATGTTTCGAGGCTAACAAATCACCAATCCAAATGATGCATCCAAGAGAGAATCGTGTAACTACATTAGAGTCTTGAAGATATATTCACTCATATAGAAATTACATTCACATTAAAAAATTTATTCAAAGTGTTTAACTTGCAAGAAAAACAACATTTTTTTCTCCAATTTTCATCAATTCACTGAAAATTTTTCATTAAAAAAATTATTGAACCTCTTTTTCCAATATTTTTATCCAACACAAAGAAAGCAATCAACAAGTTTAATTATTGAAAAATTAGCTCTATTAAAAGACAAAGGGGTTCATTGAAAAAATTCTGTTGAATTCCATATATCTCATTAGGTATTTTAGCATGAACTTTTGAAACAATTTCTGATGTCAATTCAGTTTGCCTCGCACCCAAAATTTAATATCAGCGTCAGTAACTTTCACTGGAAACAAGTTCCACTTACAAAAACAGATCCAAGTAAAAAATAAATGGGGACAAGAAACGAGAAAGATGCTAAAATTCATGAACAAAGCGAAACCCAAATTAGAAAGCACAAAACCTTGAAAGAAGCAGTAAATGCTACAACATAGGACAAAAAGTTTTCAGAGATTTGAATTGGTAAGGGCATCTCCACCACCCAAACCCATATCAAATTTAAATTTGAGTCAGAATCCGCGAAAATCATCCTCCAACCCTGTACTTAAACCCATACCAAATCAGTTTTTCCTCAAATAAAAACCCAAATCGGTGCACTACTGTTCACAACATCAAATTTCTAAAGGCTATTTTTTTTCCTTCCTAGTGTCACTTCAGATGGAAAATGAAAGGAAAAGGCAAGGAAAAGAAATGGAAAGAAAATCAGGAAAACAGACCTGGCGATGGCGAACGGAACAGTTGGCGATGAAGAACGGCGGTGACGGAGAGAGAAAAACTCTTGATGTGCCGATGATCGAGGTAGTCTCTGAAGAAGGATCGCTGAGAATCGAGATCCTGGACGCCGAGAAGCAGAGAACGTGAGGGGTTTGGAAGATGAAGGGGGTGTTGCAGACGGTGGATGCCGAGAAGCAGAGAACGCGAGCGGTTTGGAAGATGAAGGGGGTGTTGCAGACGGTGGAAATTTCTAGATGCTTGAGAAGCAGAGAAGAGTTTCACGGGCGAAGCTGACTCAACCCATTCATCTATCTACCCATCGCCAATATCCAACTGAATGAAAACACAGACAGATGAGGAAATAGGGAGATTAGAGAGATCTAACCAACCTAAGGTGATAGCAAGGAAAATATGACAGAGCCAAGAGGTGGTAACGGCGCTGAGAGGAGACCGAAGACGGCCAGGAATGTTTTCATGTTTTCTGTATATATGAAGGTCTAATAAGTGAAAGTTGGGTTTACCCACTAAATTCAGTTAATATAAAAAAGTAAATTCAGAGCATAATTAATATTTTATGCAAAAAAAAAAAATACGATTTCATCAACTGTTGCAGTGTGAATGACACCAATACACACAGACCAAGAACTAATTGCTTGAAAAATAACAAAGTTAGAGAACATGGTGCTGACCATCACTTGTTCAAAGCCTCAATTAACAATCACCTTGTTTTTCCTTAACGGTTTCATAATGAGAAAAAAATTAATGATGCAGTGAATATCTTATATCCAAACTAAGGGTTTTCTGTTCCATAATCTGTTTGGCTGCAGGGAAAATTAAGGAAAAGAAAAGAAAGAATTGGAACTTCATGTAGATTTGTTTCCGTTCTAAAGATAAACAAAAACTGAACTCGATTATGAGAATGAACTCTACACAAACGAAAGAGAGAATACCTTAGAAACTGCAAATATACAGAATGTGCCGACGATTTTTCTGCTCAAAACGGCGGGGAGCTGTTTTTGGCGAAGGCGAGGTAGGTCTCGAGGAGATACGGGAGTGAATTGGGTAGACGATAAACGACGACGTTTGGACGAGCATAATATTACGATTCGTTCTGAGAAATAGATGAAGCATTAATATCAACCATTTTTTTAGGAAGAAAATATTTGGTATAAGAATTTGGTTTACCTTTTTAGATAATGTGTCAATAGTTTTTATTTTATTATTATTATTATTTAATTAATAAATAAATATATTTAATTTTTTTATTTAAATTTAAAAAAAATTATAATAAATAATGTAATTCGATAAATTAATTCAGTGTATTTTTAATAATATCAATTCATATTTCACTCTCTCTTTATGAAATATGAGTATGTTAAATTTAAAATTATAATGATAACTCGTAAAATAAAACCCAAGCAAATAAAGTACAAAAAAAAAAACCAAACACAAAATAATAAAATTAAACGCCAAAGCTCAACTCTTCTCTTTTGTTATATAATTAATCAAAATTATCCTCTGTCCTGATGTAGAACAACTCCAATCCAATGATAATAATATCTCTCTATTTTGAAAATAAACTCAATATTTCATTTTTCAATGAAACTCCCTTGGCAGGGCCAAAAACACAGCTCTCATATTATACTCATCAATCTCGCTATCACTATTATTTGACGGCTACTCACTCTCTTTAATTTTGTAATTATGTTATGACCCAAGTGTGAATTACTAACTTATAAGGGGTGTATAGATTTGTCAACTTTTTATTCACAACCTATTTACAAATAATTGAAGATTTAACAATAAATTGATCTTATTCTATGCAATTTATAATATCTTATGCAATTTAACTCTTAACAATATATTCACTCAATTCAATTGTTTAATTGTTCAATCAATTAAACCAGTTCACTACAATTGTCCAACTCCTAATCAATCAATTAATTGATTCAATTATTCAATTTTTAAACTTAATCAATCAATTTACACAATTTTTAAAATATTCAATCAATGAAGTTACAATTTTAATTCAAATTATCAATTTTCAAGCTATATGATAGTTCAATTTGATAGAAGCGTGCTAGAATTGATAAAAAGCTTGAATTATAAAGAAAATTAAGGAATTGAGAAATGAAAACCAAATTTGTTGATGAAGAAACCATCACAATTAATCAACTGTGATGGTAAACTCGAGGCACTCATTGTTTGATGAAAAATCTCTCCTATGAGGAATGAACCGATTACAATACGGCAAGAACATAAACCTAGCTATCTAGCTCTATTCAATCTCCTGCTCTCGATTCTGCCTTGAATCCACAAGCCTCCTCTAACCGGTGTAGATCTTCGGCACAATCATGAACTTCACATGACCTCAAACTCTTTCGATCGCTCTATCCTTGAAATCCACAAGAACGAACTACGTTGATGATGAATGTGTGCTCTAGACTCTCATGATGATTTGGATCAATGTGATTATGATACAAATCATGCTATGAATATGAAGAGATATAGAAGAAGTAAATACAAATGCTTTCTATTGGATGCTCTCACTTCTCTCTAAAGTTTTGCTCTATATATCTGAATCTCTCTTTTGAAAATCAAAATTTTGTCATTTTATACTATGGATAGCGGATCTTAAATAAATAGTTCAATACAGAAAAGTATTATGTTTTACGCAAGGTTCGTTCGAACGAAACATTTGGTCATTTAAACGAGACTCTTCATTCGAACGAGTATCGAATGACCATCAAATGAGAGCTTGCATCTACTTGTTTGATTAAGATCAATTAAACAATAAACGAACGAGCAAAAATGACCAACCTTAGTTGTTCATTCGAATGAGCCCCATGGTCATTCGAACAACCAATATAAAGTTGGTCTTTCTTGCATTGTGAAGCTAATTTTTCTAAGTGTAAAATCATAAGGTTTTTCAAAGATGAATTTTGAGAAAATTGTTTCATACAACAAGACAACAACACACATAATGAACAATGATATATACAATATGCAATGCATAATATATGTGAGTATGTGAGATTCAAATCATAACAAAAATCCGAAATACCCTTCATGACCTAAGGCAGTCAAATGACGTGCAGAACAATGAAGCTTAGACCATCTTGGAGTAAAATGGGGGCTTGTGTCACGCCCCGAATTTCCCACGAACCCGGGGTGCGAGTAACGAGACAGAAAGTAAAATAAAGAAAAGGACAAAAGTAATTAAATTCAATAAACATGCGTCCATCATCATCCATACACAAAATAACATAAGATACATCGTTCAGGAGTCATTCGGGCTTAAGCCCTTACATTTCAATATACAAGTCCCATGGACAAAATATAACAAGTGTTTTCCCTTATCAAAGCATCACTGGGTCTCAAGCAGCTGGGGGGTCCTCATCTGAAAAATGTTGCCCACGAATGGGTCAGCTCAACTGCTGGTATGATGAAGTGCTAATGCCAGAAATAAAGCTAAGGCGTGGCATGTGCAAAGTGTACATTTATTTCTAAATGACATTCAAGCATCGCAGTAGTATATATGAATAGTATGCGTGACACACCCATGCACCACTCTATGCCACACCTATGTCTCGTTTACGGGTACTCCCCGATGGCTACGGAGTACCAATGCAATGGCCAATTTTGGGTTTTTCACCACAGGATCTACACCCTCATAATGCAAAGCACCACGTGCTTACCCACGCCATGTTCTCAAAGGATTCATCATATGCCAATATGCCAATGCAATCTCAATGATACATGGTTTCCACAATATAGCATGCTCGAGACAATAATACATAAATCACCAGCCGATTTCCACATGCAAGCATACCTCGTAGAATTAACATATACACACGTTGTGAGTCACATTCATCATTCACTAAACATTCATAAAGCACAAGTAACATGTAAGCATGTGAACAACCAATTCTAAATAAACAGGTAAACACATTACAGATAAACACATACAGCATTCAGTCATTCACAATTATTCCTAACTTAACTTCATTTCTAACACTAGCAAAACACCATACCTGATGGGTTGGTATCAACCCTAGAAGATCGAGCACTATATGTAACTGAACAGACGGATGAAAATGTAAGAGATCAGATCGCCTCCTCCTGTCCTGTCAGTGTCCCTAAAAGTAGGAATTACAATTCAGTCCATTGTTGTTTGAATGTATGCTATTCATCAAATTTTATGTCTTTAAATTCATAGGTTTCCATTCTGCTAAATTAAACCCTACCATTGGTTTTAGAACGTTTAAGAAAGTAAGCCTAGGTTTTCGTAGAACTCAATTCGGACACCGGGGTTCAAAAGGGCAAAACAGTCATTTTGCACTTTACACGTGTCCTTACATTTCGTGACCTCTTTTCACAAATCGGACTCCACGGTTGAGTCCGGAATGTTCGAGATAATAAAATTCCACTATTTGTTTACCTAATTCGGAGTTCGTTTGACTGTGTTTCAATCTAGGGGCATTTTGGTAATTTTAAAGGTTACCACGGGTCTTTTATTTTTTCGGGACCCCGTCTCGTAAAACGGACCTCACCATTGGTCTCGGAATAGTCGAGATAGTCAAAATACACTAATGACTTGTCTCATTTGGACTCCGGGATGTTTTTGAATATTTAATTAATTAAATTAATTTAACTAAATAATTAATTTAATTAATATTTTATTAATAATTTAATCAGGTGGGTCAAAGTGTAATTTCTAACAGTTGGGGGGTCAATTCGTAATTTCTGAAAGTTCAGGTTAAGGTTCAAATTCAAAAGGTTCAAATTCAAAAGGTTCAAATTCAAAGGTTTAAATTCTAAAGGTTCAAATTCATTTAATTTAAAACAAGGGCTGACACGTGGCAGGGGCGACCCGTACCCGCCCGAACCAAACCCGGATCCGACCCGAGACCCGACCCGACACCCTACCTTCTTCCCCGATTCTCCGGTGAAGCAGCGGTAGGGTTCCGGCGCCTTCTCCGGCGCCGGCGACCCTTTTCCGGCGAGATTTCTTCGACTTTTTAATACGGTTTTCTTCGGTTTTCCTAGGGGGTTACGTACCCCGAGTTGGTTTTCCCTTTCATCACTCGGAACCCTTCGAAATGACCAGAACCGTAGCTCCGGCCACCCCAAACCCAGATTCCGGCCAGCTGTGTTTTCACGATTTTAAGCTTGGTTTTCGATGGTTTCAACTCCCACCAATCTCTAATGGTTTTCCACACTATCCAGCAACACTTCCATAAGGCCAAACCAACGTTTTTAAGCCAAAAGAACATGAAACCCGAATATTATCCCCGACCTGCAACTCCTAGTTTCTCTCTCATTTCTCAACCATTTCTTCTCATTCTTTTTGCAAATTAATCCCTACATTATGCTCTAAAAGGTTCTATAATTTAAATCAACTGAAATGCTCTAAAAAAATTTGAAACAGAAGTGACCCACTTACCCGAACCTTCGGCCGTTTCTCTCTCTAGCCGTGCCCTCTTCCACCTTCTTGCTCCGAGCTTAACCCAGCCTCCACTCTCTTTCCCAGAACCCTGTTTCTCTCTCTCACCTTCTGCTTCTTTTCTTTTCTTCTCTTTTCTTCTCACCCGAGACACTCCCCTTTTTCCTTCACTCTCTCTCTCTATATCTCCCTCTCTCTCTCTCTCTCTCTCTCTCTCTCCAAATCCGACCCACTCTCTGGCAACCCCACTGCCACACACAACTCTACTCACACACTCCATCCCCCACTCCTCATTGAGTGTAACACACTCAATCTACACACACCCACACACACAACCGGCCCACACACACATGCACACACTGTGCACTGTTATGTACATATATATATATATATATACACAAATAAATACATATATATACTCTCTAAATTTAATTATGCATGTAATATATATATATATATATACATGCACATGTAGCATACACATAATTGTACACATACAATACACACATCACATTCTTAATAATGATAATAATAGTAATAATAATAATAATTAATTTATCAATTAACAATTGCAAGAATAATTAATAATAATAAATAAAAAAAAATTTTTTTTTTTTTTTTTCATGTTATAACAGCTTGAGAGACTCTAAGTCTAGGACTATGTTATGATTACAACCAAATCACGTTTTGTCAAACCGAATTAGCCAATTACAATAAAGGACCCCGGTCCTAAGAAACTCCTAATTTGGCAATCCTTAATAAAACTGCACCAACAGTACAAGAATACAATGAAATCAAAATCCATAACCCCCAAAGAGTCTAGGAAAAGGAAATTTTTCTAGACTATACTAACACATAGTTTTGCTCAAAAGTAGTCACACTTGTTTCCTGCACATCACCACTAAAACTATACCACATGAAATCATATCAAGGAATATAAACATATACATCCAATGAATCACGAGAATAAGTAGATATGTCAAATAAGCACAAGTGCAGTAAACAATGCCAACTAAATAATCAACTCATGTGAGAAAGATAAGTGAAAACTATCTCAATCATATGCAATCAAAATAACTACTCCCTCGATATGTGCATTCCCCCTCACCAAGTGCTCTAAAAACATCTCCTCATTTTTGTCACGATGACAAAGGGAGAAACAATTAATGTAACATATATCATATAAAAGAGAGTATAAGAGATAAAGCATATATACATAAAGAGAAAAAAAAAGGAAAAAGAAAGACAACAATGATAATAGACACAATATACGATAGAAAAGAATTGGAAGCTCACGATCCTTGAGTGCTTCAACAACTTTGGTTGCTTGTTTCTCCATAAGAGCATCATGACATTTACATGAGGCTCTAACAACATTTACTACATTAGCAACCAAATTGAAAAATCATGCAATTTGAGTATGATTCTCTGCCATAGCCACAAGGTCCAGCTAAGGTTAAGGAGCAAACTAAAGAACATAAAATACATAATCATTCTCCTTTATAATGAATGTTTTAATTCCATTAAACTCTCCTTACATATTACTAGCCCCATCATAATCTTGCCTACATAACCTAAACATGCTCAATCTATGTCTAGAAAATAAATCTTCAATTGTCACTTTAAGTGAAAGAGCAGTGGTATTAGTAACATGTTCGACACCTAAGAATTGCTCCTTTAGATACGCTTTCCCATCCACATAACATAATGCAATAGCCATTTGCTCCTTTATTAATATAACACGAGATTTATCAACTAAAAGAGAGAAAAAATTAATCACCAATATCATTGATTATAACATTGATGGTTTCAATTGTAGAAGCAGTTACATTGTCTTTTAGATACCAAGAATTTTTATTTTCATATTATCTAGAACATTCTCAAATAGAACATCTTTTATATCCTTATTACACTTCAATATTCTCTTTCTTATTTCAATTTGAAAACCCTTCACCAACAAAGGATTCACCACTTCATTTCTCTCCATAACTACTTTTAAAAGATAGCAACATAGGCAAAATGTTACAACTTTTGCTATGCTATACTCTAACCAATTACCAAATTCATTAAACCAAGCAAGGTTGAAGCTCTGTGATAATTGTCCACATTTTCTTTGTAGAAAAGTGTAGTTCCAAGGTTGACAACGACCCCTTTGTAAATATGCTCTACGAATTTCATCTCTCTTATTAAGATTGTAATCCATAATCTAAGTTTGTAGGTTTGGATCTACCAAATTGATTTCTACAGGACTTTGTTTTGAAAAACCATCATCTCTCTTTGGAGGAGGTGACAATTCCAACTTCGATTTTTTTTTAAAGTATTTCTCCGTACTATTTGAAACAAAAAAAAAATCATGTTCTTATACCATTTAATATTCTAATCAACAATAAAGACACTATCATAATTAATATCTAATCAACATTCTAATCAATAATAAATTATTTCTTCATAATTAATATTTCAATTAACAATTAAAAAATCAAACTTCATCTAATCCAAATTCACAAACCACAAGTTTTCTTAATGGGAAGATTGACTAACCTCTAATTATGCTAAATCTATGAAATTCCCACCTAATTTTAATTTCCAAGCTAAATTACCGCAAAATATTAAACCTAGAAAAAAATAAGTTGACAAGTCTATGATACAATCAATTAAAAAAAAAGATAAAATTGTAATTATAAACAAAAACACAAAAAATAAGACAATTTATTGCATGTTTCCTTTTTTATAATTTTTTTTAATAATGTTCTGTTAGTTCATTTGATGTTTTGCAAGCTAACTCAAAAATTAAACTTCTTATTATTTTGGTAATTATATTATGTTGACTACTGAGGTGAGATTCAACTGGTCTTGGTGACATGGTTCACTATTTATGTATGGAAGTTCTCAAGTGCTAGTGAACAACCTTTGTTAAACCTTGTCACTTGTGGAAAACACTTCATTTTACCATAAGGAAGTGTCCATATTGTAGCACGTCATGACAAAATAAATCTTCACAAAGTCAGTTGCTCTTCAAAATATGGAATCCACAATTTCAAAATGTGGGATCTTTACTAATTTGGCGACAATGGTTGCACTATCACACCTCGAGCCCCGAACAACCAAGAGGTGAGGTCCACACTATAATCTCTAGTAGTTTTAAATAAGGTATTTGAGTATTTGTATGTTTTATTTTGACTAATCCTTGTGATGCACTTATGTTTCCCTTATTCCTCCCCTTTTAGGTGTAACAATTTAGATAAAGCCCCTTTTTTCTCTTTCCTCATTTCATATACCATAAAGATACCAAATTGGAGAAAAATATCATGATTTACAAGTATTCTATTTACATCTAAATGACAAGAGGATGTTAGGATTTATGCAAAGGTTAAGAAGGAAGGCGATTGGACACAAAATGAAAAGAAAAGACAAAAAGGTCTCTCAACCCCCTAAGTGTCGATTGACACACAGAGATAGGGGGTTTCCTCTCTTTAAGTGTCGATCAATCACCACGGGGTGCCGATCCGCTCTAGTTGTTTTCTTTGTTTATTTTGCAAAATTTTTATCCTATTTTGGCTCAACCTATTTTGCTTTAATTTTTAGCTATTTTACCCCATTTTCCCGCCTTTATTTCATGATTAAACACATAACAATTCACACATCAAATCCTTATTCAAGGGCCAACTTTCATATCATTCAAGACTATATGATATCATCATTCAAGTAGAGTTATTTCTAAAAGTTTACCACACCATTTATCTTACACTTTATACATATATTAAGTTTACAAAAGTTGTGGCCATCTAGCAAAAGCCATTCATATACAAAGACAAGTTTCAAAAGAAATAAATCATAGGCAAGATTCCATATGTAAAGAAATATCCAAAATGTCTAAATTGAAGTCTTCAAAAGTAGCATCGTAGTGGTCCCTCAACTTGTTGTCGTCTCTTTGCCCGTTCTTACATCTAATAGGGGTCAATACAACTAACCTAGTATAACTTCTAAACAAAGGAAAAACACATGGTGTTAAACACAGTATCTTAGGTCCTTTTTAGTTTTACCTGTAGGCTAAGAAGACATTAGGTTGTGTTTAAAATTAAATCAAATTCTTAGGTTCTTCATTGGTTTTTTAGTTAAATAAGAATGGAGGCTAAAAACTAGAACCTAACCCATTTGAACGCGATTATGGCCCATTGAGCAAAATAGCCCATTGAAATGTGTATAGGTCACATTCAAATTTGAATTTCATATTCGAGAATCTAATTTGTCGTTTAATATGAGTTTCAGTAAGATTAGATCTAGGTTATATATATAGAGTTATTATCATTCATTGTAAAAAATCATAACCAAGAGCGCACATATGACACTTTAAAATCCTTTGAGAGATTTTTTAAACTCTGTGAGTGGATTTCATATTTATAGTCCCTTTTAATAGAGGTACCTTGAGTCTTTACTACTTTGCAGGAGAGAATCTTAGGACAGGCCTTTAAATCCCTATACAATTATGTTTCATGAGGGTTTTTCTACTTGTATCTAGTGTCTTTTTCGTGTGCTTTATTTCTGTGCTATACTTTGTTGTTGCATAGTTGATTATATAACACCTAACCATATTGAACAAATAGAAATCTTAATTTCTTAGGCCACTTGATTTAACCACTTAAAGTTAACTTTACCTAATTAGAGGTAATTAACCAAAAAATATTTGAGACTATCTGCATAAATTTAAGGTATAATTAACTAATATCTATTAATTTTACTCTCACCTCATAAAAATAATTTTACTCAATATAAAAATAATTGTAAAACTTGAACTAAAAGATTACGTAAATTTCTTTGAAATAACTTTTGTAATCACAAATGAAAAAATAAAAAATAAAAATTGAAAGGGCAAAAAGAAGCCCTTAATTTGATATGGATGACCAAAGTTATTCTACATTTACCAATTATATAAAGTTTCTTCTTTGTTACTTTTTTTTTCTCCTCTCTCTTACTCTCCCATATGTTAATATGGATCTAACCCGCCACATCATCAAACACTATTCAATCATTTTAATCAAAATCAAATCAATAAATTTATAAATTTATGATAAAAGCTAATGTATATTATCACCTAAATTGGATCTATGTATTGTTTCTTAAATTGATAGACTTTGTAGGAATGTGTAGGAATATTTTTTTGGGTAAGTGAGAATTTTATGAAAGAAAGAACTAACAGGTATAAGGGGGCTTACCCCTAAGCTATACACTAACAAAAGCAAGACAACTATAACAGCTATCTAAAAAAACTAACAACCATTACACTTAGCAATGGACGAGAATCAAAACAAAACACTACATCTTGAAGATGGATTTCAATAAGCCCTATAAAATTCTAGTTTCCTAGTTCTCAAAGGAGTTAGATACTTCTTCCATGTAGTAGCTTTAGCCTAGATGGCTTGGTTGATTTGAGCTAGCACTTGCTCCTCTTTAAGTGCAAAATTCTCCTAAATTCTGCTATTTCTTTCATTCCACAAGTAATAGGCAGTGGCAGACAATGTTAGATGTCTTATATTGGTTAAAAAAACCTTCCCCTCCCAGGATTGGGATGTCTAAGATATAATTACACTCCTCTAAATGTGGGGGATTAGCAATTAAGTATCTATGCATTACTTTCGCCCAAACTTGGGATGAGGAGCTGCATTAAAAAAGAAGTGTGTTGTGGTCTTACAATAATTGGAGTATAAAACACAACTGTCTTGATTAATTATACCCCATTTAACCAATTTATCCTTGGTTGTCAATCTATTATTGTAGAGAAGCCCCACAAAAAGGAGATTTGGGGACTATAACTATAGAACACTCTAGAAAGTACTATAGAGCCATAAGATTAACATCTCTAAGCCATTTCCCAAGCAGTGTGAGTTGAGAATTTTCCATGTTTTTGGATGACCCAACTAAATTTATCATCAATATCCACCTAGGGTCTTTATGAGGCTAGAGTCTGCCCTTTAAATTGTTGAATCAGTTCAGAGGAAAGACTAGGCCACAACCAAGAAGTTCCTAAAATAATTGAGTATACTTTAGTAGTATGACAACTAGTAAGGTTTCTACAAAGTCTACCACCAAATTTTTTCAAAAGAGGATCACTGGGATGCCACTAGTCATACCACAAAAAAATGTTCCCCATTACCCACCAAATACTTAATACATTTTTTGAATAAAGGTTTAAGCCACATAATCTTTCTCCAACTCCATGAGCAATCCTTAGGGATTTTCACACTCTATAAGATTTCTTTTTTTTAGTAAAAGATGTAGCACCATTTAATCCATAAACCTTCCTTGGAGTAGCAGAGAATAAAGACGTGTTTTTCCATTATAACTTTGTACCAAATCACTAAGCCCCCTTTTAGATTTGGAGTGACAAAGAGGTGCCCAAGCAACCTTAGCCCCTTAAAATTTCAAGCTTGAACTAGACCACAAAAAGGACTTCAAAATAGCTTCAACTCCTTGAGAACACCTTTAGGCATGATGAAAATATTGTTCTAATATATATGAATGCTAAAAAGTAATGGCAACACCAACTAGAGTCTACCTGTAAGTGAGGAACTTAGAAGACCAACTTATAACTCTAGCCACTATTTTATCAACCAACTCCTTAAAATTTTACTTAATTAGTAAGAGATTAAAGGAACACCAAGATATGTAATAAGGAGATGGCCTTCTTCAAACCCCATAAGAGTTGACCGAGCCCTCCTATTTTGTTCATCATAACCAAAAAAAATGATCTCACTTTTTTGAAGGTTGGCATGCAAACCAATGAGCTCATAAAATTTCTGCAAATCCAGTTTGATAGTACTCAAAGAAGCCTTATTAATAACATTCATGGTAAATAAGTCATCAGTAAAAATAACATAGAATAAATTCAACTCATAACACTTGGGATGGTAATTAAAATGGCTATAATTCCAGAATAGTAAAGACCTTTCGTAACAATGAGAAATAGGTAAGGGGGGGATAGGATCCCCTTGCCTAAAACCCCTTTTTCCTTCAAAGAAACCCTCTAGAGCTCCATCAATACAAATTAAAAACCGGCTAGAAGTTATGCACTCATTGACTTATTGAGTAAAATTATTAGGAAAGCCAATAACTTGCATCATTTGAATTAAGAATTCCCAAGAAACTGAATCATAAGGCTTCTACAGATCAATCTTCATAGCACACACTACAGGAAACAGGACTATTAGCGATGCATTTGAGCTTGTGCGGAATTGTCTTACTCTTTCCTTCATTCAGCTTGTACCTGGGTTCGTGGCACACCGTACACTCCTTACATTGTTCAGTCTCCTTCCAAAATAACATGCAATCATTTTTGCAAACATGTATAGGAATATACCCGAGGCCCAAATCTCTTAATATTCTTTTCGCCTCGTAATATGATTTCGGAAGGGTCTCCCTAGTAGGAAGCGCTACTTTAATCAATTCAATGACCATATTAAATGATTTGTTACTCCATCGGTTGATGGTCTTAATATGAAGGAGTTTCACAAGAAAGTTCAGTTTCGAAAACTTATCACAACTCGGATATAATGGCTGCCTTGCTTCCCTCAACAACGATTCAAACACTTCTGATTTTCCCATGTCACTCTTGTGACTACTCGGCCCAGTTGTAGCCCCTTGCAAGTCTGCCAACATTTGTGGCAAGCCTTCGTAACCAACCCCAACATTATCACCAAAGTCATCATCGCCGTCTTCTTCTTCATCCTCAAATACCACTCGTACGTCACGGCGTTTCCCGTGAAATTCCCAACACATATACCTCTTGTCCATTCCGTGTTCGAGTAGTTGCTCTTTGGCCTCATCTATATGCATATAATCCCTATTATTGCACCTCCTACATGGATATCTTATCTTATTTCTCCCATCTACAAATGCACGAGCAAACTCAATAAAATCTTTGATCCCCTTCACATACCCAAGAAAATGCCTGCCCCTTAAGTCCATCCAACTATTATCCATTTCCATTTATCTAATACAAGTCAAAAATGATACTCGTTATAAATATGAAACATAAATCCTATCATCTCAAACTTCTCTCTAAAGAGTAAGGTGGTCATATCCCATTCGTGAATGCATAATCTACATTGCAATCAGCAGCAAATCAAATGCTTGATTCCACTCGGACAAAATTTCGGCAGCATCTCCCCACGGTTCTCCAAGTATACGAGCTAGACGTTAGCACACCTAAATATATACCCAGAGAACAATAGGAGACCGTGCTGAAATTTTATCATAGTGAAATATTCAAGCATATGCGCTATTAATTGCAATGCAGATTTATGCATTCCCAAACTGTCCTTTCTGGACAATTCAAGAATCGATGTTCATACACACGAGCCCAATCGCAAATAAATTTTGCGACAAGATTCACATGTGATGAAAATGACTCACGAACGAGGCTAAGCTTACATGAATGCAATTACTAACTTACAAAACAATCAGCATAATTTTTTTTTGACGAAGTAATCCCTAAAAAAAAAAATTAGACCACGCTTACAGTGGCCCTGCTGAAAAGGCGCATCAGCACGCAATATAGGAGAAAAGAGAACTGGATGCTCTTCTAGCCAAAACTCATCTGATCTAATACCTACATAGGGTGTGAGTTGTTGGACTGACTAGCAAGATAACATGGTTCTACAAGAAATTTACAACAAATAAAAAAACAAAAAAAATGAGGTTTTATGTGATATTTTTCTTTGACGAGGTAGCTCCGATGTGTTAAAATTTTATTAGATTTACATAAATCATATATTTTTTGGCAAGTGAGTGTGTGTGTGTGTGTGTGTGTATAATGTATATAGAGTATAATCATATATGTTATATACACACACATGTATGAAAAATAGGGAGAGTGCCACATTAACGCTACATTGCTATAATAACATGCAAAAAGTAATTGATGTAACAACTACAGACGTGGAACAACTTTGCAAAACCAAGTCACCGGGTGAAATAGGCTTACAAACTTTAACATTAAATATTTTAATATGAATACTTATAAAATTTCATAACTCTACCGTGTATTGGCATTAGTAATTAGCTCAATCACACACATGCCACAATGAGATATGATTTGTTTGTAAGAAAGCCAACTCCAGCATAGCGACCTGCTAGCAAGCTGAAAGCCTAAAATAGACCACTAATACAAAAAATAGACCAAACCTGTGGTCCAACAACAGTTTAACCTAAACCTATCACCACTCTAGTCTGATTTATCACCAAAAAAAAAAAAAAACAAAACAAAAACAAACAAACAAATTGTCTTAAAAAAATAACGACCAGTTTTATGAGTTTCTTAGTAAGTGGTCAGATTGATAGTTAGAAATTTTAGAAAAATTATGATAGTGTACAGGTTATGCATGAAATTATTTCTCATTTCTCATGTCTTCAAAATCACACACCCACTTTGTCCCAATTGGGAATTGAACCCTAAACCTCCTTTTTTGGAGGTGGAGGAGATACCACTCAAGCTAGTACTTGGTCAAAATGACTAATAAGAATGAATAGAACTGTCTACGATATAGAATATGTAGTAGATGTATCTTCTAATCAATTTTTTTTTTATCTAACAATGCATTACTTTAACTTTTTTGGTATCATTTAATTTATTTTCTAGGACCAAATGAACCATTGGTCTGACCTAAAACAACTGAAGCACTTCTCTAGTTCAATTATCGGTCCAGCTTCTGTAACATTGATATAGATAGGCTTCAACTAAAGTGGGTTAAATACAACACTACAGATTAAAAATGATAAGATCTCACTCATCTTTAACAGCATTTTCAAGAGTCCAAAACATGGTTGCCCACCTAGTTACTCCCATAGGTAGCCAAGAAATGTTATTTTTATCTGAATGTTTATTATAGCATAAACAAAATCATTACACCAAAAAATGCATAATGATGCAGAAGTAAATAAAGTATAATTAGTGATCATATCTTGGCAATAAAGAACAGTAATAGGAAGATGAGGCAGGTCTAACAACAAAAACAATAATACATCTTGTATGCAATATTTCAATTGCATAGGAAATGGGCTCGAGTAGCTTATATAAGGAAATACAACACTATCATCCTTACTTCAGGATAGTAAATCAATCATACATTGGTATAGGTTTTCTAGGAAACATATTACAAGAAGCATATTAGAGACTAAAAGAGGCTGGTGGTACCATGTCAAACGTGTTTATTCAAATGAAGAAGAAGAAAATAAACAAAAACAAACCACAAAGCCTAACCTTTCTCAAACACGGTGAACTGGTGATTAGAGAGAGAGAGATCAAAGATCGATCCAGAGAGAGAAAGCGATCGACGGAGAAGCAACGAGAGATCGGAGATATTCCAAGATCCGAACCGTGCGTCTGAGAGATGAGATATGGAGATCGGAGATCGAGTTGGAGAGAGAAACAGATCAAGTGCGTCTGAGACAGAGCGACAGATCGAATTCGGTATTATAGGGACTTATTAGCGACACACACATGAGTGTCACTAATAGTGTCATGTGCGTCGCTAATTCCATAAAAATGACATCGTTTCTGTTAAGCGTTCTATTTGTGACAACCAAACGCTCGTCGCCCCTATTAGCGACACCCATGTGCGTCGCAAATGGCCACATGTGCGTCGCTAATAGATTCGCGCCTAATTTTTCACGCTTGAATCAATTTTTTTATTAATTTTTTCCTACTATTCGCGACACATAGTTGTGCGTCGCTAAAAGGGACTTTTAGCAACGATTTTCGTGCGTCGCGAATAATAAGCATCGCAAATAGTCTATTTTTTTGTAGTGACAATATGCAGTACTTTTATCTTTATGCATGATAGTTCCTTAAAACTTCTTGAATCAAGAGAAAATTTTCTGAAATGGATTTGTCCCCAATAAAAATTGATTGGTTAGCGTTAATGATCATGGGCATTACTTTTTTCAATTTGGAAGCCATATTCTTGGTAATACATTTATGAATAGCATTAAAACAGGATATAGGCCTAAAATCACTCATAGAGGTGGGATTACCAACTTTGGGCACCAAAGCTATGGTTGTTACATTCCACTACTTGAACAACATACCTGATGTGAAGAAGAAAATGATAGCATTCACTACATCTACCCAACTGCATCCCAATTCTTTTGGATTAAATCTGCATTGAACCTATCAAAGCCAATGGGCCTTATTTCCATTCATAGAAAACATAACTTCATTTATTTTCTCATTCAACACGTCTAGCCAAGCCACCTTTAGGATGGTCAAGTAGGACCTGTAACGTCCTGTAAACTTTTAATATTAAATAAAAAATAAAAATATAAACAATGCATTATATTGGTATATAATAAATTAGTAATATTAAATTATTAGTTAGAATTTTTTTAAAAGTATTTGTAGTTCATTTAAGTACATTAACGACCATTGAGGCAAAACAATCATTTTACGGTCTTTGCGCATCTACGTGAATGAAATACCTAAAATGTATTATGTATTGTATTGTATTATAATTAAACATTAAAAGATATAATAAAAATGATTGATAAATGGTATAAAGGTGAAATAGCCAGAAGGGCGTGAAAAAAAAAAAAGTAGCCACACAACTTGAAGGTAAAATAGACAATGACCAGAAAGTAAACTTTGACTTTATGACACCCACTCACCCACCTGATACATACACACAATTCAGCTCACAATCTAGCTGGAATTTCTCATCTCTCTCACTTTCTATCTCAGGGTCATGAAGTGGGAAAAATGGGGCAGCTTGTTTTTTATTTTCTTTGTCAATCTACTTCACTCTTTTTTTTTTTTTTTTTAATTCTTTGGGGTTCAAAGTAAAATTAGAAGCATTCTACATGCATTACACAACTAGGGCTTGAGGAATTTGGGAGAATTTCAACAAGCAAAAGGAAGAACAAGTTAGGGCTTTTTCATTTTCAACACTTAAGAGATATGGTTTTCTAACTTGGGTTGAAAGTGAGATGAATAGGGCATTTATGCATGTCATGTGTGATTGTATTAATTTATACTTGCTTTCTTGTATGATTGACATGCATTGTCCAATGTTTATGAATTTAAATCCAATTATTCTTTCACTTTGATATGCTTATTGCATTCTTATACTCTTATTTTGTGTTCGAATTGAGTTTGAAGGCAAGAGGTGGTATGTAGAAATTATTGAAGATGTAAATTGAGCTTTTTTATGAATATTATTGTTGTAAATTTCTCATTTATCTCATCATCATACATTATGTGACCTTCGTGGTGATGATTGGTACATATTGTGATTAATAAATGATGAATATGTAATGGAGTTGGGAATTTGGAGTTTGGTTTAGTAACTTAGTGGGTTCACTTTGTTTTAAATGGCTTGATATGCCTTGTTAGTGGTGTTTTTTACCCGAAATTTTCATTGTGTTTGGGGATTGCGTCTTCCCTCGGTGAGCTTGTAAACTCACACGAGAGGTTGCCTTGGTCCTTTGAATTAGTAGCTCAAGAATAGAATGATTCGAGGAATGGATCATTGATTGTGTTATTTTGGTGAGGTATGACTTAGGATGTGTGATGGTCGAAATGCAAATGGGATGTGTATAGTGTGTGTGAGACTTAATGCCTTTAAGATGTTAATATATGTTTATTATGCTTATGATTACTATGAGAATTTGGTCATGAATAGTCATATTTTTGTTGAATCATGCGAATGTGAATATTGAAATTTTGACCACCACTGCACTATACATAAGCATCCACCTAGCAATGTGTCATTTTTCCTTGTTAGAATTCTCCAATGGGGTTTGTAATATTCCGAAAATCTGACATGAATCAAGACTGTACCTCGATTTAATAAAAAATAAATTACGTGATGATAATGATTCGAAATAGTCCAAAGTACAGTGAGCCATAATTGAATTAATTATTAGAAAATATAAAATTAATTTCAGACCACTAGAAATAACAAATGCTCCGGGAAATTAATTAACCTAGTCGATTGAGTGTCGAAACGGATAAATAGAATTGATACAGAAAAATTTATCATGCGAATAAAATACATAAAATATAAGATACGAACGGTGACTTAAAATTGGTAAAATAAATATTAATAATATCGAGTCTCGATTTTATGTCAAATTGGACGGCGTTTCATAATTTAATATTTTGGAATAGAAATAAGCACATATATAAAATATATAGAAATTATATTTTATATAATTGTAATAAAATGATCAAAAACACTAACTCTAAGAGTATATATAAAATATATAGAAGTTGGAAGTATATTTTATATACAATAAATGGAGAGTGGTAGATTCTAGAATAAAGAAATAAATAAAGGAATATATATATATATATATATATATATATATACACAAAAGCAAGGAGAACAAAAGTGGAAGAAGCGTGAAGCTTCTAGACATCTATAGACAAATGGAGAAAGAGAGAGTCGGTGGGAACCGATTGAAAAAAAAAAAGAAAGTGAAAAAGCAAAGAAGAAGCTTGAAGCTTCCAGAGCCAGTAGAGAGAAAAATCGCCAATGTCACTAGAAGAAGGGAGAGATAGAGAGACGGTGTGCAACGAAAGCTGCTAGAACCAGAGGAAGAAGAGAGCGACAGTTGTAGCGCTCCAACAGCAGCAAAAGCACGAAGCAACAGGTGGTATATATATGCGTATGTATGCGTGTATGTGTGCGTAGCTCGGTTTGTAGAAAAATGAGAAAGAGAGAGAAAAAGTCGGTGGAGAAAGGGCCAATACGCAGAAGCAGTGGAGAGGAGGAGCGCACTGTTGGTGTCATAGACGTTCAGTTTACTCTTGATCCTGCTTCCACAGCACAAACTGATTTTTTTTACGAAGGATACATGCTGAGCACGTAATCAGGGGAGTGGATGATTTGAAGATAGTAGAAACTAGCTCTACTGATGATTTAAGTGTAGAGGATCACCATCGTCAATCAGGTCACTCGAGATCCCTCCCATGGAGTGTGTCTCGCTCTCGGTTAACAGCTAAGCAACTCCAATCGCTTGCATCGAATGCAGTCACAGCAACAAACACTTGGAATTTGGTGGCCATAATCAAGGGAAGAGACTAGCGTTAGAGCAGGGAGGACAGTACAGGTATATATTTATATATTGTGTAGCAGCAGAGGTATTTAGATATGCTAGTTGTTTATGAAACTGAAGAGGAGTTTCTGGTTGGGTCTCTTATTGAAGTGTAGCATTATTTCTCGATATGAAGAACATTTAGAATGAATGAACAGAGCAGATTTGGAGTTCGGTGCGTTGGGGCTGCTCTATATTTGACCGGTTAATTGTCAATGCTGGTGAGGATTGTACATGCCGTATGAGAGCTGATTGGAAGAGTTGTCGTTGCAGCACCTGCTGCGAAAATTGGGACTGACCTGGATGGATAGAGACCGGGTAAAAGGAGCACGAAGCAGCAGCGTGTTGCAGCAGCGATTTTGGATTTTTGAGCAGAAAGTTGGGGAAAATCCTGAAAGTTCTAGACAGAACACTTGGCGTTGATGTTGGAACATAGAAGGATGCAAGGCCTGATGCTTCGAGGCCCGATACGGCTGCCATGGATGTTGAGGGTCGATTGTAAAACCGGCTGTTTGAGTTTAAAATAAATTGATAGAAGCAGCAGGTGGTGTATATATTTAAATATTTGTGTGTGTGTGTGATGCAACGGTGCGGCAGAAATGGATGGAATAGAATAGTGGCTGCGCTGCGATTTTTGAACAGTTATGGGAGATTTGTAGAAGCAGTAGCGGTGGGATACCTGCAGCTGTGTGGCTGTTACAGTTTTGTGGTTTGGACAGTGTGTGGGTGTTGCGGTTTTGGGTGATAGTTCAGGTGTAGACAGGGACATTGTGATTCAAGTTGGGGATATGTCAGACTTGTGGCTTGAATTAAGGAACTTGATGAAGTTGGAGCAGGCTAATAGAAGCAGCAGAGCTGCTGTCCAGCGATGGAGGTTGGGAACCTGTAACTGTCGGATGTTGTGATTTCTGTGATGAATTGGAGGAAGGAATTGATGTTGCTGAATTCTTCCATGGTCTTGACATAGTTGATGTTCTGTTGTTATGAGATCAGAAAGATCTTTCAGGTCGGATTACAAGCTGATGTTCCAAATACAACTTATGACAAGTTGTTACTATATCAGAATTTCCTGGTGCGTCAATAGAGCTTTCATGAGAGGAAGGGAAAGTTTTTCAATATCTGAAGGATGGGATGATAAAGGGACAGAATCTGATTAGGATCATCATCTGCTTGGGGGAAAAAGGCTGAAGAAGCTGATGAAACTAGATTTAAAATGGCTGGCCGACTCGATCAACCTGTTGGTGTATTTTCTTCAACTGCTGAACCATGGACTGAAGATCAACCTCAAACTCTGGATGCACGAGAATTTGGTTCACGCTTGACTGCAAATTCTTCAAAGATTGGCTGTGAATGGAGATAAGCGTAATATTCAGGTGAGTAACTCGGACTCCTGACTTGGTGTATATTTCTGTATTATCTAAATCCGTATACTGTACTACATTATATGCTAAACTGTTTTATGCATTATACTATTTTAATGCATATGCTTTCATGCATACTTATTGTATTGCATTACTTGTGGCATGATTCTGTTCTATCTTGTCTTCTACTTTATCTTGTTGATTCTGTTCGAGTCTGTTTTTCTGTCACCCGTGCTTTAGAGTCTGATTTGATTCAATTTGATATGTTGAGTCTTACTCTAGGCTCACCACAGGATTGAGCAGGTTTTATGCCAGAGTCTGACCCAGAGGGTAGAGGCCCGACGAGTCGTCCGCTTATGGGTAGCTGGGAAAGACTTATTTGTATGATTGGCATTCTGTTCTGTTTTTGTCCCGCTCAATTCTGTTCTGTTCCGCTCTGATACCAACACCAACCGGTAGTGTGCTGTGGGGACGCGGGCCTCTATGTGTGGGGTGGGTGACTGACGGATTATCTTGTGCAGGCATCCCACACTGCCTGGGAAGGTTCAGGCATTTGATGTTATGCCTTTGATTGATTGGTGTTCTGTTCTGTTCTGTTCAGTTCTGATCTGTTCTGTCCGTTTTGTTCTGTTCTGTTTGTTCTGATCTGATCTGTTTGAGCTGCATTTGTTCTACATGAGCTGCATTTGGAGCATACATGCATATATGAACTGGTTTTGAAACCCATGGCAGGAACCTATGTTACTCACTGAGCTTGTTTAAGCTCATTCCATTTATCTAACATTTTTCAGGAATCATCTCCATTGGATTAGAAAGCACAATGACATGATACGTGTAGACTGAAAGGCATTCTCAAGTGAGGATCTGGTAGACTGAAAGGCATTCCTAAGTGAGGATCTGATGGCAATAATATGTATAGACTTGGGTTCTAATAGATTGATTCTGGCTATCAGGTAAGTGTGATGATATAGTTGACTTTATTCGTATGTAATAGATATGTAGGGACATGGCTCATGGTAATGGTACTCTGGAGAAATTGGATATGCTCTGTGTTATATATTGTGACTCTATGGCTATAGTTATTAGTTGTTTAGTTTAGTTTTAGACTTGCTCTGTGGTACATACCTCTGTGGTATTTATAGAAGAGTTGTATTCCCGATATGTGAAAGGTTTTAATTTCTGCTGTTCTGACCTTACATTTGGAATGCAATTCATCGTAAGGTTCAGAAGATTGCCTTTGGTTGGTCGCATTGTCGGTCGGAGACTGGCAAGGCGGCTAACTGGCATCACATCTTCAGCATCTGCGTAGGGTGGGGTGCGGGATGTGACAGGGTTGTTGTTGTAACCCCTACTAGATGCAGGGAACGACAACAAACCTTTGACATGATGAACAATTTTGTTGGATCTTTAGGACTTTCTTTTGAAGATGAAAACTTGGAGTTTCATCTTGTGACATTGGTGACCCAGTGGTCATCTTACGCCTTTTGTGTTTTTAATTACTAGCATGAGGATATATTAATGTTACTTATGTTTTTGGACTCTTAAAAGCATATACATAATGTTTAATATATGTATTTGTAAGAAAAATGTCATGAATGAATCATTTATAGCATATTATAACGAAAATTGTATGGATTTTGTTTTTTTTTTTTTTTTTTGTTGAAGATTTTGTACAACAGTTCATTTTGAGAGACTATTTTCTTACCACTATCTAACTAAAAATTGAGCCCTATTTAGAATTAAACCTATTTGCCTTTTATTTCAAATGACTCATGAATGGCCTTGATTGGGTAAACATTGAGAGAGTTATGCACATTTCAGCAAGACTGCATAGAATCTGACTTCCAAGGCCATTTTGGTTAATAACTTAATTTATAGGTACTATTTTTGAGTGATTCAAAAGGTATTGAAATTAGACTTATATTAGAACATGCCATAGGAAGATCAACATAGCAAGTGTTGGGAATTGGGAGATATAGAGATCCAAATAAGGCTGACCTACTTTGTGAGCAGAGCAGGAATGAACTTGCTAGCAGGTTTTCTTCCTTTTGTGAGAAGCTGATTTTGTTGATATTTGATGTATGATACTTCAAGAAATATTGTGTATAAATAAATTATAAGGTGTGAGGATTAATGGGATGATAGTTACGTATGAAGAAAACAACAAACTAAGCTTGAAACCATAGTTAAGAGCATATCTGCCCAGGCTATTCGGACAACCTGGTAATCTTCCCAGATTAGCATTTCTCTTTATTTTTAATATGTTTTGACTCATTTTTCACACATCTCGAGTCTTTTAAATTATGGTTATCAATGGGGAAATATAGTCCAACTTGAAAAATCTTTTTAAACAAAGTAATGTGTAAATCTAATGCTTTCAAAACATGTTTAAAATGAAATGAAATTAGAACTTCAAGAATGCCAAATAAAGTAATATTTTCATTAAAGAGCCACAACTCACCTAGGTACCTTGATGGGTTTCTGAAACATATTTTTACTGCTACATCTAATGTAATCAGTCTCATTAAGAGTAATTCACATAAGACTCTGGTGAAGTAAATGTATTTATAGGAAACTAATTTATGAGTTAGGAGGATTAACTACTTTAATTGATTAAAATCAAGGTAAAAAGTTAATTTAACTAAATATACTACTAAAATAAGGGTCGCCATTAGGTCTTTTTTAAGAATATAATCACATAACTAAGATCGGTGAAACAAGAAAGCAAACAAGAAAACAAATCTAAAATCACACGCATACGTAAGAACACAAAGATTTATGTGATTCATCTTAGAATAGGGCTACATCCACGGCTGCTGCAAGTTCACTACGTTCTGAAAGAGTTACAAATTACAAGAGATGCAGTTCTTTAACTATAAATACATAGTATTATGGCAATAGAAAATAATGTGAAATACCAAAAATACCCTAAAAAAATTTGCCTCAAGTCTAGTGTCTAATACATATCAAGATCCACACTACCCAATAATCTCCCACTTAGAACTTGATATACACAAGTTCAATGTCCTATCATCATATAGAAGAACACTGTAACAACTAGTCTTCATTCCTCAAGCTTGAAGACCAACTGAAGTTTCACACAACTTCAGTTTCCTCAATGATGACTGCCTTAGTTAACATATCTGCTGGATTCACACTACCATGAATCTTCTTAAGAGACAATACTCCATCATTCACCAGAGAATAAATAAAATGATATCGCTATTGAGTGTGTTTTGTCCTAAAATGAAATATTGGATTCTTTGCAAGATGAATAGGACTCTGATTGTCAGTATACAAAACATTTTCCTTCTGCTTCTTACCCAATTCTTGTAGAAAACTCTTCAACCAAGTCATATCTTTACCAGTTTTATTAATAATAACATACTCAACTTCTGTTGTACAGAGAACTACAATCTTCTACAACTGAGAAACCTAATTAATTGTTGTACCACCCAATGTGTAAACATAACCAGTAGTATTTCTTTTGTTATCCACATCACCTTGCTAATCTACATCAACATAACTATATAATGCTATATTTGTTTGTCTAAAACACAGTGCCACTTTTATAGTACCACTCAAGTATTTAAGGATCCACTTTATTGCCTCCTAATGTAGCTTCCTAGATTGCTCATGCACCTGCTCACGACTCTCATTGCATGTGCTATGTTTGGCCTAATACAAACCATGGCATACATAGGGCTACCGATAGTTAAAGCATATGGAACACGCTCCATATATATCCACTCCTATTCGGTCTTTAGTGATTATTCCTTGGTGAGTTTGAAGAGATTGGCTAGTGGGGTGCACACTGGTTTTGCTCCATCTAGGTTAAACCTATTTAGAACCTTTTTGACATATTCAGCTAGTGAAAACTTGAAAACAACATTCACCCTATCACTCTGAATCGTCATACCAAGAAATTGATTAGCAGCTCCAAGATCTTTTATTACAAATTAATTGGAGAACAACTTTAACTTCTTTATCTCTTGAATGCTAAAACCTACAATCAACATATCATCAACATACAAAAGAAAAATAATATAACTGTTTTCAAACCTCTTGAAATAACAACAATGATCTGTCTGGCATCTTGTGAAACTACTGCTACACATAAAACTATCAAACTTCTTATACCACTGCTTGGAGCCTATTTCAAACCATACGAGCTCTTCTTAAGTCTACTATACCAAATCCTCTTTGCCTCGTGCTATGACATCCTGTGGTTGCTTCATATAAATACCCTTCTCCAAATCACCGTGGAGGAAATTTATCTTCACATTCATTTGCTCAGGATGCAAATCCTCAGCAGCCACAATTCCAAACATAAGTCTGATTGTTGTCAACTTTATAACTGGAGAGAAAATTTCAGTGTAATCGACACCTTCCTTTTGCCTGAAATCCTTTCATAAGCAGTCTAGCCTTGAACTGCTTACTCCCATAACGTTCCTCTTTAACCCTATAAACCCATTTTTTATGCAAAGCTTTCTTGTCCTTTGGTAGTTTAGTTAACTCCTATGTCTGATTTGTCATTAGAGAATCCATGTCATCCTACATTGTTGACTCTACTTGGTTGAATCATCAATCCTGTAAATCCTTATCATAACTCTCCGGCTCACCACTGTTAGATAATAACAAATAATATAATGAAGGAGAATAATGTTGTGTAGGCTTAGACTCTCTAGTGGACATTCTTGTTGGAGCAAGAGTATGTTGTTCCACTTGCGGAATAATATTTTCAGGATTATCATGAACCTTATTATTCACATCACTTTCAATGATTTCTTCTAACTCGGCATATTGTTCCCAACTATCAGGTTTTACAACAAACTTATCAATGCTATCTCTACTTCTAATTATTTTCTAGTTTTTATCATTCCAAAATCGATAACCAAGTTTATCAATGCCATACCCAATAAAAATACAGTCTAGTAGATTTAAGATCAAGCTTACTTATATTAGCAGAATCTATATGCACAAATAAAACGTAGCCAAAAATTTTAAAGTGTGAAAGATTTACCTCTTTTCTGCTCTAAGCCTCCTCCAGCAATCCTTCATTCAAGGGAACAAATGGACCACGATTTATTGAATATGTTGCAGTGTTGGCTACATCTGTCCAGAACATTTTTGGCAATCCAACGTGTATCCTCATGGCTTTAGCATACTCATTTAAGGTTTTGTTCATGCACTCTGCAATTCCATGTTGCTCGGGTGTTTTTCAAACTGTATTTTGCATTTTTATCCCATTATCAGCACAAAATCCTTTTGAACTCACTGTCTCCATACTTCCCCTCTATTGTCTAATCTCAAACACTTGATTTTCAAATTTGTTTCATTTTCTACCAAGGTTTTCCACTTTTTAAAGGTAGCAAAAATATTAGATTTATTCTTCAAAAAACAAACTCATACCTTTCTAGTCGAATCATGGATAAAAGTGACATAATAATATGATCTCCCAAGAGATGCAACTGAAGTAGGCCGCCCCATACATCAATATGAATCAACTTTAATTTTTTTGTTTTTGGTTTCCTGTTATCCTTAAAAAAACTAACCCTCTTTTGTTTTCCAAAAATATAATCTTCGCACAAATCAAGATCAATTGATTTCAAACCTGATAATTTCCTTTTTGATAGAAGTACTTTCATCTCTTTCTCACTCATTTTCCTAAGCCTATGATATCACAAGTGTGAGTCTTCCTTTTCATCAACAATTGCTACTATATTCTTATTTTTTTGTTGTCACATAAAGAGTACCAATCTTCGTACCACGAGCAACAACCATAGCTCCTCTAAGGATTTTCCACCGCCCACCCGTGAAGGTTACTACATGACCTTTATCATCAAGTTGTCCCAAAGAAATCAAATTCCTTTTCAATCTAGTCACATGTCTAATATTCTATATTTTCCATACAGACCCATTTGACAGCCTTATTTTTTCATCCCCTTTATCCACAATATTCAAAGGTTCATTATCAGCCAAATAAATCTTCCCAAAATCACTACTTAGTTTTCAATAATTTCTTTATGTGAGGATGAATAGAAAGACGCCTTAGAATCTAAAATCTAAGACTCAAGAGGGCTGTCAATGCTCAAGATAAATGCATCACAAATCTCTTCTATTACAGCATTCACAGACTTTTAATTCTTATCACCATGTTTCTTCTTTGGTGCCAAAAAATCTACCTTCAAGTGCCCTTTTTGCCCCTAGTTCCAGCAACTTCGTCCCTCTTATGGTCTCTTTTCTGATCTTGACTTGCTTTTATGCTTAGACACTGATCTATTACGATTTCAATTTTTATTGACTGGTCTTCCTCTAACTTCTATATTCATAGTAAACCTTGACATTTCTCTTAATTTCTTTCTCTAAATTTCTTCACTCAAAATTAGGTCACGAACATCATTATAATTCAGTTTAGATTTACCTGAAGAGTTGTTTACTACCATTACAGTACCATTCCAGCTTTCTAGAAAACTAGATAGAATAGTCAAAGCTCTAATCTCGTCATCAAACTCAATCTCTACAAAACTCAACTGAGTTGTGACTGTGTTAAACTTATTCAGATGATTCGCCACAAACCTATCTTCTGCCATTTTAAGATTAAATAGCTTACGCATAATATATACCTTACTCGAGGCAGAGGGTTTTTCATACATGTTCACAAGGGCTTTCATAAGACATGTTGTTGTTATCTCTTTCACGATGTTGAACGTAACGTTACAAGCCATTATTAAACGGACAACTGCCAACATTTGTCTGTCAAAAAGATTTCACTATGCATCTTTCATATCTTCTTGTTTTTGTTCTGCAAGAGACTGATACAACTTATTCTAATACAGGATAATCTTCAATCTATAGCTTCTAGAACCCAAAATTTATTCCATTGAATTTATCAGTTTTTACTTTTCCTTTGTCTGCAACCATAGCTCCCACTTAAACCTAACACTCTAATACCAACTGTTAGGAATATAATCACCTAATTAGGATCAGTGAGACATGAAAATAAACAAAAAAAATGAATCTAAAATCTTTCACACACACACAAGAACACAAAGATTTATGTGGTTCACTCCAGAATAGGGCTACGTCCATGGTTGTTACGATTTTACTATGATTTAAAAGAGTTACAAATTACAAGATATGCGGATCTTTAACTATAAATACATAGTATTAGGGCAACAGAGAAATAATATGAAATACCAAAAATACCCTAAAAAAATTCACCTTGAATATTAGAGCCAAAGAGGACCTTAAAGTATTAGAGCCAAAGAGACCTTTAAAGTAGCTGATTGATTCATTCATAACTTCAGGATATTCATCCAACCTATTTCCATAAGCATTAAGAAGGGACAAGATCTTGTTTCTAGCTCTGTTGCTTTTGATTCTACTATGGAAATAAGATGAGTTACTGTCTCCAAATTGAAGTCGTCTAACACATGCATTTTGCTTAAGAAAGCTTTCCTTTACCCCACTAAATCCAGAAAATTTGCTAATTAAGTTCCTATCTTGTATCCTTAAATCCGTATTAGTCGGATCTAGTTAAAAAAGTCTTTGAATAGCAGTAAGCTGCTCTCTAGTATATGACACTTTAGTAGAATTATTACTATAGAATTATTTATTAAACCCCTTTAGTTTGCTTTTCAAGAACTTAAGCTTGGAAGTAAGGTTATAGATATGGTTGCCCACCCTAGCAGAGTTTCATACATTTAAAAATAAAGGTTTAAATTTCTCATGTTTCATCCAATAATTCAAGAACTTTAATGGATTCCTCCCACTCTATGATCTGGTGTAACATATATAATCCTTGGACAATGATCTGATAAGGAATGCTTTCCAAGGTAACCTCATCATTGGGAAAAACATCTTTCCAAAGATCATTAATTAGCATTTTGGCTAACCTACTTGGGATGTTGACTAGGCCCTTTCTACGATTTTCCCATGTAAACCAAGCTCTAGTGGTTTTCATCTTTTCAAGCTCAACAACAAATAAAAAATTATTGAAATATTTGGAAACAAGACTATGAATTCCACTACCATATGTTCTCTTAGTGTTACTTCTGGTCACATTTAAATTCCTAATAATGAGCCAGGGGAAATTGTTAACAGTTTGATGACACTGCCTTAAACTAAACCATAATTCCTTTATTCTATGATGGTCATTGTGACCATATATGAAGGTAGCAAACATGATTTTATGGTAGGGCTTCCACTTAATGAAATAGTGAATTCCTTACTCTATTACAGCTATGGAACTAAGATATATGACTGACTTATCCCAAGCTATCCAAATTCTCCTTACTCAATTAGATGAAGTATTATGTAAATAGTGCCAAGATCCAAAGTAGTTTCTAAATATAAAGACTGTAGACACCTTATTTTGAGACCCTTGATTGAATAAAGTTGGTTTCGCCATTTTTGTTAAGTTGCTACAATATGTTCCATCTAAGAGTACTTTAGTAATTTCTCATTTCGCCCCTAGAGAGAATTTTTTTCATTTTACCCATAGAGGGCATTTTCAAAACTTTGGTCATTTTGTCTATAAAGGACATTTTGGTCATTTCGCCCATAGAGGGCATTTCTATCATTTTGCCAATAAAAGGCATTTTTGACATTTTGGTTATTTTCTCATAAAGGGCATTTTTGACATTTTGGTCATTATGCCCACTAAAGGTATTTTGGTCATTTGACATACTAGAACCCTTGAAGGTATTCTAGTCATAATGCCCACTGAGGGAATTTTGGTAAATACTAGAGGTTTCCTACCTTCTAAGGTATTTTTGTAATATTGATGTTATTTTGTCATTTGTAGGGCATTTTGGTAATTATAGAATATTCTTATCCCATATAGATTATTTTGGTCATTCATGGGCATATATGTAATTTACATGTCATTTTACCTATATAGGGTTATTTTGGTAATTTTAGCCTTTAGGGACAATTTTAACTTTTGTTATGCCTTAGTGACATTTTTGTAATCTCCTTGTCGCTAAATTCTCTACTGAATTAGGGGCAAAATAGTAAATATAGGTTTGTTCACCAAAAACTTGCCAAATTCCCTTCCTTATTCTAAGGAATTTGCTATAGATTTGTGTACAAAATAATATCTATCTCTAATTACTTGCTTATTAAGCATTTAATCTTGGCCATTCATCCGTAGGATTTATTGTGAGTCCTTGAATCATACCTCCTTACTTTTTCCACATAAATAAGACCTACTGGCCACCATAATTAAGGGTTCTAAATCATAAACAAAAAAATTAAGAAGAATAGTGCTGTAACAATAATTCTTCTCTCTCTTCCATATTTCTTGAAGCCTTGTTCTACACAAGGAATAGTTCTAATCCATTGAATAAGGAGTTCCATACCATTGAAGATTCAATCCATGGAGCTCAAACTCAAAGCCTTGTCTGATTTAACACAAACAATCAGGTACGCACCCTAAAACCCTAATATTTTCTCTTTTCCTAATTTAATTTGTCCAATCACTCTTGATAGAATAAATTGAATTAGAGAACTACGTTGTCTCTGATTCGATTATCTAAATAGATACGTAGGACGCCTCATGGATTCGAGTCTACTCTTTTCCTTTAAGCTATTTACTTATGTCTTTTTTTCTTATTTTTATTCATGTCAACCTCTCTCTACTCTTTTCCTTTTAGCAATCTACTTTATGTCTTTTTTTTTTTTTTAATTTCATTTATGTCAATCTCTTTCTCCACTCTTTCTTTTGGCTTATTTACTTTATTTGTTCAGTTTAATTTATTTGTTCGTGTCATTATTATCATTATCTTTGTATACTTACTCTTCATCTTGTTTTTGCATGGAATATTAAGCCTTATGGATGAACATTTGAGGCCAATCCATTCAAACTGGGCAAGGTGGGTGCCTAACCCCTTCCTATCTAGTACCTTAGCTCCCAGATTCAGAATTCTTTAGTTCATTGTAGATTAGTTTTGCTTTACTTTATTTTAACCCATCTCAAGGGGTTTAGAATGTAAATAGGATCAAAGTGATGTAATTTTAATTTTCTTTGCTATTCTTTTTACATGTATTCTTCATGGGTTGTATCAAGTTTGCATGTTATTTAACCTAAAACAAGTTGGCGACTCCTCTATGTATTCATGTACACCCCAATCCAAAACGAGGGCGTGTTCCTCTCCCACTTTAATGAAGCAGACTTTTAAATCCGTGAGGGGGGTTTGTTTGGCACTAGCCTTCTTCTAGATTTTTCCTGCACCTGCGCTCACAGTGGTGACTCTACTAGGGACTAAGAAAGCTAGACTCATTATTGTGTTCATCGATAAGGCTTTTGTTGTTGTTGTTGTTGTTGTTGTTGTTGTTGTTGTGTATTTAATTCCTATATTATCTTGTTTATTTATTGCTTGAATAGATAACTGGATATATGTAATTTATGTGCTAATGAATTTAATTGGAATGTCAAGTGCACACTTCACATTATGACATATGCATCTACACTACATACTCTTCTACCCTCAGAACTGTTGGTAGCCCGCACACCAGTTCATTCATTATTGTTGGGCATGCCAGTAAAAGCCTTTTACTCCTTGACCTCTTACCAGTTTTACCAAAGAAAGCCTCTGATGGTACCCTGGGAGGTATATCAAAAGGATTGTCACCGTACTACTTGACCGTGATTCGTTTCCTAAACGACCATATGAGGTATATAGCATATCCTGTCGAAGAGAGCCTAAAGCCTGTGATTATCTAGCCTAATGTCATGCATATAGCTCACCTTAAACCTTCAGTTTCACTCAAAAAAATCCAATTTTTGCATAAGACACTCACTGGCCTTCGTAAAAATTGCGTCTTAAAAAGCCTAAAAAAATTCGAACGACACACTCCCTGTATGCCGATCAGGCACACAGCGAGGTGCCATCTTACTCCGCAATTTCACTAATTTTTTTCGAATTTTAGAACTTTTTTCTTCCAAAAAAACTCTATTTTTCTCACTATTAGGCCTACAAAATGAACTTTTCTCGAGCCTTTTCAAACCACTAATGAATCATTAATGTAGACCAACAGAATAACTTTCGAAGAAGACCATTTTTGGGCCTAGTCTCATCATGATTTGAAAATCCTTTTGAATGTCCTACTTCTTAATGTCTGATTCAAGAGAGGTTTACAAGTCAAATCTTTTTCCGATTCTTTGGGAATATTTTTCTCAAAATCTAAAGGTAATTCCTCACTCCACTAGGATTTAATTCCCTTCCATGAGACTCCCCTCTTATCAATTCTTTAGGAATCCGTTCCTTATCGACTTCTATTCAAGTTCTAGGTATCATATCTTCTCATTCCATTTGGGTCTAATCAATTCCATGTCATTAGGATTTCATATTCCCCTACCTTTGGGAGTTCTTTTCTCATTCAGGTAAGCTTTTCATCTTCTTAGGACGTAGGGGCTACTTAGGCATGATGGACCTACTTTCCTTCTATTTTTCAAAAAGAAAATTTTTGAAATAAAAAATTCAAACCAAAACTCAAAAACTCATGAGCATTGGTGTTTCCTTTTCCTACTAAGGAATTATCTTCTTTTACAATCATCTTGTCCAAAGGTTTTTTGAAATAAAAAAGTTTTTAGAATACTTGGCTTGGATCCTAACTCCCCCATTACCCATTTGTCATTCAAGGAAAGATTTGACAAGATTGGACCCCCACATTGAACTTAAAGGAGAAACCACAGAGATGGAGTCTGATTCAATCATGGTTGTTTTGAATAAGGTTAAGGAACTTCTCGTCGATCTCTTGGCCTGACAAGACTACATAATGGTGCAACAAGCCCACTTCAATGAATAGTTGGCATAACTATCCCAAATAGTTCAAAGCATGACCTAACAACATTGCCCAATCTTGTCATCTACCAACACTCATTGGAACACTTTGTCAATCTACCTCACTCTGAATAACAGAATCCCAATTGATAGCTCAGCCTACCCTCTCTCCATCACTTTTCCACCAAATAAAGACTATCCTCAAGCAGTGCCATCACAGGCCCAAACCATGTACTTGAACCCTTTTGATGCCATTTGGATTGAAGAACAATGTGCCATCACCAAAGGCAACTCACAAAAGAAAGAACCTACCAAAGCTGATGAAAAGATAGAACCGATGAAAGATGTGTTCAACAAAGGTAGTGAGATAGTTGATATTCATAAAGGGCTCTCCTTACCTCAAGCCCATCTTCCCTTCAAACTTAAGGCTTCTCAGTTCAAGAATATGTCCAAGGAATGTAATCTCTATAGGCTTCTGCCAAACTTATGGCCCAATTGTTTCAAGATACCCTAGTGGGAGAAGCTCTATGCTGGTTCCTATGTAACAAAAAGTCTCAACCTTGAAAATATCTTTGCATTGAATTTGTTGAACGATATAAGCACAACACTCTTCGAGGTTTTCAAACTGTGAGACAAGATGTTAAGAAGAAACAAGAGGGAAATATAAAAGGTAACTTTTCCATCAAACCAAATGTGTCAAAATCTCAACAGTCATCAGCCTCACCATCAAATCTATTTCAAGGACTCCAATTGAGATCATTTTCTGAACTCCCTGCATCATTGAGTGAAGTATTCCACAAGCTTTGCAAAGAAGAACATCTCTAACCATTGGATCCTTGGCCATTCCAAATCTTGTGCCCAAGAAATTTGATATAACCAAGTATTTAACTTACCATCAAGGCCTGGGTCACACCACTGATCTCTAAAAAGCTATCAAATATGCTGTTCAAGACTTAATTAATAATAAGATCATTGGCCTCCATTTCTAAGGGCCAATCACAATCAACCTACAGTTAGAGAGTGGATTTCAAGAAAGTTTGTGCTTATAAAGTGAGAGATTAATCTTTTATTCTTCATAGATAGTTCCTTTTTTTTTTCTTTCGTTATGTTCAATAAAGGAGATTTCAAACGTGTTCTTCAAATTTCGATCTTTTCAACAAAATGTTTGACATGATTTATTCTTTAAATCTTTAAGATGATGAATGTGATCATATTCACAATAAGATTAAATCTTTGAATCTGAGCATCATCAATCATCTTGACTTTCTTCTTATTCTCCACTTTATCCATTTGTCTCAAAGGAGTCTTGTCTGATTTACACACCATCCCAAGAAAATAGAGAAGTGATCATGACCCTAAACAGACATCAACATCTTGAGTCCTAATAATGCGGTTGTTTCTTGAAAGCAAACAATTCCAAGGATAGGAGGCCATCACATGGCAAACCAAATTTATCCTATCACCCAAATCAAAATATCCATTTGCAAGCCTTTTGAGCTTGATTAATCAACCTTTCTTTCTTTAACCCTATCACCTAACCTTAGGGAAAGGGAAAAGCCTACTATATGTACACTTTCACAAAGCCATCAGTGGAGAGTCAAAATCAGAAAAGGAAAATATCTTCAAGTAAGGAAGTGATAAGAAAAAAAACAACCATGGGAAAAGAATCAAAAGCAAAGAGAATAAAATTCTTTACCCCCATATAAAGGAAAACATTTCCAAGCAAGGATAAGAAAAAAAAATCCATCAAAGGAAAAATAAGAAGTAAAGAAAAGAAAATCCTTGCCTCATCAAAAGAGACATTTTCCAAACAAAGAAATAACAAAGCAGTCAAAAGATACAATCAAGCCTTGTATGGTTTGAGGGACTTCAACAAGTAACCAACGAACTACGTCTGACCTAATTCTCCAAAGTAGAGATACGTAGGCAACCTAAGAAGTCAATTTCGGTTTAGTCACGTGCATATTAAGAAGGTGCCCATAAGGGGCTTGGTCTAAACATCTAACAAGAAGATGCACATAAAGAGCTTAGTATCATGAACATAAGGGGTTTTGAGCCTTATATCCTTTCATTTTATTAACCTTATCCTGACCTACATTTTGTCCTTAAGACTAAGACCACCTTGAGGTCTTGCTTTCTTAAAGAAAACCATCATATTTCAACTGAGTACTCTTTCATAGGGTCCTATAAAAATGGATGGGTTATGTAACAAACAATTTCAAACACATGGCTCCCTCCTTACCTGTTTACACCAAATTACTTTCTCATGTCTACCTATTTTTTTTAGGTACCTAACCCTTGTTTCATAAGGGGCTCCCTTATGCCTTATCTGCTACCTTCACTCTTTTAGACCATGCTCTAATCAAGGGGCTCATTTATGCCAATATAATAACCTTCTTTCATCTAAAATGGTTCTATTTCACATTTTCCATTACCTTGATAACATCACTCGCATCTTGAGTAAGTTTCCCATCACTTTTTCCCACCTAATATCTCTCTCATTCATTGGCTTCATTTCAAATGCTCAATTAAGCAAACAATCTTCCTATGAAAATAAATGATTCTCATTTTCTCAGAAGATCAGATTAATCATGCTGAAAAAATTCTCTAAGTTTTTCAAAGAATCTCCCAAATCATTTGGAAAGACAAAAGATTTTATCTCTAAACTTAAGAATAAGTCTTTCGCTAAGCAAGTCTTTTAAGGCTTCATACCTTAAATTCACTACTCAAACAGATTTTTTTAAATCATTGACAATTAGCAGTGAAATGGTACTTTAAAGATGGGCAGTCTCACCACCTGAACCTAAATAAATTTTCTTTCACCCAAATAGCCAAAATGATTGCCAATGATCTAAAGGCTGATGGAATCCAAGTCAATGTCAAAATTCTTGAAATATTTTTCAAATATTTTTCGAAAAAATCATCCCTCTAAAGTTGCGATTCTTTTCTTAATAATAATTTGGTCAATACTTCCCTCTGTGGTGATGTATTTTCCCTCTATGGTAGATATTTTCCCTTCACTAATTGAAATTTCCCTCTACGGTGATGTTTCCCTCTATGAAGGATGATTTCCCTCTTTTCTGCTTGTCCTCTTCTTCATCATCAAGAAATATTTCATGCATAATTAGATAGCCAATGAGTTGTTCCATTGTCATTATTCTCAAATCTTTTTCTTATTCGATTGTTGTAACTTTATGTCTCCATTTTTTGGGTAAAGCTTGCAACACTTTTCTAATTTTCTCATCTGGTTTCATTTTAAATAACTCATATTTATGAAGTAGTGCACTTATTTTTGAATCCTTGACTTGATTCGTTCCTTCATGAGTATTTGCAAAATATCCCATTTATCTTTAGCGGTCTCACATATTGAGACTCTATTGAACTCCTCGGGACCCAAACCACAGAATAGGTGTTTGTGGAAACTTGTTTTTATCTTTATTGTCCCATTTCTATCTAGGTTTAGGAGTTCTAATACTGCTTTCACTAGTAACAGATGGAGATACATACCCAAGTTCGATCATCTCCTATAGTTCAAAAATTATTTATTGAATATAAATTCTCATTCTTACCTTCTAGAAGTTGTAGTTTTTTCCATTAAACCATGAAGGCCTTGAGGTGGATTGACCCTCTAAATGAGTAGACACTAATGAGGTTTTCATGTGATCTCCTTCGAGTTTTTATACTCTTTGTAACGGAACATGATTTGATAATAAATGAAAAGGCAACTTAGAGGGGGGTGAATAGGTTGTTTAAAACTTTTTTGTTTAATTTAATTAATTCTTTTTCCCCTCAATATGTTAGCACCATAAAACAATCAAAGCAATAATAACTAATAAAGAGTGCACAGAGACCTTATAGTGGTTTGGCTATAAAATTAGCCTACATCCACTCTTCAAGCAACGATCCTTGATCTTTTTACCCGAAATCCACTCAACTTATTGTTGGGGTGATGATTTCACCACATTACAACCAACTGATGTAACAGCTCTTTTCGGTCAGCCAGAAGGGTGTCTCGGTTAGCAGGTCTCGATGAAGTTGCCCTAAAAAACCTCTTCAACCCATGGCTTTTGGTCAACCAATATGTAATAACCCGGAAAAAAAATTTTTTTTTTTTTAATATATAAAATTTTCTTGGTTATTAAATAAATTTTTAATGTTATGGTTATTATTATTATTATCATTATTGTTATTATTATTATTAGAAAAATTTAAAATATGAGTGATGTGTGTAATATATGCATGGATATATGTATATTTAAGAATATTTAAATATGTATGTGAATATTATATATGTATATTACATATATGTATACATACATGTATGTAGCCATGTGTGTGGTGTGAGTGCACTGCCGTATGTGTGAGTTGAGTATTGCACACTCAATGAGACATGGTGCGGGCTGACAGTAGGTATTAGAGGGGTGGAGGATTGTGGTTGTGTGAGAGAGTTTAAATATAATGTATTATATATATATATATATATGAGAGAACCAACTTTGCAAGCAATGCATTAAATGCATTGCAGTAGGGACAAGAAAGAGAGCTGAATGGGGGAGTGGGAGGTCAGAAAAAGAGGCTGTTACAGAGGTTGGTGTGTGAATATATGTGTATAGATATCGGTTGGGTTAGAGAGAGAAAGAAGGATCAAAGAGCAGAAAGAAGAGAAAAGAGAGGAAGAAAAGAAAGATAAATTGAGAGACAAAGGGAGAACAAGAAGCTTGAACCGAGAGAGGAAGAAGGAACCTGCAACCAGAGAGAGAAAAATCCGAAATTGGGTAAGCATGTTCGGTTCTTTTTTTGTTTTATTTTTACAATGCATAAATTGTGTATTTAAATATGGGGGCTGGTAGAGTATCAAAAATGGAAAATAATGCAAAAAGAATTATTGAAAATGGTTTAGAAACAAGAGAGAAAAGTCAGGTTGCAGGTCACGGTTAAGAGAGAAGGATAATCTGATTTTTCGAATTTTTCATGCGTTAAAACTAGGTTTAAATGGTTGGATGTTATTCTCATGAGGTGCAGAAGTGATGAGGGAAAGATTTGGAGCATAACCCGTGGCTGAAAGGCCACGAAATAGAGGAAAATGCAGTCGGCCGGAATTTGGGTTTTTGGCCGGAAAGTCCAGTGGGTAAATCGAAGGTGGCGAGGGTTAAAGGCCAGGATAGTCCCCTAAAAATCGTTCTCTAATGTCTTAGGATCAGTTTGGTGAAGAAATCAAGAAAATCGGACGTGAAAAACTAGAGAGAAATGGGGGAGAGAAGCTGCGGTTTTCGGTGACTCGGCCGGAGAAGATGACCGGCGTGTTGGCCGGAAGTTCGGGGAAGAAAGGGAGGCGACTGGGCCATGGCCGTTGGGCCTGTTTCAATTTTTTGGGTTAGGGCTGATTGGGCCTCTCTTGTTTTAATTTGAAGAGGAACCCTTGGGCCTGTTGTCATGGGTTTAAGAAGGGAGATTGGGCCTGTTTAGTTGGGCCCAATGGGGGAAACAGAATGAAAAAAAAATAATAATAAATAAAAGAGAAAAGAAAAAGGGGGAGTTGCGGCTGCCAGGGATTGAACCCTGGTGGCGACTGGGGTCAAAGGCGCGTGAGACCGTGTGAGACAGGAGAATCCTGTGACCCTCTTTGCACTGAATAAATATATATAATATATGTTTCAGGTATTTAATTAATTAAATTAATTTAATTACATTAAATACACCAAAATGTCCTTGAGTCCAAACGAGGCAAGTCTTATATGTTTTCTTATTATCTTGGACCTACTAAGACCAACGGTGAGGTCTGTGACGCGATGCGAGGTCCTGAAAAATAAAAGACCCGTGGAACCCTTTAAAATTACCAATATGCCCCTGAGTCAAAACACTGTCAAACGAACCCCGATTTAAATGAACCAATAGTGAAATCTTATTATCTCGAACATTTTGGACTCAATCGTGGAGTCCGATTTGTGAAAAGAGGTCACGAAGTGTAAGGACCCGTGTAAAGTGCAAAATGACTGTTTTGCCCTTTCGAACCCAGATGTCCTGAATTGAATTCTGCGAAAGCCTAAACTTATTTTCTTCGACGTCCTAGACTCAATGGCAGAGTTTAATTTAGCAGAATAGAAACCTATGAATTAAAGACATAAAATTTGATGAATAGAATAAATTCAAATGACAATAGACTGAGTTGTAATTTATGCTTTTAGGGGACACTGACAGGATAAGAGGAGGTGATCTGACCTTCGGTATTCTTACAGTGATCCTACCATACTACGCGTACACTTTCCCGGGTTGAGGTCGATTATCAGGTACGATATATTGTGCTAAGTAAGAAATAGAATTAAGATTAGGAATACTTGTTCTGCTGCCTTGATTGTTTACATGTTTGCTTGAATGTTCGCATGCTTATGTGCTTCATGCTATCTTGCTGATGTTGGGTGATAATGTGGATGATGATTATGTGTATATCGCATGTGTTAGAATAGTGTGAATTATATGATTTGAGAACTGTTGACATTATGAAATATGCACTTGAAGACATGCTTTATGTATGAATGAGATGCATCATTGAGATTACATTATGACATGATGAAATCAGAGCATATAGGCATAGTGTGATTCCTTGGACATGGCGTGGGTTAAGCACTTGGTGCTTTGCATTATGAGGGTGCAGATCCTATGGTGAAAAACCCAAAATCGGCTAATAGGTACTTGCAAGCCTGACGGATTCCGGACCGTGAAGCGAGACATAAGTGGCGGTACTCATGCCAGCGGAGAATGACCGTATCATGAGACATGGGTGGCATAGAGTTGCATGGGTGTGTCACGCATACTACTCATATACTGTATGCTTGTTTATATACTGTCATCATGATATCGAATGCCATATAGAAATAACTGTACACTTGCACATGCCACGACCTTAGTTTTGTTTCTTGCATTAGCATTATATTGTACCAGCATGTTGAGCTGACCCCTTTAGTGGAGCAAACATTTCAGATGATGTCCCAGCTGTACGAGACATAGAGACGGTCTGATTGGGGATTATGTTGGGCCCAAGGGGCGCTTTTGATATTGTGTAAGGGCATAAGCCCGAGACTGTATTTTATTTTGTATGTTGTGAACCAATGGACCAGACCTTATGTATGTATCAAAACAGCATGTAGAATGTATGAGATCGTCCTTAATTATCTTTTATTCCTTTATTATTTTATTTCTTTTTGTCTCGTTACTCACTGCCTCGGGTTCGCTGGAATTTGGGGCGTGACACAATAGATACTCTCGATCAACTGGTACCCTCTAGCTCATTATGTTCACATACCCAGTGAGCCGGTAACAACTATTAGTCAGTAGGTAGCCTCTAGATCATCTTAATAGCCCTTTCGGTCAATCAACAATGGTATCTAGTCAACTGGTAGCCTCTAGATTGATGTCATTCCAATAGCCTTAATCCCAGTCAACCGATAGTAGTACTTGGTCAGTCAGTAACCTATGCTTTTTGGGACTTCAAAATTTCTTTATTTCCTGTCAAAGCTAAACATAACTTTCTCCACGATAACAATTAGTGTAGAAGTGAATAACTTACAATTATGAAGTCAAAACTTTAGGAATCAATGATTAGAAATATATAATTAGTTTAAAATTCAAAATGAATACCTTATTAAAACTATCTTTGTTAAGGCCATGAGGTCCGATATTGTAATTAACAAATCTAGTTTAACAAAACGTATTTTGTGTGTAATCCTTACATATGTCCTACGAGTGAGTACCTTAATACCCGTTCTTCTCCAAGTTCATCTAAGAGACATTATCCTGCATCACTACCGATTAACTTGGCTCCTGAAAGGAATATTGGACTATGGTATTTGATTTGAATTTCACACACTCACATTATGCATGCATTGCATATAGTTTTTATCATAACATCATGTATGTGATTGACTTGTGGTTGTGAATCAATTTTCTCAAAATGCATCTTTAAAATGCTAAAGGAAAAGTTTTAACTCACAAGACAAGCAAGAATGAGACTCTCTGTTGCTCATTTGAATGAGCCTTGGCTCGTTCTAATGAACAAAAAAGTTTGTTTTCATTCATTTTCATTCGTTCGAAGGTTCTGTATCAAACAAATAGCTACAAGTTTAGAGTTGTGCTCGTTTGATATTCGTTCATTAGCTCGTTCAAATGAACTAGTGCTTGTTTGAACGAGTGATGGTTCATTCAAACGAACCTTGGGTCAAAAATATATTTATATTAAGTTTTCAAGCTCATTTGGGATTGAACAAGCTCTTTGCTATGAAAATATAATTGAGAGCAATCAAAAACAGAGTAAGAAAGTCTCAAATTGTGAAAGCTAAATTATTGAGAGATCATGAAGCTCTTATAAGATATCATTCATACATGTCATTCATACATTTCTCTACTCTTGTTCATTGATTGATTTAGTTCATCCACTTGATCGAAATCATATCTAAGAGCCATTGTTCATATCAATTTCACCATTGACTGAAAGATAGAGTTCAAACTTGAGGATTCGGCGTTAAGCGATTGATAGACACTGAGGTTATGAGGATTTGTAATTTTTGAGCAGCTTGATCAGAGGATTCCGAGACCGTCGACAATTCTAGTTGTTTGAAGGTTCCGGCTATGAGATTCTTGAGGATTCAAGAGGAATTTGAAAACGTGATCGAAGAGAACAAAGCTTGAGGTACTAAGCTTGTTCTTAGATACGCTGCATTTCATTTTTCATCATAGCAGAAGTCTTTCTTAAAAATTGACCCAGCTTCGGAGTTTTACTCCAACGATTGTTGTCCTTAGTGGTTTCTTCGTCATCAATCGATTTGCAAATCTCTCAATCTCTTTTGATTTACTAATTGCGTTATTTGAATTCTTTCACTAGAATATTGAAATTGAGTTTTCATGAAATTCATAATTGTTCTTTAATTTTATTAATTGAACACTTGATTGGGTAAATTGAATAAAATCATAAATTGACCACTTAGTTGAATTTTTCTTTGAATTGATAAAATTGCATATCAAATTAAGCTAGTTGATCAATTTAATAAATGTTGATAGGTTGGTGTTTTTGAATGATTCTTAGTTATTTCATTCATGGATGGGCATACATGTTTGATTAATCACGTTGAGTGATTTTGTTAATTGTGGCATCTTTATTATAGACAAGAATTGAAATTAACATAGGAGAAAAAAAAATTTCTTCAACCCCCCATTTCTAGGTGATATTCACACTTTGGGACCTTGAGTGATATCCTAGTGGTATCCTTCCACATCAAATTGGTATCAAAGCTTTCTTTCTAAGGAAATTGATTGATATCCTAAGTAGTGCAAACCATGGAAGGGTTAAGAGAGGATAGTTCGATCTCACGGCTACCCTTTTTTTACAACTCTAATTACGTGTATTGGAAAGCTCAAATAAGAGCATTCTTGAGAGTCGTGGATTAGCAATTATGACTCGTCGTCCAAGAAAGTTAGACCCCTCTGGTCACAACCACAACTATAGAAATTCCCTCCGTAGTCAAGCCTTCAAACACTTGGCATGAGTTTGAGTTAAGGATGGGCGAATATAACACCAAATGGTTGAATTCCATCTTTAACGTGGTAACTCCCAATGAGTTTCACCGCATCATAACTAGTGAGATGTCCAAGGCTTGGGACATCCTCAAGACTACTCATGAGGGTACGTCAGTGGTAAAAATGTCAAAATTATAAATGTTGACTTCTACGTTTGAAGCCTTAAGAATGGAAGAATCGGAAACCTTTTTCGAGTTCTATGCTAAATTGAGTGACACTGTCAACTCATCATTCAACCTAGGAGAGAAGTTAGAGAGGACCAAGATTGTAATGAAAATATTGAGATCTCTTCCTAAGAGATTTCAACCTAAGATAATTTTTATTTCTTTGTTGATGAGTTAATTGGATAACGTCAAACTTTTGAGCTAACTCTAAGGCAAGCAAAGAAAACTAAAAGTCTTGTCTTGAAATCAACACAAGGAGAAAGTGAAGAAGATTTTAAAATTGACGTCCATGAATGACGATGACTTAGCTCTTTTTGTTAGGAGGTTTAATAAATACCTCAAGGTTAGAATGCTTAACTCCAAGGGATCTCAAAGCTCAAGTAAAAGATCCTATAGAAATTCTAACTCTTCAAGAGGCCAAGTCCAAAACTCTTCTTCTAGTAATGATAGAAAAAGACCTTCATCATAATCTTCTTCTAAGCCTATTAAATGTTTTGATTGCCATAATTTTGGGCATAAAGTGATCGATTGTCCTAATAAGAGAAAGCAAAATTCTCGAAATAGGAAGGTAATGAAATCATCTCTTTCTGAAGAGGATGAAGAGGAAGAAGGAGATAAGAATGATGATGATAATGAAAAAGAATGTGATAAAAGTTAATTCTTGGCTTTCACGAATGTCACCAATGTCCATGAAGGATCCTCCACTATAACAATCTGCCCTTTTTCCGAAGCAAAATCTGTCGTTGGAATAAAAAGCGTCGATAAAACGATTATCTTCGACATACAGATGTTAATGTCAGGTTTTAATGGAAAATACCGATTGTACTTTTTACTGACTGTATAAATCGTCAAAAAAAATGATGCAATACTGACGAAACAACGTAGTGTCGAAAATAGTTATTTCCTCTGATGCCTTTATGCGTCGGTAAAGACTTAACTTTTTACCGACTGTACAAATCGTCAGGAAAAATGAAGTAATACCAACAAAACATAATGGTGTCAGAAATAGTTATTTTCTCTAACGCCTTTATACGTTAGTAACAAGTTATTTAATACTGACTAAATTATTTGTCTGAAAAGAAAAAAAAAACTAGACGGTAGCAATGTATGCCACTTTTTCCGACGTCCGAATCCGTCGGTATTATAAATATAGTTATAATAATGTCATTTTATTGATCTATGCACTAAGTTTTGGGATGCACGTTGGCCTGATAACTATTATTTTCGATGTTATAATGCGTCAAAAAAATGAAGGCTACTATTTTCGACGTTTTAGTGGGTCAGAAATATAAAAATTTTCCACGATCAATTGGAATTGGCAACATCCTTCTTTTGGCGCAAAAACTGATTCTCTTTCCTGCGCGCCTCTCTCAATCAGATCGATCTCTCTCATCTGTCTCTAGCTCTTTCGTGGCGCGTCTCTCCGATCGATCTCTCCCATCTCAATCGCTCTCTTTCGCGCTCCTCTCTCAAATCGATCTCTCTCTTCTCGATCGCTTTCTTTCGCGCTCATCTCTCATCTCGATCTCTCGCTTTCACATGCCTCTTTCTAATCTCCCTCTGAACCAGTTGTATGAAGAAGGATCCAAAGAGCTAGATCTACGCCAATCATCGCTCGCATTTTGTCTTCTCTCTATTGCCTCAGGTATTTTAAATTTCTCTTCATACATTTTTTTTATCTGTTTATTTTATTTAAGTTTTTAAATGGTTCTTTCTCTCTCTGTGAAATTGAAATCTTATGTTTCTTGGATCCGTTTGCATCAATAGCAACTCGGTGCGTCGTGTGATATGAATAACATGGAGTTTGTATTTGTGGGGGCCAATAAATTATAAAAATATTTAAGTTGGGGCCAATAGTTCCTTTGCAATATTGGAGTTAAAGAAAATTTTGTTTAAATTGACTATTTGTTGCTATAATATCTTTTGTTGCTGCGTAGTCAGTGACAATATATATTTTATTTTTTAGTTTGTAGTGAATTTGTCACGGAATTGAGAAATTGCTTATGAGTTTGGCAGCATGGAATTGGATTTGAAATTGAAGACCTTGTTAGTTCAAACTTTAAACTCATTTTCCTACAATTCCAGTGGGAGCTGGTTGATGTATAAACTTTATTGATATTTTCATTCACTTGTGGATTATGTATATACATATATGTAAATAACTGTGGGCTTTGGATGTCAAGAATCATGACTGTTGTTGATCATTTTTTTTTCAACTTCTGATCAGTATTTACTTTTTTTAATTACTTTACTGCAACAAAAAAAAATTGTTGTGTTGTTATACCAATTATCTATGATGTTTAATCTTTACTTTTAAATTATTGAAAATGACCCATAGCTGCTGAAAGATATGTTATTGCAACCTTGTTTTCATTTTAAAAATATTTATCATTAGGTTTTTGTGGTTCTTTTGGCCTGAAATTTTCTAGAATAAAATTTTGTGATTCATTCAATTTTAATTTAAAACATATGTGGCTTGACTGATTTTTTTTCTTCTCTTAGGGTCATTCCTTTCCAAAAAATGATATATACCCATTTTGTTTCTAGTAACTGCAAAATTCAAATCAAAACCACTAAGTGCACATGTAAATTTGATTTTAAGCTTGGTTTGTTTATGTAATGGTTGGGATGCCTTAATTGATTACTTCTTATTGTGGTAGGGATCAAACATGGATAAGAGTTGGATGAAACTTCTGGGTAGACATTTGCCTAGTTACATGAAAGGAATTAAAGACTTCATTGAGTAGGCACGTCTAAGTGCAGATAGAGGCAATAGGATTAAATGTCCATGTAGGAAATGCAACAATAGGTATTATGAACCTACTAATGTAGCTAAAGCACATTAAGATTTGCATAGAATGGACAAGACCTACACCCGATGGGTATTTCATGGCGAAGATTATGAAGTTATGACTGTGGATAATGAAAGTAGTCGTGATGGTGCTAGTGAGCAAGGTTGTGATGGATTGAGGACAATGTTGGAAAACGTATATGCAGGAAGAATTGATGTTGAGAGCAATGTGCAAGGGGAAACAAGTAGTAGTCATGATCATTATAATGTAGAGAAGGAGGAGCCACAACCATTTGATGCATTTTTAGCTGATTTGCATCTTCCACTTTACCCAGGTTGTAAGCAGTTCTCAAAATTAGAGTTCCTTGTGAAGTTGATGTAAATAAAAACGATCAATGGTTGGAGTAACAAATCATTTGATATGATTTTGGAATTGATTAAAATGGCACTACTTACTGGTGAGATGCTCCCGAAGTCAAATTATGAGTGCATTATTCTCGAGAGAACACGAAAATGAAATTGAATGTCCGCGATGTGGTGAGCCGAGGTATAAAGTTAATGCCAATAAGAGTAAGAAGATTCCTCATAAGGTATTACAATATTTTTCATTGAAACCTAGGCTACAAAGGTTGTTTATGTCAACCAAAATGGCTGGAGATATGAGATGGCACAAAGAAAAATGACTTTCATAGGATAATGTTCTAACACATCCAGTCGACAACCTGGCTTGGGAGGAATTTGACAAGGAACATTGTTGGTTTGCGCAGGATCCTCGCAATATCCGATTGGGCATCACGAGTGATGGGTTCAATCCATTTGGTGACATGAGCAACTCTTACAGCATGTGGCCTGTGTTGGTTATTCCTTATAATTTGCTGCCTGGGAAGTGTATGAAAGAGCCATTCCTTTTCATGTCACTATTGATCCCTGGTCCAAAATCACTTGGAAATGACATAAATATGTATCTGCGTCCATTGATAGACGAGTTGAAGGAGTTATGGGAGAACGACATTGATACATATGATGTTGTAACAAGACAGACCTTCCGGTTGCATGCAGCGGTGTTATGGACTATTAATGATTTTTCTGCATATGGAAATTTGTCAGGTTGGAGCACGAAGGGGTATATGGCATGCCCAATTTGTAATAAGGATGCTGGATCGGTGTATTTGAAGAATGGGAAAAAGGTATGTTTCATGTGTCATCGTTGTTTTTTGCCAAGAATGCATAGTTGGAGAAGACGTTACAAGGATGACTTTGACGGAAAAAAATGAAAGTAGGTTGGGACCAAAGCATTTGTTTGGGGACAACGTGCTTGCACAATTGGAACATCTCCAACCTAACCTATTTGGAAAGGAACCAACAAATAATAAAAGAAAGCGTACCGATGTAGAGTTGAATTGGACAAAGAAGAGCATATTTTTTGAATTATCATATTGGCGAACTCTTAAGCTTCGACACAATTTGGATGTTATGCACATCGAAAAAAATATTTGTGAGAATGTGTTGGGAACATTGCTAAATCTAGATGGCAAAACAAAAGACAACATCAAAGCGCGTATGGATTTAGAGTTAATAGGCATACGAAAGGAATTGCATTTGATATTGAATTGTGATAAATTCATTGTACCACCTGCGTGTTATACATTATTAGCTAATGAGAGAAAGAGTTTTTGTGCTTGGATTAAAGATGTGAAGTTTCCAGAAAGATTTGCTTCTAATATTTCTCGATGTGTGAATGCAACAGACAGTAAAATATCGGGTATGAAAAGTAATGATTGTCATGTGTTTTTGCAACAACTGCTCCCAATTATTATACATGGATATTTTAAGGATAAAGTTCGTACTCCACTGATTGAATTGGAGTTGTTCTTTAAGGAGTTGTGCTCAAAGACATTGAAGAGACAGGTGTTAGATAAGATGGAAATGGACATAATTGTCATACTTTGTAAGTTGGAGCAAATATTTCTACCGGCATTCTTTGATGTTATGGTCCACTTGGCTGTTCATTTGCCACATGAGGCAAAACTCGGTGGACCTGTCCAGTACCGATGGATGTATCCCATTGAAAGGTAATTTGATAATTTAAAACATGTATGATAAGATTTTTGGTGGTAGAAGTCTAATTTTTAATTGTGAACAGATTCTTGCGAACACTAAAGCAATATGTGCGCAACAAAGTACATCCCGAAGGATCGATTGCATAAGTATACATTGATAATGAATGCCTTGCATTTTGTTCAATGTATATAGATGGTATTGAAACAAGATTCAATCGTGTAGAACGGAATTATAATGGAGGTCAATGGCAACAACCTAAGCATTCAATTGTTGCATTTGGAATGGCAGTTCAACCGATGGGTTCAGGTTCATATGAATATATAGATATAACAAAATATGAGAAAGTGAATTATTACGTGCTGAATAATTTTGCTGAACTCGCTTCATATCACAAGTAAATTAACTATGTCCCACTATTATGTACAAATAAGTTTTCATTTTGGATAGAATGCATATTTGACAATTTAAATAATATGCGCTACACATGTAGGGCACACAAGGCAATACTAGAAATTAAAAGCATTGTAAAATGTCCAACAAAGGCACGAAAAACAATTTGCTTATTGGTTTCAAACACATGTAAGTTTTCATGTACTTGGTTATGAAGTGTAGTCTTTTTTATTACGGATGTTATCTTTTAATCTTGATTATGTATTATTATTTTTATATATAGATGGAACTATTACGCTAATAGAAAGCTGTGGAAGCTAATGATGACTTATATTTGTTGGCTTGTGGTCTCGCTAAATGAATTACGCGATACACTGGTTGTATCGTGAATGGTTTCAGGTTTCACACAATTGAACGTGAAAAGTATCGTCAAACTCAAAATAGTGGTGTGGTTGTGATAGTGTTTGAAGGTGATAAGGAGATCCAATATTATGGTGTGCTAAAAGATATTATTGAACTAAGTTACTACTTCGATAATCAAATTTTCTTGTTCAAGTGTGATTGGTGGGATGTTGGGAACAAAAAGAGTGGAATCCATACAGATTCATATTGCACAAGTGTAAATATGGCTCGAACATGGTATGCTAATGATCCTTATGTGTTAGCATCTCAAGTCAAACAAGTATTTTACCTTAAGGATATGAAATATCGAGGTAATTGGTATGTTGCTGAATTTGGTTAAACCAAGAAACATTTACGATCTCTTTGAGGTAAATGAGGAAGATAATGGATTAGTGGAGAGTGATGTATTCCAAGAAGATGAACAATCAACATATTATGAGGATTTGCAACGTCATCGATATCTTGAAGCTATTGATAATGAAAATGATGGCAGTGCGATCGGATCATCATCTCGGATTAGGACTGACATTGAAGCTTTTCAAGTTGACACTTTACAGGTTGTCATCAATGTGGAGTCAAATCAGACAGATGATACTTTCATCAATGATGATACAAGTGATGAAGATGACGATAAATTGATAGATTATTGTAATGATGAAGAAGATCAGTTGCCAACTAATGATGATACTGATATAAATGAGTGATAGAGAAAGTGAAATATAAAAACACTGATTTTGGAATGTAAATATATTGTAGCTCCATATGGATTTCATGATTTTTTATCTTTTATCTACATGCTTTATACATACAGAATTATATTACAGGTTGTTTTGGTATAATTAGTTTGCATTTTGTTGTGGCAGTGCTTTTATTGATTATTACAAAGTAACACTATTTACAAAAGTATTAGATACTAATAAAAAAACATTCAGGTCAGTGATAATGTTTAGTTGTGACGCTTAAGATGTTCTTATTTATTATGTACATTCATTTGGAATAAATAGATGCAGGCTGTGGCTGTTACCTTGCATGCATATACATGGAGCATAAATTTATGGTTGATTGCAATTGTTTGGGGTTGTAAAGTTAAACCTGAATCTACAATGTCGTTCTTATCTCACTTTAATTTCTGATTGCTTAGAAATAAGAATGCCATAGAACTGGATCTCTGTTACAGCATAGGTACATTGGCTGACGACGACAACTACATAAAGCTGAATTATTTTTCTGTCTATATATCTTAAATAAGATCTCTTTATTGCAGGCATGGCCTTTACACATGGTGATGGTACTTCGTCGAACTCAATGGCTGCCACATCCTTCTCTCATTAGGGTAATATTCGCGTTACGTTTGATTAATCTTTTTTGTTTTAATTTCTATATATTTTACACTTTCTAATTATGATTTCATTTTTCTTCTCCAAGTTCGACCTCTAAACGGAGAGGCCGTGGGAGGGCCAAAAATAAAAAATTGAGGTTATACACTCAAGAAATGGGAGGGATACCACCCGGCCTCACTCAACCAGTCGGACATCACTTGAACATGTTCAAAGCTGAGCTAGGCATAACTTGTCGATGCTATATATGCACCAATTGTTGCAGCTACCTGGAAGGAGATGGAATATTTTCAAAATACAATATTACGCCTTCGACTTGAGGTATGAACTGTTCTTTAATTTAGTATTTCACACAAACTAAAATAAAATTCAGCTATTCATAATCTTAACCTTTCAGTAGTAGATTCAAAGCTCTTAGTAGAATAATAAGAAACATGTACAATTAATACTTTATAATTTTATATAATAAATAATTTTGCAATAAGTAATTAATAATTTTGTTGCATGTTGTCATTGAATGGAAAAGAAGTGTTTGCTTGTAATCATATGATTTGTAATTTCATAACAAATTGGGTTCTTATACCACCAACTCCAATACAGGAGCTACTGAAAACTCAAATTGCTGATATTTTCTTCACTTCTTTGACTCCTAATAGAGCATATGAATTAGGCTCTTGATATGGGTCTCAAAACATATTAAACATTTTTTTTTATTTGGATCTCTTTAGCCAACCCCAAGTAATTTTGTTTTGGTTTGAGTCTTGATAGCTGATACAGATATTGACCCTAAAACAGAAGCTATTAGATTTTGGCCCAAACATATATATATATATATATATATATATATATATCAATTCTTGTTTTTCACACTATTTATCCAATGTGAGACTCTAAGCTCACAGGTTACCTCAACAGAGCCTCTTAGAAATTTTTATAAATTTAGGCCATGATATGGGTTTTTAATCGAAAATTAAACCCATTCATTTCAATTTTCACCCAGTCCTCATTATGGTACCACTTTAATGCAAATATGAATCATAAATATATATATATATATGTATGTATGTATGTAAGTGTGTGTGTTTGTGTAACAGTCCGGGTTATGAAAAAGCATGTTAGATATATTTGTGAAAGTTGAAAATTTACTCAAACTAAAATCAATGAAAGAGAACCCAACTCAACTCAACAAAAGCCTAAAATTCGAACCATTTGATGCAGGCCACTAAGCTCCATCCAGGTAACATCCCATTAAATCATAAGCAATCATATGAGAAAAAAAAATTGAAAATTACTTACATTGGTTATTATGGTTGATTTTCTAGAAGAAACTGAGAGCAACCTTGATGCATTATTAGGAAGATCAATTTGACTAAACAAAACAAAAAAACAAATAGGGTTCTTATACCACCAGCTCCAATACAGGAGCTATTTCAGTCGTTATAGTTAAAATACAATAGAAGTGTTCTTTCATGCAACTCTAATGCATCAGCTATCTGACTTGTCAAATTGTGAAAATTATGCAACTCTAAGGTATCAGTTATCTGCTCCTTCAACTCTTATTTGTAGGAGGCATTCAACATAGACCTGAAAAATTTGCATATGAAGTTTTGCATAGCTAAAATGTCTGCCAAAATTCTGAAAGAATTCCGGTATGAAATGCACGTTCACTACAACAAAATGGTTGATACCAGCGTTAATGTACGCTCACATCCTCAACATGGCGTATCTCTAGATGACTGGGACATTGTGTGCGCCTGATTTGAGGGAGATGATTTTAAGGTATCCTATTTTGCTCTTATCATCCTTGAGCTTTTCAAAAAGTAACATTTTGTTATCGTATTATTATTAGTTTTTCCTCACTACATCAATGGTCTTGAGTTGTTTTCAATTCAGTGATATTTGTAGCTTTTGATATTATTCTATCAACATTTAGCAACCCCGTTCTCTTTGACGAAAACAATGTTAAACAACTAACACATGCACTGGCCAGTCAATATTTATATGTATACAGTACACAACATCCTCTAGAATAACCATGCATCTCACAGCATCATAGACCTAGGCCTAATTATCAACAATTAATAAGCCAAATCAAACCTTCAACAGGAACACATGATAAGAATTTTGAAATATATATCAAACAGGCATTCAATAGCTCATCTGAGCAAATATTACATAGTATTTTACATATACCCACAGACACAAGCAAATAGAACATCAAAGATATTGTGCAGAAAACAGACACAACAACAATGGCAGCCTAGTTTTCCTTATTTAACAGGAGGTTTTTTTTTTTTTTTGTCTTTTGAAGACATAACGACTGAAAAAATATCTACATTTTTTATTTACAGGAAATAAGTAAGAAAAATGCTGCAAACCGGGCACAACTTCAAGTAAATCATCGTGGTGGGTCAAAACCATTTGTGCAATACCTCCATGAGACGGTATAATATCATTTTTCTTCCTTTTTGTTTTCCCTTATCCTTTAGTAGACCACTGGTTAAGTCTAAATGAGGACTAATATCATTATATATATTATATAGCGTGATGCCTCGACACAGCAGACTATTAGCCAAATTGAACTATGAAGGATGACGCATTTTAAAGAGGGCAAGGGCTGGGTCACGCCTCAGTCGCAAAAATTCTATGTACGTATTTTTAATTGTAGTTTTATATTTATTAATTGTATTAACTTGTCTCATTTATAATTATTGTAGGATGACATGATTAACCTCCAATCACAGCCACCCATAGAGGGTAGTGAGGCATTGAGTGATGAGGAAATATGTAAGCAAGTGTTGGGAACGAGGTCGGGATATGTGAAAGGCCTTGGCCATGGGAAGTTGGCTCCTCCTTCCCAAATCAATGAGCTTCGTCGAATGTATGAAGCTGAGCAACGACGCAACAAGGCGTTGGAGGAGAAAATGGAACAAATTAAGGAGACAATGAGGACTGAATTACAAGAAGAATTGCAAGAACGAGTGCAAGCGAAAGTTACAATGAGGATGCAAAGTATGGAGGAGCGCCATAGACAAATAGAGGCTGCAATGGAAGAGAGACAGAAATGTATGGATGATTTTCTTGCAATGTTTGCATAGTACGTTCATCGGAACACATTCAGGTAATTAACATCAAGTCTAATTATGGGTTATGTACAGTAAAACAAGGATATTCCTTTAGTTTTGGTTAGTTTGTTTAATTGTGGATATTATATTCTATTTTATGACATTGTATGTCTTTTGGTCCAGTTGAAGTTGAATGCACAATATATATCAGTCAGATTGAATGGAGAGCATGAATATATATGGAGAAATTTTGCCATGAATTGAAATTTGTCTTTTTTTAGGTGCGTGGATGATTTTTACAATGATTTTTTTAAAATATTTAAGTTTATATCCGACAAAAAATTTGTGTCAGAAATGAAAATGTAACTATTAAGTCAGAAATAATAAATTATTTTTGAAAAAATGTACAATTTATGTCGACAGCTTATATGGTCGGAAATAATATTTAAACCGACTTTTTTATATGGTCGGAAATACATTTTTACCGACAGCTTATATGGTCGGAAATACTTTTTTAACTGACTTTTTATATGGTCGAAAATACTTTTTCACCGACTTTTTATATGGTCGGAAATACTTTTTTAACCGACGGCTTAAATGGTTGAAAATACCTTTTTACTGACTTTTTATATGGTCGGAAATATTTTTTTACCGACATTGGATCTCGTCGAAAATACGTGTTTACCGACCGCATAAATGCGTTAGAAATATTAATATTCTGACACTATAAGTTTTACGTCGGGAATATTTTTTCTGACCATTTAATTCCGACCATTGCATGCGACATTTGTTATGTGTCGAAAATGTATATTTTCGACGTTAAATGGACTATTTCTGACTGCATATGGAGTCGGAATAAAGCCTTTGTCTTGTAGTGCTCCTCTATTGAGGATAAAGATCATGAGGACATAAAAGACATTGTGTCTAGTGATGATGAAGACAATATTGAGATTGCTTTGAAAAGACTATCCAATGAATCTATAAATCTTAAGAAGTCTAATATGGTGCTTATCACTAAGCTCAAGTCTTGAGAGAAAGAGAAGAAGTGCCTTAATAGTTGATCAGTCTCTATTGAATAAACTAAATGAGGATAAATTGTCTCTCTTAAAGAAAGTGAAAATCTTAGAAAAATAGAGAAATTTGTTTGTTGTTGAGGTAGGAGGACTTAAGGCATCCCTAGATGTTTGTGACATTGAAAAGAATGAATTTAATTCCAAAGTTCACTCTCTTAGTGAACAACTCACACAAGTTAGGAATGTAAAAGTAAATCTTAAGGATAGGTCAAATAGGCTCTCTAAAATTCTTAATACCGTCAAAATCAAGAATGATAGAAATGGTTTGGGCTATGACATGTTCACGGATAAGAAAAAGTCCTTCACGTCCACTCTAAGCCAATCCCCCGATTCTCAAGTCCGGTTGTGTTTGTGACCTCAAAATCTAAAGGTGTTGAATCACCTAAACCTAAGAGGCAAACCCAACCACAACCAAAGCCTCAAGCACATTCGCTTTCACTACCTCAATCTAAACCACAAGCCAAAACTTAACCAATATCATTTTATTGTTTTTATTGCATGGTTGAACGACATTCTAGGAGGAAGTATGGATTTGCTAAGAAAAGGCAAATAAAATCTCATACCAATGACCTTAGAGCATAAATTGGAAATTGCTACCTTGAAGCAACAAATGAATAATCATATTAAAAAATTAAGGAGTATGGCTGAAAAGATCATTCATATTTCCAATCTTGAAAATATTAAAGTAATTCCTCATTCCAAGATTGGAGGTAATGTCAAAACTTGAAATGTCTCTCCTACTCCCAAAAGAATTATAAGACAAATGGGTGAGGAAAGATAAATTGAAAAGTTTTAAGAAGGAATTTGCAAGTCACGCTTCAGAATTTTCTTCTTCCTCAGGAACAACAAATTCATCTTTATAACAATTTAGGGATGTACTCTTCACTCTCATCTTAGAGTCTCCCTATGAATTGCTTCATTACATCTTACTACATTTCACTTTTGAAAATCATCTTTAAGAAAGTTGAGTTTTGTTAGGACCAGGGGCTCCGAAATTGTAATTGGCATATCCTAGTTAGACAAAACTTTCATTGTGTGTAATCCTTACATAAGCTCTACGAGTGAGTACCGCGATGCTCGTTCTTCCCCAAGTTCTTCCAAGAGACATTACCGTATATCACTATCGGTCGACTTGGTTCTCGAAGGGTAAAATAGACTTTTGTATTTGATTTGGATCTCACACAGTCACTTCATGCATGCATTGTATATAGATTTTATCTTATCATCATATATGTGATTGACTTATGGTTGTAAACTAATTCTCCCAAAATGCATCTATAAAATATTTATGGGAAAAATTGAGTTCAGAAGATAAACAAAGAATAAGAAACTCACTGCTGCTCGTTCGAACAAACAATAAAGAAGTTCATTCTCATTCATTTTCATTTGTTCAAACCTTTGTATCAAACGAGTTTCTGCAACCTCAGAGTTGTACTTGTTTGATAGTCATTCCTTGTTCGTTTGAACGAACCTTGGGTAGAAAACAGATTTATAATATTAGTTCTAGCCATTTGGGGATCAATCAAGCCCTTTGCAAAAATAAGCGAAAATACAAATTAGAGCAGCCAAAAACAGAGTGAGAGAGTCTCAAATTGTGAGAGCTGATTTGTTGATAGATCATGAAGCTCTTATAAGAGATCATTCATATATGACATTCATAATCATCTCTACCTGTTTTCAATAATTAGATTTGATCAAACAACACCATCCAATCAAATAGAGTCATGGTTCACGTCAAGCTCACTGAGGTCGTGAGGATTTGTGATAGTTGAGCGGCTTGATCGGAGGAGTTTGAGACAGTGGAAAAGTCCAATTGTTTGAAAGATTGGCTATGAGAAGCTTGAGAATTCGAGGGAATTTAAAGACGTAATTAGGAAAAACGGAGCTAGAGCTACTTAGCCCGTTCGTAGATTCGTTGTATTTCACTTTCCATCATAACACATTTCTTCCATAAGCATTGGCCCAACACCAGAGTTTTACTCGAAGGATCGTTGTCCTTGGTAGTTTTATCTTTCATCAATCAGTTTGTTATCTTTCTCTTTCTCCATCCCTTTCAATTTACTTTGTACGTAATTGAATTGCTTCCGCTTAACTTTAGAAATTGAGTTTTTCATGTTTTCATAATTGTTCATCAAATTGAAGTATTGAAAAAATTGATTTAGTAAATTGATTAAAATTAAAATTGATAGCTTAGTTGATTTTTCTTTGAATTGTGAAAATTGCTATAAAATCAATCTAGTTGATCAATTAGGTGAAGTTTGAATAGGTTAGTGAATTAGTAGATTCTTGGTGGAAAGGCATAAATGTTAGATTAATCATGTTGAGTGATTTGTTATTGATTGTGTCATCTTTGTGTTTAACCAAGAATTGGAATTAACTTGAAAAAGTTTTTAATTCCAGACCTACCTCTTGAACCCCCCCCTCAATTTCTAGAAAATTCATGCTTTGGGACCTTGAGTCATATCCTTGTGGTATCCCTTCGCGTAAACAAAGTGGTATTAGAGCCTTCCTTCTATTTGGACCATGGGGTCCGATATTGTAATTAGCTAATCCAGTTAAACAAAATGTGTTTTGTGTATAATCCTTACCTAAGTCCTACGAGTGAGTACCTCAATGCCCATTCTTCCCCAAGTTCGTCTGTGAAACATTACCATATATCACTAACGGTTGATGTGGTTTTCGAACGGTAAAATGGTCTTTCTTATTTGATTCGGATCTCACACACTCACATCATGCATGCAATGTATATAGATTTTATCTTATCATCATGTATGTGATTGACTTGTGGTATTGAACTAATTCTACCAAAATGCATCTTTAAAACTCTTATGGGAAAAATTCAGTTCACAAAACAAGCAATGAATGAGCAACTCACTATGGCTCATTCGAACGAGTCCTTGGCTCGTTTGAATAACAACAGAGAATTTCATTCTCATTCGTTTTCATTCACTCGAACCTTTGCATCTAACGAGTTTTTGCAACCTTAGAGTTGTACTCGTTTGATATTCGTTCAAACGAGCAAGTGCTCGTTCAAACAAATAACGGTTCGTTCGAATGAACCCTGGGCGGAAAACATATTTATAATCTAATTTCTAGTCATTTGGGGATCAATCAAGCTCTTTGTGAAAATAGGAAAAAATACCTTTTAAAGCAACCAAAAACAAAGTGAGAGAGTCTCAATTTGTGAGAGCTAATTTATTGATAAATCTTGAAGCTCTTATGAAAGATTGTTCATACATGACATTCATCATCATCTCTACTCATTTTCATTGATCATATTTGATCAAACCATAGGATCCAATCAGATTTAAAGAGCCTTGGTTAACATCAAACTCACCATTAATGATAAATGGAGTTCAAGCACGAGGATTCATCGTTGAAGAATTGGTGGATACCAAGGTCGTAAGAATTCACAATTGTTAAGCGGCTTGATTGAAGGAGTCCGAGACCATGGAGGAGTCCGGTTGTTTGAATGATTGGCTCTAAGAAGCTTGAGGATTCGAGGGGAATTTAGAGACGTAATCGTGGAGAACGGAGCTAGAAGTTCTTAGCTCGTTGGGAGATTCATTATATTTCACTTTCCATCATAGTGCATTCCTACCATGAGCATTGGCTCTGGTCTAGATTTTATTCCAAAGATCGTTGTCCTTGGTAGTTTTCTCCATCATCAATCGGTTTGCAATCTCTCTCTCTTTCTCTCTCTCCATCTCTTTCAATTTATTAATTGAATTGCTTTCGCCTAATTTTAGAAATTGAGTTTTTCATGATTTTCATAATTATGCATCCAATTGAGATATCGAAAAACTTAATTTAGTAAATTGATTGAAATGAAAATTGATAGCTTAGTTGATTTTTCTTTGAAATGTGAAAATTGCTATAAAATCAATCTAGTTGATCAATTACGTAAAGTTTGAATAGGTTGGTGAATTGGTTGATTCTTGGTGGATTCATTGGTGAAAGGGATTAACTATTGGATTAATCACATTGAATGATTTGTTGTTAATTGCATCATCTTGGTAATTAACTAAGAATTGGAATTAACTTGAAAGAAATTTTTAATTCAAGCCCTACCTATTCAACCCCCCATTTTCTAGGTAATTCAAGTTTTGGGACCTTGAGTGATATCCTTGTGGTATCCCTCCACGTAAACAAAGTGGTATCAGAGCCTTCTTTCTAAGGTAGTTAATTGAAGGGCTAAGAGATGGAGGATTCGATCTCACGACCACCTTTATTTGACGCTCAAATTATGCTTATTGGAAAGCTCATATGAGACCATTTTTAAGAGCCTTGGATAAGCGATTTTGGCTTACCATCCAAGAAGGTTGGACCCTACCGGTTACAACAACAACTACAAAAATTCCCTCCGAAGTCAAGCCTTCAAACACTTGGAACAAGTTAGTGTTAAGGATGAGTGGCTACAATACCAAAGGGTTAAACGTTATCTTTAACGCGGTAACTCCCAATGAGTTTCGCCCTATTATGACTTATGAGATATCCAAGGAGGCTTGGGACATCCTCGAGACTACCCATGAGGGTATGTCGACAATAAAGAGGTCAAAACTACAAAAGTCTTGCCTTGAAATCAAAACAAGTAAAAAGTGAAGGGGATATTGAAATAGATCTCGAGTCCATGAATGATGAGGACTTGGCTCTTTCTATTAAGAGGTTTAACAAATACCTCAAGGCTAGAATTCCTAAATCCAAGGGATCTCAAAGTTCAAGTAAAAAATCCTTTGAAAATTCTAACACTTTAAGAGGCCAAGTCCAAAAATCTTCTTCTAGTTGTGATAGAAGAAAACCTTTATCTAAATCCACCTCTAAGCCTATCGAATGCTATGATTTCCATAACTTTGGGCATATAGTGGCTGGTTATCCTAATAAGATAAAGGAAAATTCTTGAAATAGGAAGGCAATGAAATCATCTCTTTCCAAAGATAATGAAGAGGGAGAAGGAGATGAGAATAATGATAAAGAAGAAAAGATGATGAAAGTCAATTCTTGGCTTTCACAAGTGTCACCAATGTCTATGAAGGATCATCTTCCATTAAGGATGAAGATCATAAGGACATCAAAGACTTTGTATCTAATCATGAAGAAAGTGGTGATGAAGACAACATTGAGATTACCTTTATAAAGTTATTCAATGAATCTATAAATCTTAAGAAGTCTAACATGAAGTTTATCACTAAGCTCAAGTCTTGTGAGAAAAAGAATAGTGCCTTAATAGTTTATCAATCCTTATTGAATCAACTAAATAAGGATATATCGTCTCTCTTAAAGGAAGTTAAACCCTTAGAAAATAAGAGAAATTTATTGGTTGTTGAGGTAGAAGGACTTAAGGAATCCTTAGTTTCTTGTGAGATTAAAAAGAATGACTTGAATTCCAAAGTTCACTCTCTTATTGAACAACTCACATAAGCTAGGAATGTTAAAGTCAATCTTGAGGATAGGTCAAATAAGTTTTCTAAAATGCTTAATACCGACCAAATCAGGAATGATAAAAGTGGTTTGGGTTATAACATGTCCACGAATAAGAACAAGTCATCCATATCCACTTCAAGTCAATCTCTAATTCTCAAGCCAATTATGTTTATGTCCCTCAAAATCTAAAGGTGTTGAACCACCTAAACCTATGAGGAAAGCCCAACCATAACCAAAGCCTCAAGCATATTCTCTCCCACTACCTCAATCTAGACCTCAAGTCAAACCTCAACCGAGATCATTTTATTGTTCTCGTTGTATGGTTGAAGGGCATTCTAGAAGGAAGTGTGGATTTTCCAAGAAAAGGCAATCACAATCTCACTCGATGACCTTAGAGCACAAACTATAAATTGTTAGCTTGAAGTAACAAATGAATAATCATATTCAAAAATCAAGGAGCATGGCTCAAATGATCATTCATATTTCCAACCCTGGAAAGCCTAAAGTAATTTCTCATTCCAAGGTTAGAGGTAAGGTCAAGACCCAAAAAGCTCCTCCTACTCCCAAAAGAAGCATCTCTAATTGCTCTAATTGCACTCATTAAAAATCATTCTCGAGTAAGTTGTGTTCTCTTCCATAGTCTATGTGATTCTTAAGTTATCTATCTATTCTAGGTGTATGGATTTTAGATTTTTTTGTGGATTTTTGATCCCTCATAGATAGGTGCATTTCATACCTTTTTGAAGCCAATAATCCAAAAATATTTTTCTCTTGTTTAAATTGCTAATGGTAATCCCATTTTTTAAAAATGAGAATTGTATTAAGTGAATTTTGAGTGATTAAGTCTTGACTTCTGAACTTTATCCTATCAATATCTTCACTTGGGTGCACACAATCTTTCAATCTACTTGTGATCTCATAGGTGTTAGTCTTGAATATTACTTGGATGAGATTGTCTTGTAGAAAAGATAAGCTTAATGGTTTTATGTTTTCATCTCAATAAGTCCATGTTTAGAAAGATTAAGTTAGGTTGGAAAAATCAAATGACAAAAAGTAAAAGCCTAAAAAGAAAATGGCACACACAAAAAAAAAAAAAAATCAAGAGTGGAAGGAAAGGGCTACCCTTGAGATAGTGTTTTTGCTAGCATTGGTAAATCCTTTGAAAAGAGTAGCCTACTGAATTATGTGAAAGCCTCCTTGCAAAAGGTGAGTCGGGTGCAAATTCAATTTGTGATTTTTTGCTTTTAAGTTAAGAGGGAGTTTTGATTGAAAATGGTTAAAAATCCTTCAGTTAGTTGACTATGGTTGTTTGTTCTTATAGATGTGCAAATCATTCAACACCATAGAAAGTCAACCTTGAGATAAAGAACATTTCATGGTTGAAATTAGTGCTTATGTCTAATTACCATGATTGAGTGAGTAGAGAGTGAGCTTGTATATGTTTTAGTGTTCTAGGATCATTTGAATGTACTGATATTATTTAGAATACATGTACATCTATCTGATTCACTCAAAATGTTCTTCAAATTTAGTTTTCAACTGAAAAACATTGGATTATTTTTAGCTTTGAATACTATTGATTTTATCTTTAAGTTTGTAGCTAAAAACAATGTTCTTTTTATGAAAATCTCTACTTTTTTTCCCTGTTTTGTAGTTGAAAAATGTGCAAGATTTTCAAACAAAGTAGGACACTCTGTTTTTCTTAGAGAAGAGTAGCCTCTGGTATTCATTCGAATGAACACCAGTTCGAACGAAGCTCATTCAAACAAAGGTCACTTATTCGTTTGAACGAACAACTACTCAGTTTAAACACACGAGAAACAACGCATTCTTTATAAAATTCCTTGTTTTTCTCCCTTTTCCTCTCAAAATCCTCTAAGTTTCTTCTCTCATATTGATCCCAGAGTTTGTCAATCTTTGATTCCATTTTGGTTAGTGTGTTCTACACATTGAAGGCTTTACTTTCACCGATCATTTTGTGATTCTGTCTATTCATTGTTACGGTAAGTGCTCGAGTGCATTTTCATTTTCAATTTAGTTTATTTGATCTTTCATCTAGACTTAGGAATAATGTGGACTATAGTTCAGTACACTTGACATAGTACTATCTCAAGTTCATCCTACATTTCTTCTATTGTTATATACTACATGATCATGGCGACAAAGATAGTGCCCATAGAACGATGACATTTCCCATATGTCATTCGCTTAAAAGTAGTGCCTCGAAATGTTGTTTGATTTTTGACATAAGTCGCTCAGTTTCGGGAAGGGACTATCATGTCCCCATCCAGTCCTAGTAGGGTGGGTATGCACTATTGATGATATCTATAAGACTTTAGCCTTCAGGCTATTTGACTCACGAGGTTGGCTACTCATCTTATCAGTCACGGGTCTAGCCAACGAGACCCTGGTTTGAGAGTTCTAGGCAAACCTCAGTTCTCGTGATACCCGTGGAGCCTTCCTTGTGATAGTTTACGGTGTCCCTTTCTCTCTCCCTACCGAGATGATTGATAAGTCTCTTGGTCTTTCTCAAGTCGAGCAACGAGGCTTCCCATAGCCTTAGGGTGTAGCTCTTCCATTTGCCATCCTTAATGCTTCCATAATTCATGTTGACAGTTAGCATATCTTCGCCTCACAGGGTGTGACCTTAGAGCAGGGATATCTAAACGAGGATTTTTGCATCCCTAACCTCATCATATGCAATGTGTTGCATCCTGTCAGCCTCACGAACACGCTGACACTCTCCTATGCCACACTCTTGTATGCACTCGATGCTACTATTCCCATCGATGCTACCTCGTATATACTCTGAGTCATCGATACCTCCACCACCGGTATGAGACGCACTGCATCCTTACCATTTGGCAACCTAATCACTAGGATCTGTGTTGTATAGTAGATTTCTTTTTACACTACTGATATACTCATCCTCCCACTTGGTCTATTTACCCGTCAAACCTTATCTAGGTCTCGAGGACATGTCATCGCTCTTCCCGATAAGGACGATGTTCCTAATGAGTAACAAGAGGCACCGTAGCTAGAGGAACAGCAACAGTAGGCACCAGCACCAGCTCAGTAGCAGCAACAGTAACAGCCACACATGTCATTGCAACAACAGTAGTCCAGAAATCAGATTCAGATAGAGGACTTCCTAGTTGACCAGACACTACCGTAGTTTCGTACCCCCTTGGGTACAAATTTCCATACATCAGTAGGAGCTTCATCTTCTTCCGCTAGTCAACCGATTACAAAATTTGAGCTACATGAGTGATTACAGCTTCATCATAATTAGATTATTGCTGATATTGATCACAAGTTAGAGCAGAATTATCTTCTGGTCTGCTTAGATTACTTTATCCTGATGATACAAGAGACTACCTACTTTCAAGGAGCTCTTCAGAGACTGACACAGACTATAGCTCGGGTCTTTCCTCCTCCACCTTCGCTTGTAGATGATCAGTGATATAGACTGTAGATATTTACATGAGTGTGATTGTAGCAAGGTTTTTACCTATATTTTTTTTACTCATCAGCTATATGTATTTCTATTTTTTACAATGTTTCTCTTTACTTTTATTGTATATTTTTTGTTTAAGATTGATGATAGACCATTATTTTTTATATCTTTTGTATATATCTTTTGTGTCTATTATATTTACTGTCTATACTCTACTATCTCACTATGTTTGCCTGTTTTCTTATATCTTACTTCCTTATGATCTTCCTTTGTAGTTACCTCATTTGTCATCGTGACAAAACGGAAGAGATAGTGTTAGGGCGAGTTGTACAAAGGGGAAGACTAAATATTTTAAGCATATACTGAGGGGGAGTAATATACATTTTTTTTCATATGTATGAGATAGCTTAGCATCATTTTTTATTGCTCATGTCTTGTTTTAATTGTATATGGCTTCCATGTATATTACACCGTGTTCTATATTGATACTTATCTATCATGTGATCTTGTTGAATTTATTTGATATATCTTTTTTGATGAGATCTCACGTAGTATAGTTAAGGGTGTTGTGCAGGAAATAAGTTGGCTACTTGTTGAGTAGTATTAAGTGATATCTGTAGTATAGGATATTGAGTCAAAATGTATAATTTCCTTCTATCTGGCTCTTTGAGGTTATAGATTTTGGTATTGTATTCTTATATTTTTTTTTACAGTTTTGTCATAGATTGCCAAAAGGGAGTTTGTTAGGACCATGGGATCCAATATTATAATTGGCTAATCCGGTTAAACAAAACGTGTTTTGTGTGTAATCCTTACATAAGTTTTACAAGTGAGTAACTCAATGTCCATTCTTCTCAAAGTTCTTCCAAAAGACATTATCGTGTATCACTACCAGTCAACTTTGTTCTCGAAGGGTAAAATGGACTTTTGTATTTGATTTCCATCTCACATACTCACATCATGCATGCATTATATCTAGATTTTATCTTATCATCTTATATGTGATTGACTTATGGTTGTGAACTAATTCTCCCAAATGCATCTTTAAAGCACTTATGGGAAAAATTTAGTTCATAAGGCACGCAAAGAATGAGCAACTTATTGCTACTTGTTCGAACGAAGCTTAGCTCATTCAAATGAACAATAGAGAAGTTCATTCTTATTCATTCAAACCTCTGTATCAAACGAGTTGCTGCAACCTCAGAGTTGTACTTGTTTGATATTCGTTCATTGTTCGTTCGAACGAACCCTGGGCAGAAAATAAATTTATAATCTGATTTCTAGCCATTTGGGGATCAATCAAGTGCTTTGCGAAAATAGGTGAAAATATGAATTAAAGCAGCCAAAAATAAAGTGAGAGAGTCTCAAATTGTGAGAGCTAATTTATTGATAGATCTCGAAGCTCTTGTGAGAGGTCATTCATACATAACATTCATAATCATCTCTACTCATTTTCATTGATCGAATTTGGTCAAACCACATTATCCAATCAGATCTAAAGAGCCTTGGTTCATGTCAAACTCACCATTGATAGATGGAGTTCAAGTATAAGGATTCGGCATTGAACGATCGGTGGACACCGAGATCATGAGGAATCAGGATTGTTGAATGACTTGATCCGAGGAGTCCGCGACCGTGGATGAGTCTGGTTGTTTGAAAGATTGGCTATGAGAAGCTTGAGGATTCAAGGGGAATTTAAAGACATAATCGGGTAGAACGGAGCTAGAGGTACATAGCTCATTTGTAAATTCATTATATTTCCCTTTTCCATCATAGTGCATCCTTCCATGTGCATTGGCCTAGCTCCGAAGTTTTACTCTAAAGATTGTTGTCCTTGGTAGTTTTCTCTCTCATCAATCGGTTTGCTATCTCTTTCTCTCTCCATCACTTTCAATTTATTATATGTTTAATTGAATTGCTTCCGCTTAACTTTAGAAATTGAGTTTTTCATGTTTTCATAATTATTCATCAAATTGAAGTATTGAAAAACTTGATTTAGTAAATTGGTCGAAATCAAATTTGATAGCTTAGTTGATTTTGGTTTGAATTGTGAAAATTGTAATAAAATTAATCTAGTAAATGTTGGTGAATTTGTTAATTCTTTGTGGATTCATTGGTGGAAGGGCATAAATGTTGAATTAATCATGTTGAGTGATTTGTTATTGATTGTGTCATCTTTGTGTTTAACCAAGAATTGGAATTAACTTAAAAAAAAAATTTTAATTCAAAACCTACCTATTCAACCTCCTCCCCCTTCTAGGTAATTCATGCTTTGGGACCTTGAGTGATATCTTTGTGGTATCCCTCCGCCCAAACAAGTTCTTTTTTGTAGTCTAAGTGATCCTTTCATTAGTCATCTATTCTAGGTCTACAGATTCTTTTTTGTTTTCTTTTAATTTTTTACGAATTTTTTTTATTTTTCACAGTTAGGTGCATTTCATACCTTTGTCAAATCAATAATCCAAAAATATTTTTCTCTTATTTTAATTGAAAATGGTAATCCCATTTTTTTTAAAAGAGAATTGTATTAAGTGCATTTTAAGTGATTGAGCCTTGACTTGTGAACTTTACTTTATCAATATCTTCACTTACTTTTTTTCACTTGGGCGCACACAATCTTTCAATCTATTTGTGATCTTATAAGTTTTAGTCTTGCTTAATTTTTGCATGAGATTACCTTGTAGATAGGATGAACTTAATGGTTTTATGTTTTCATCTCAATAAGTCCATGGCTAGAAAAATTAACTTAGGTTGAAAAAATAAAAGGACTTAAAGTAAAAACCTAAAAAAAAAAATGGCACACACACAAAAATAAAAGAGTGGAAGGAAATGGCTACCCTTGAAATAGTCTTTTTGCTAGCATTGGTAAATCCTTTGAAAAGAGCAGTCTACTCAACTGTGTGAAAGCCACCTTGCAAAAGGTGAGACAAGTGCAAATTAAATTTGCAATTTTTTGCTTTTAAGTTGAGAAGGAGTTTTGATTGGAAATGGTTAAAAATTTCTAGGTTGATTGATTATGGTTGTTTGTTCTTACTGATGTGAAAATCATTCAAGACCATAAAAATTCAACCTTGAGACAAGAACATTTCATGGTTGAAATTAATGCATATGTCTAGTTACAATGCTTAAATGAGTAGAACGTGAGCTTAAATGCATTCTAGTGTTCTAGGATCATTTGAATGTATTGATGCAATTTAGAACACATTTACATCTCTCAAATTCACTCAAAATATTCTTTAAATTTAGATTCCAACTCAAAAACAATGGGATTATTTTTAGCTTGGAAGCCAATTGAATTTATCTTAGAGTTTTGTAGCTAAAAACACTGTTTTCATGAAAATCTCCAATTTTTCCCTGTTTAGTAGTTGAAATGCACAGAAGATTTTCACATAGAGCAGGACACTCTATTTTTCTAAGAGAATAGTAGCTTCTGGTTCTTATTCGAATGAAGCTCGTTCGAACGAACTCGGCTCAATTCAAAACACACAAGAAGCCGCGAACAGATTACAATATTTGGTGTTTTTCTCTCCAATCCTTTCACGTCTTGTGACATATTAATCCCAGGTTATGTCATTCTCAATTTCCATTCTGCTTAGTGTGCTCTACTCATCGAGGGCTTCATTTTCACCGATCGTTTTGAGATTCCATCAATTTATCGGTGCAGTAAGTCCTTGAGTCCATTTTCCACTTTCCTTTGGTTTATTTGATTTTTCATTAGACTTAGGATTAGTGTGGACTGTAATTTAGTACACTAAACATAGTGCCATCTTAGGATAATTTAACATCCTATTTTTTGATATATATATATATATATATATATATATATACTACGTGATCATGTCTTCCAAGACTTCCCATTGAGCGTCGACATTTTTCATATGCCATTCATCTAGAAGTAGGACCTAGGGTCGTAGTTCATTTTTTGACCTAAGTAGCTCAGGTTCGGGCAGTCTCTGTCCTATCCCGACCAATCCTTGTTGAGAGGATATAGACCATAGATGACATACGTGAGACTCTAGCTTACATGATATTTGACTCATGTGGTTGGCTACCTCTCCTATCAGTCACATGTCCGGCCAACGAGACCCTAGTTCAAGAGTTTTACTCAAACCTAGGTTCTCGAGATGCCCAAGAAACCTCCTTGGTGACAGTACACGGTGTTCTTTTCTCTCTCACCACTAATATGATTGCTAAGACTTTTAGCCTTTCTTAAGTCGAGTAGCTTGGCTTCCCATTCCCCCAGGGTCTTGTACTTTCATCTACTAGTGTTATTGTATCCACCCTACGTGTCGACAGTTTGACTATTTTGGCCATGACTGGTGCGACCTTAGAGCAAGGATACTTACATGAGGGTTATCATATCCTCAATCTCATCGTGTGTAGCATTTTGCATTTAGTCAGCCACATGAACACGCTGACTCTCTCCCATACTACACTTCTATATGCCATCAGTGTTGTCATATCGATCGATGCACCATTATATTTTTTTTTTAGTCATCGATTCCTCCTCAACTAGGTACTAGACGCACCGCGTCTTTGGCATTTGGCAGCCTGATCATGAGGATATGTGCTACACAGTAGGTACCTTTCTACACTGTTGACATGCTTATTTTCTTACCTGGTCTATTTACACGTCAGGACTCTAGCCAAGTCTCAGGGATATGTTATCACCCCTCCCGATGAGGACGATGTTGATAATGAGCATCAGGAGGCACAGCAGTAGCAACCACCAATACCGGCACTGGAACAATAGCCACATCAGTCACTATCGCAGCAGTAGCCCAAAGAGTAGATTCATGTTGAGGACTTCCTAGCAGATAAGACTCCATCGTAGTTTTGTACCCCTTTGGGTGCAAACTTTCACACGTTAGCAAGACCCTCCTCGTCTTTAACCGATTAACCGATTTCGAGAGATGAGTTAGAAGAGCAACTACAGCTACATCATGATCAGATGACTGCTGATATTGATCATAGGGTGAAGCAGCACTATCTTCGGATATGATCAGACTACTTCGTACCAACGATGGAGGAGACGACCTATTTTTTATGAGCTCTACAAGGATTGAAAAAGGTCCTCGCATGTGTCTTTCCTCTTCCTCCACTTGAAGATAATCAATGATTCAGCTTATATTAGGTTACATGAGTGATGAGGGATATTGTAGTCAAGTTTACGTGTACTTATTAGGTTACTAGTATATCTTTCTGCTCATCAGCTACATGTACTTATTTTTTAATAGTTTTTTTACATGACTTCTAGTTTATATTTTTGGGATTGATGATAGACTTATGTTTTTCTATGATATCTTTGATATTTTTCTTTTGTGTCTGATTATTACTGTCAGTATTATGTTATCTTACTATACATGCCTATCTTGTTATATTTTACTTCTTTATCTATTTCCTCCTTTGTCATCGTGACAAAAAGGGGGAAATGGTGTTACAAAGGGGGAGTTGTACAAAGGGGAGATTAGATAATTTGTATTGAGCATATATTGAGGGGGAGTAATATACATTTTTTTTGCATATGTATGAGAGAGCTTAGAGTCACTTTGTCTTGCTCAAGTTTTAATTTGATTGCATATGGATACCATATTTATTGTACCTTGTCTTATGTTAATACTCATCTATTTGTGTAATCTCATTGGATTTATTTGATATATCTTTATTAATGTAAACTCACGTGGCATAGTTGAGTTTGTTGTGCAGGAAACAAGTTGACTACTTGTTGAGCATTGCAAAGTAATATCTCTAGTATAGGATACTAAGCCAAAATGTATAATTTCCTTCTATCTAGCTCTTTGGAGGTTATAGTTTTTCATGTATTATATTTTTATACTATTTTATGCAGTTTTGTCACGGATTGCCAAATGGAGAGTTTGTTAGGACCATGGGGTTCGATTGTAATTGGCTAATCTAGTTTGACAAAACTTGTTTTGTGTGTAATCCTTACGTAAGTCCTAGGAGTAAGTACCTCAATGCTCGTTCTACTCCAAAATCGTCCAAAAGACATTACCATCCATCACTACCGGTCGACTTGGTTCACAAAGAGTATACTGAAATTTTGTATTTGATTTGGATCTCATACACTCACGCATTACATGCAATGCATATAGTTATTATCATAGCATCATGTGTGTGTTAGACTTGTGATTGTGAAACGATTTCCCCAAAATACATCTTTAAAAACGTAAGGGAAAATTTTGTTCACAAGGCAAGAAATGAATGAAGCAACTCTCTGTTGCTCGATTCGAACGAGCTTTGACTCATTTGAATGAACAACAGAAAGTTCATTGTCATTCATTCGAAGGTTCTATATCAAGCGAAGAGCTGCAACCTCTGAGTTATGCTCATTTGATATTTGTTCCTTCTTCGTTCGAATGTCCTAGGAAGAAAAAAGATTTATCATCTATTTTCAGTCTTATTTGGGATTGAACAAGATCATTGTGAAAATACTCAAAAATTCAATTCAGAGCAGTACGAGAAAATAGAGTGAGAGAGTTTTCAATTGTGAGAGCTAAATTGTTGAGAGATCAAAAAGCTTTCATGAGAGATCAATCATAAATGTCATTCATACATTTCTCTACTCTCATTCATAGATTGATTTAGATCATCCACTAGATCCAAATCAGATCTAAGAGCCTCTTGTTCACGTCAATTTCACTATTGAAAAAGGATGGAGTTCAAGCTTGAGGATTCAACGTTGAGCGATCGGTGGACACCGAGGTTGGGAGGATTTGCAATTATAGAGCGGCTTGATCGGAGGATTCTGAGACCGTCGAGGATTCCGGTTGTATGATGTTTCTAGCTATGAGGAGCTTGAGGATTCTAGAGGAAATTGAAGATGGAATCGGGTAGAACGGAACTTAAGGTACTAAGCTTGTTTATAGATACGTTGTAATTTAATTTCCATAATAGTGGAAGTCTTCCTTAAGCATTGGCCCAGCTCCGGAGTTTTACTTCAAGGATTATTGTCCTTGGTGGTTTCTTCATCATCAATCGGTTTGCAAATCTCTCAATCACTTCATCTCTTTCAATTTACTAATTGCTTTAATCGAATGCTTCTGCTAGAATATTGATATTGAATTTGAGTTTTCATGAATTTCATAATTGATCTTTAATTTGATTAATTGAAAACTTAATTGAGCAATTGATAGTGTAAATTGATCACTTAGTTGAATTTTGCATTGAATTGATAAAATTGCATATCAAATTAAGCTAGTTGATTAATTTGGTGAATGTCGATAGGTTGGTGTTTTTGAATGATTCTTGGTTATTTCATTAAAGGATGGGCATACATATTGGATTAATAACGTTGAGTGATTTTGTTGGTTGTGGCATCTTTGTTGTAGAGAAGAATTGAAATTAACATAGGAGGAAATTTTTTGAAGCTTAGAGATCGATTATATGTTCTCAATTCTTTTGAATTAAAGAAGAGAATTCTAGAATAGGCTCACAATTATAAGTTTTTCAGTTCATCCAGCTACCACAAAGATGTATCGTAATTTACGAGTACTTTTTTTATGGCCAGGTATAAAAAGAAACATTGCCGAATTTGTCTCTCATTGCTTAAGTTGTCAACAAGTGAAGACTGAACATCAAAGGCCAACAAGATTGCTTCAGCCTCTCCCCATTCCTGAATGGAAGTGGGAGCATATCACGATGGATTTTGTTGTAAGATTGCCAAAATTCTCATGAAGTAATGATGTTATTTAGGTTATTATTGATACATTAACGAAGTCCGCCCATTTTCTTGCCATCAAGATCTCTCAACCATTGGATAAGCTTGTTATGTTATATATCAAAGAGATTATCAAGCTTCATGGTACTCCAATTTCTATTGTTTTGGATAGAGATTCCAGATTTGTGTCTAGATTTTGGTGAAGTTTATAAAAGGCGATGGGGACAGAACTGAAATTTAGTACAACATTTCATCTTGAAACAAATGGTCAATTTGAAAGAGTAATTCAGATTTTAGAAGATATGCTTCGAACTTGTGTCTTAGACTTCAAAGGAAACTAGGAAGATCATTTACATTTAGTTAAATTCTCTTATAACAACAGTTTCCTATCAAGCATTGGAATGCCTCCTTATAAAGCATTATATGGAAGAAAGTGTAAATCTCTTATTTGTTGGACAGAGGTGGGGGAAAGAAAATTTTTTAGGCCGTAAGATTGTACAATTAACCACTGATAAGGTTAAATTGATACAACAAAGACTAAAGATTGCTAAGAGTCGCCAAAAGAGCTATGCTAATGTCAGAAGAAAAGATTTGGAATTTGATGTAGGAGATCATGTGTTACTAAAACTGTCTCCCTCTAAAGGAGTACTATGGCTTGGAAAGAAAAGGAAGTTAAGCCCTCGATTTATAGAAACTTTTGAAATCTTGGAAAAAGTTTGCCTAGTGGCGTATTGCCTTGCTCTTCCATTGGAATTAGCTAGCATACATAATGTTTTTCATATCTCTATGATAAAAGAGTACCTTCATACTAAGAAAGTACCTCCATGACCCTACTCATGTGATAGAGTGTCAAGCATTAGAGGTGCAAGAAGACTTGAGCTATACTGAAAACCAAATTTGCATCTTAGATCATCGAGAACGAGCTTTGAGGAACAAGATTATCCCATTAGCAAAAGTTTTGTGCTAGAATTATTTGGTAGAGGAAACCACTTGGGAATAAAAAGAAGAGATTTGAGCAAAATATCCTCATTTCTTTGAGACATAAGGTATGCCAAGTTTGGAGGACCAAACTTTTTAAAAGTAAGGGAGGATGTAATATCCTAGATCTTATTACTTTTATTATATTCTATTGCTATATGTGAATCTACTTCAACGAATGATAAAGTGTGGATTAGAGTATGCCTTAAGCATGATTATATGATTCAAAATGATGAGTTTACTAGTATGGATAGTAAGAAAAATAATTAAAATCTTAGTAGGAGAAATTAAGAGCAAAACGATATTTCTAGTAGGCTTTTAAAATGATTCTTAAGAGAAAACATGTTAATTAGGTTAATCCTTATTCTAAGGTTAAGCATAATTAGAGCATACTTAACTAACTTAACCTAGTTTGTGATAGGTTATTGGAATGTTCTTAAAATTTTTATATCTAAACTAATTATGTTTAATTAGTAACCTTAATACATGATTAGTAAATTAAGTTAATCCTAATTGGGTTAATTAAGGTGTTTAAATGAGGTAGACTTGTATTAATCCTAAGTTATAACCTAAACCTTATAATTATCCAAATTAATTTTAATTAGAGAAATACCGAAGTGATAACCTCCCTTCAAGAAACAACTAAAATTATGCTTTCCAAGCCGAAGGACAAGTCGAAGATTTACCCAACTGAAGCCTCCAATCCGAACTTGTCCTAGCCGAAGTGCTACCCAAATCCCATAACTCAATAAGGTACACTCTCAAACCCTTAACAGTTTTCTTTAGATCTAGGTTGACCTTACCTCTTTTATCACTCTTGATCAAAAAGGGTAAACCGAATAACTACGTGACTCTAATTCCATTTTCTAAACAGATATGTAGGAAGCCCTTCGGGCCTAAGTCAGATCTTTTTTCTAGATTTTTTATTTTATTTAATTTCTCCATGCTAGATTCTTTCTTACTTATCTTTTCTAGACTCACGTCTCTCTCTTTTGTTTTCTCATGATAAAATATCCTTGCAAGTGAATATTTGAGGTCGATCCATTCAGATCGGGCGGGGTGGGTGCCTAACACCTTTTCACTCCGTACCTTAGCCCCCAAGCCTATTTCTTTGGTTCTCGCTTTGTTTCAGCGCTTTATCTTTCTTTTGATCCATGTCATTGGATCTTCTACAAGATTAAAAATGATGTAATTCTTATTTGATTCTTTTCAGTTTTTCCTTCGTATGTACTGTTCAAGTTGTAACTGGTTTGTTTGTTTCTTGCCCAAAAATGAGCTAGCGACTCATCAATTTCTCTATCTCCCATAAGAGGCATTCCTTCCCACCTTTAGGGAAAAAGATAGTCGGGGTCCCTTTAAATCCACAAAAGGGGATTAAAATCTCTTTTTTCCAGTGTTAACGCCTACACAACTGTTACAAATCTACACACAGTACCAATCAGCACACATGAGTGCCGATCGGCACTAGGCCCCAAAAAATACCCCCTTTAATGTGTCAATCGGCACATAGAGGATTCTTGGCCCATTTTGCCCAAATCTGCATTTTTGTGGTTTTTCGAGCGTGCCAAGTGTCAAAATCACTCATTTTTGGGCCTAAAGCTAAGTATTTTCATTAGGAAAAGGTTACATGATCGAAGATTAGGCCATCTTCTCAAGCCAAGACACCCTGCTCACTTGAAAGAGCATTAAATACAAGTTAGGAAGCAATATAGACAAGGCACATTCATCAAAGGTAAACGCCTTACATGCAATGTGCATGTCAGTCCAACAAGTGGCCCTCTGACATGACTTGATGTTGACTTGCCTCACCTTGTGCTTTAAGGTCGTAATGTAGACACAGGCCTCTTGCTAAACCAGTCAAGCTATCTAAAAAGCCACCAAAAGGGTTAGCAAAACTCCGAATAAGAAATATAGAAGGGTTAAACAGCTAGATCTTACCCAAGTCAAATGGTTGGGTAGAGGAAGTCCCTCAATAATGCCTGAAAGCCTCATGAGCTCCTCAAGGCGAAGTGTGTTGTCCTCGTTCATGACTGACACATTGGACATAGAAAAGGCCACATGAATGCCCATCTTGGCGGCTACAGTCTCGACCTCTTTAGAAGACCGATCACTGGCACTAGGCTGGTCAACTTTCTTAGGAGAAGGGGGTCCTCCAGTTAAGAGAGGTGTGAGTCCCTCTAGAAAAGCCTTCAAATATTGTGAAACAATTGAAAAACTACTTCATCGGTATACCCTCTAAAAAATGGGCATCCTCGAAAAGACTATCAAGCACTCTCATATTTTTTGGAAGACCCACCTAGAGGGAAAAGGTTAGCCACGTTGTCTACTTGCCGGACCACCCGCTTGCCCAAGTAAAAAACTCGCTCGAAGGGCCCTCTAAAATCAAGCATCTACAAGATATCCCCACACTTTTTCCCACCAACACAAGGACATCACCCCATGGGTTCTGCCGCACCTATCAGAAAAAAACACAATGTAAGTCCTCATCATAGACCAATAGTACAAAAAAGGGACAAGTCGTGAAAATAGTCTAACCATGTCGGATTGGATCCGGTCCAAGGATAGTTGAAACTTGTGGATCGCATTGACACCTTGTTCAGCCCTCTAGGTTGTCCCTCCTCTACTGCTGCATGTAGGGAAACACATCTTCTCTAGTGAAGCCAAAGGGTACGAGAGTAGTCCCAAAACCTCATAAGCTCAAATTTGTACAAGAAAACCAAACCAAAGTTATGTAGGATCCACAAATGAAAAAAAAAAATGACAAAACAAAAGTCAAAAAAGGGGAAATCATACCTCCCACATCACATTGAAGCCTCCAAGTCCCTTTACCACCCTCCAAGATCGTAAGCACATCCATCGGTAAAGCACTACCGTCGTTGCACTACCCCAATTAAACTGGCTAAAGTTGGCCACATCATCCAATGTCGCAAGGCACCAAAAGTGGACCATGTCCCCACCATTGGAAAAAAAAGGTCTGCCCAAAAACAAAGAGCGTAAAATCTCTAGACAACTAGTCCTAAGCCATCGTGTTGCGGCACTTCTTGTGCTGAAAAGCCTCCCAAATATACTTTACTCGGGCCGTACCACCCAAGGCAAATTGAGGGACCCATCCCAAAATTCTTTGAATCTTTGCCAGTTAGTAGTGAATATCACTATCCCACGACACTTGCACACCACCCACCAGGAATGCCGGTGATTATAGAAAAACCCAAGGGAGTGAGCGTGACCTCCCCGAAGTATTGGTGGACTGTGTTAATAGAGTCCTACCACCGCTCAGCCAAGGCATAGAGAACCTTTCAATCTCTATCCATATGAAAGAGTCAGTCAAACAATGGCACAAAACCCACATAGGGTAATGTGAACCTTGCACCGTGGTGGTAAGTTAGCCCACCATTCGCCGATATCGGCCGCCGTGCCGCTGAGCCCGAATCTCCAACTTCAAAGGTCCTGAGTTCAAATCTAACCGTCACCTAGAAAATATGAATTAACATGTGTTGGTTGAAACTAGCCACACGTAAGAGGGCATGTTAGATAATATAATAATAAAGTTACACTATCGCTAACAGCTTAGACTTTTAGATGAGTACTGATTTCACTTGGTATCAGAGCCTGGCTCTCTTACAAATATAGGAATAGTTGGCTCTTCAACCTCATATTTTTCTCTTACTATTACAAACCTTCCACATCTTATTTCCATAGTCTCTATAAACCTAAATTCTACCAATTATCCAATATGGATGATGCAAATCCTTCCATTAGTCTAGAATCTTAAACTCATGGATCATCTCAATGAAGAAGCTCCATCTCTAATAGCTTAATCTTTAAAATAAGTTAGCGATTTCACACCTTCTACAAAGGAAATGATCAGGATAAGGTTAGAAACTCATAAGCATGTCAAACCCTTGAAGCAAAAATGCAAGAAAAATCCAAAAATAACAAAGAGATGTCATTGACGTTTTTTGTCAAGCGCATGGTGTGCACTCTCCAAAGAGACACGTGGGTGAAGTGTCTATGCATGGCCAACCTTCATTTTTACATGCAATTCACGTACAAAATGTTTCATCCAACCAAGGGGGTGGAATCAAAGCAAAAATGCACAAAAATAATCAGAAGAAAACACAAGAAATCTATACATCTTCGTTGCGGTAAAGGTGAGACAAGTGTCGACTCGATTCTCGAAATAAGCTCCTGAAATGTTGAGCACTCTGAGGGGGTTTGTAACATTGAATAGCCCTAAGCACTCGCTCGAAGTGCCACAAAATCTAAGTCAAAATCAAACATGGCATCCGAATCGTCAAAGTTTTCACTTGCCATCTCTTTGAAAAAATATGAATCTTCTTGCACAAACCGTATTGTTTGGGCTTTGTAAGGCTCAATTTAAGCTCGAAGTATTGAATCTAGGTCCCTACATAATTTAGCACAAGTTATGTAAGGATAGGTAGAGAGTAAGTTAAGAAAAGTGTAAAGAAAAATCAAAAACATGTTGCATTTAACAAGTTGCTTGTGTTTAGGTCCCTAGTGTCGATCGGCACTCACAGGGGTTAGTCGGCACATAGAAGGTGGAACCCCCCCTTCTGTGTGTCGATCAGTACATAGTGACTAGGCTGGGCTGATTTTGGCCCATTTTGATATTTTTTGCCTATTTGAAGCCCCTTTTGTTGTTTTCAATCTATGATTGCAAAAATCTCTTCAAAAATTCATCATGAATCCATTCTAATCACAAAATTAAAGCGGTTACATGCCAATTTTATACAAAGGTCCAACCTGTTTGGTCAAAACTAGCCGATTCATCTTATTTTTTTTAAACTAATCATATGGATACTCTAAAAAACCATATTCTCTCATTCAAGGCCAATGAATGGCATATGAATCCACTCATCCCCATAGAGTTACACAAGAGCCAGTCCTCTCGATAGGCCCAATCTAACCAATGAGATACACCCAAAAGTTAAAATCTTTAGTGAGTCATAAAACCTATTAGGATCACATTTCCTTTTAGGTAAGTCATCTATCACAACATTTTAAAATCTATTAGGATTGCATTTCCTTTTAGGTAAGTCATCTATCGTAACATTTCAAAAAAATTTCAAAATAGTCTTCCTTTCAAATAAGTCATCTATCGCAATATTTCACAAAGCCTTATTCAGATCGCATTTCCTTTTAGGTAGATTACATATCTCTTTAGGAGTGAAACTCCATGAAGACATATAAGGATCGCATTTCCTTCTAAGTGAAGCCATCCATCGCACAAATTTATAAAACCTATTAGAATAGCATTTTTTTTAAATAAAGTTATCTGAAGATGTAATTTTATAAAACCTGTTAGGACAACATTCCTTCTAGGTCTCCTTCCATCATTCACGAACTACGTACGGTCCAATTCACCTCAGGGTGATAAGTAGGAATCTTATACAGAATGAGTCCAACCATATTAATTCAATAATCAAAGTCCCAAAATGGGCCTCATTTTCTTACACTAGTGTTTACTTGCTTGTAAGCTCCACCAATGAGGGGCTGTTTATAAACACTTTATTTTAAGACTCTTAATTGAATAGAGTTAGTTTTTCCACTCGCGGGAAGTTACAACAATAGTGTCCCATTTAGGATAATTTTAGTAGTTTCTATCATTTCACCCATAGAGGGTATTTTTGTCATTTTTGTCCGTAGAGAACTTTTTTGACATTTTGGTCATTTTGTCTATAGAGGGCATTTTGGTCATTTCACCCATACAAGGCATTTTTGTCATTTAGCCCATAGGGAGAATTTTTTACATTTTGGTCATTTTGTCCATAAAGAAGATTTTGGTCATTTTGCCCATAGAAGGCATTTTTGAACATTTTAGGTCATTTTGTCTATAGAGGACATTTTGGTCATTTCGACCATGAAAGGCAATTACTGTCATTTTGCTTATAGAAGGAAATTTTTGACATTTTGGTCATTTCATTTATAGCGGGAATTTTGGTCATTATGCCCATTAAGGGAATTTTGGTTTTTTCTAGAATTTTTCTATCCTTTAAGGGTAATTTGGTAAATACAAGAGGTTTTCCACCTTTTAGGGGTCTTTTCATAATATTGGGGCCATTTTGCCCTTTAGAGTGCACTTTGGTAATTATAACATATTCCCATCTCATCTAGGATATTTTGGTTATTTATGGGCATACATGTAATTTCTATGTCATTTTATCCATATAGGGTTAATTTAGAAATTTTAGCCCTTAGGGACAATTTTGACTTTTTAATGCCTTAGTGACATTTTTGTAATTTTCTTATTGCTAAATTCTTCACCAAATTAGGGGCAATATAATAAATATAAGTTTTTCCATCAAATACTTGCCTATTTCCCTTCTTCTAATATCCCTATGGGATTTGCCTAGATTTCTGCACCAAATACTTGCCAATTTCCCTTCATTCCCTACCCCAAGGGATTTTTCCTATATTTGTGCACAAAATAATATCTATATCTAATTGCTTGGCCATTAAGCGTTCAATCTAGGTCATTCATCCATGGGATTCATTGTGAGCTCTTGGATCAAATCTCCTTACTTTTTTTGATAAATAAGACCCATTGGCCACCATAATTCAAGGACAGATAGGCAAATAGAAAAATCAAGAAACCAAATGTTGCTGCAATAGTTTCCTATATTTCTTCTCCCATATTCTTGAAGCCTTGTTCTATATAAGCAATAGTTCTAATCCATTGAAAAAGAAGTTCTATACCATTGAAGATCCAATCTGAGGAGTTTAAGCTCAAGACTTGTCCGATTCAACCCAATAAAAAATCAGGTACGCTCCTTAAAACCCTACTATTTTCTCTTTTTCCTAATTCAATTCATCATATCACTCTTTATAGAATAAAATGAATTAGAAAACTACATTGGCTCTTATTCCATTATCTAAATGGATACGTAGGACGACTCATAAGCTCGAGTCTACTTTTTCCTTTAATCTTATTTATTTTATGTCTCTTTCTTATTTTTATTCATGTCAATCTCTACTTCTACTCCTTCTTTTGGTTTATTTACTTTATGTATTTCATTTACTTTATTTGTTCATGTCATTGTTATCATTATCTCTGAATGTTCACTATTTCTCTTGTTTGTGTCATGAAATATAAGCCTAGTGGATGAACACTTGACACTACTCTATTCGGACTAGGAGGGATGGGTGTCTAACTCCTTCCCATCTCATACCTTAGCTCCTAGATTCAGAATTCTTTGGTTTATTGTGGATTAGTGTTGATTTACTTTATTTTAACCTATGTCAAAGGGTTTAGATTGTAAATAGGATCAAAGCATTGTAATTTTAGTTTTCTTTACTATTCTTTTTACCTATATTCTTCATGGGTTGTATCATCAGGTTTGTTTATTATTTAGCCTAAAATAAGTTGACAACTCCTTTGTGTATTCATGTACACTACAATCCGAAACGAGGGCATGTTCCTCTCCTACCTTGTGGGAGCAGACTTTTAAAGTCATGGGGGTTTGTTTGACACTCCTCCCCATTTTTTTGACGTCTGCGCTCATAACATTATACAATGTGTATTGCACCATCAAGATTACAAGGGAAATATGGGAATCCTTGGACAAAAAGTACAAGACTGAAGAAGTCAGGATAAAGAAATTTATGGTCGATAAATTCTTGGACTGCAAAAAGATTGATTCCAAGATAGTCACCAGTCAAGTTCAAAACCTTCAAGTTATCCTGCATGATATACATGCAGAAGGGATGTCTCTAAGTGAATCGTTTCAAGTGGCTACAATTATTGAAAAATTGCCACCATCTTAGAAAGAATTCAAAAGTTACCTAAAATACAAGTGCAATGACATGAGACTTCAAGACTTAATTATGAAATTAAGGATTGAAGAAGAAAATCGTACTTCTGAAATAAAAACGGGGACAACCATCTTGGAATCTAAGGCCAATGCTGTGGAACAAGGGTAAAACTCTCAAAACAAGAAAAGGAAGCACAATAGCAATGGTCCCAAACAGGGTCCTAATAAAAAGTTCTATGGAAAGTGCTTTGTGTGAAATAAACAAGGGCACCGTGCTATAGACTGTTGCAATTGCAAGGAAGAAACGTACTCAGGCCTAATATGACCTAAGTGGACAACCTCTGTGAAGATGTTTCTGAAATGAACCTGTCCGTAGTAGTCTCTGAAATGAATTTGGTTGGCAACACCAAGGAATGGTGGGTGGACACTAGGGCTACTCTTCATGTTTGCTAAGATAGGAAGAAGTTCTCGTCATATCACAATATAGATAATGGAGAAGAAATTTTTATTGGCAACTCCTCGACTTCCAAGTTGAGGGCCATAGACAAGTAGTGTTGAAGATGAACTTCTAACAAGGAACTCACCCTCAACAATGTGTTGTATGTGCTTAATATCCCGGAAGAACTTAGTATCTAGATCATTGTTGAGTAAAAATGGCTTTAAATTGGTCTTTGTGTTAGACAAGTTTATACTATCTAAAAATAGGATGTATATGGCAAATAGGTATGAGCGATAGGTTCTTTAAGATGAATACAATGACAATTTTACCTCCTATTAAGAATAATAATAAGAACACATCTTCTAGTTGTATGCTTGAGTCTTCTAATTTATGGCATGATAGATTAAGACATGTTAATTATGATACATTGCATAAATTAATCAACATGGGATGCTTACATAAATTTGAAATAGACTTTAATCATAAATTTGAGACTTGTGTGGAAGCAAAACTTACAAAGACTTCTTTTCACTCAATTGAAAGAAATATTAAACCTCTAGAATTGATACATTCTGACATTTTTGATTCGAAGTTTGTATAAACTAGAGGTAGTAAGAAATATTTTCTTACCTTTATTGATGATTGCACAAGATACTGTTATATTTACTTGATGTGAAGTAAAGATGAGGCATTGAAAATGTTTATACATTTCAAGAAAGAGGTTAAGAATCAACTTGATAAAAAGATTAAGATATTAAGAAGTGATAAAAGTGGGGAATACAAAGCACCTTTTGGTGAGTTTTGTTCACAACATGGTATTATATCAAACAACTGCACCCTATTCACCTTAACAAAATAGTATTGCTGAAAGGAAAAACAGAACTTTAAAAGAAATGTTATTAAGTTCTGGACTACCATTGTGTGGGGATGTTTGGCTAAAGAGGTAGTTCCTACACCTAAAAAAGTTAAAATAGAATCGAAAATACTTAATTATGTTTTCATAGGGTATGCTCATAATAATAATGCATATCGATTTTTGATTCATAAATCTGAGATTACTAATATGTATGTTAATACTATTATTGAGTCAAGAATTGCATCGTTCTTTGAACATGTATTTCTTTGCAAATCCATACAAGAAGTGAGTTGTCATAAAAGAACTCATGAGACTACAAATAACAGTAGTCAAGACCAAGAGACACAACAAGAATATGATAAACTTAAATGCAGCAAAAGGGCTAGAACATCAAAATCTTTTAGACCAAATTTTCTAACGCATTTGTTAGAAGGTGAGCCTCAAAGATTTAAGGAAGCAATGTCGAGTCCTGAAGTTCCATATTGGAAAGAGGCGATAAACAGTGAAGTGGATTCCATTCTGCAAAATCATACATGGGAACTAGTGGATCTTTCACCCTATTTAAACCATCTTAGGTGTAAATCGATATTCAAGAAAAAAAATTAAAAGCATATGGATCTCTAGATAAGTACAAGGCTACGCTTGTTATCAAAAGATACAAGCAAAAGGAACGCTTTGAATATTTTGATACATATTCACCAGTTATGAGGATATCATCCATTCGAATGCAGCTATACGCAATCTTGAGATACATCAAGTGGATGTAAAAATAGCTTTCTTAAATGGTGAATTAGATAAAGAAATATACACGAAACAAACCGAAGGGTTTATTGTTCCAGGTCAAGAAAAGAAAGTTTGTTGGCTTGTTAAATCTCTTTATGGATTAAAACAAGCACCAAAGTAATGGCATGAGAAATTTTACAATGTAATGATGTCAAATGGATTCAAGATCAATGAGTGTGACAAATATGTATATGTCAAGAACATAGAAAATTATTTTGTCATTATTTGTCTCTATGTTGATGATATGCTCATTATGGGTAGTAATAATGAAATCATTAACGTTACCAAGAAAATGTTAAACAATAAGTTTGACATGAAGGACGTAGGTGTTGTCGATGTTATACTTGGGATAAAGATTTCGAGAACATCAGATGGACTAATATTACTTCAATCACATTACATTGAGAGAATACACAAGAAATTTAAACAAGATGATAGTAGTTCAGCGAGAACACTTGTAGATGTAAATTTATACTTATCCAAGAATAATGGCAAAGCATATCACAACTAGATTATGCATAAATAATTGGCAGTCTAATGTATGTGATGAATTGTACCCGTCCAAGCATAGCTTACACTGTCTGCAAATTGAGTACAAGTAATCCTGGTCCGGACCATTGAAAGGCAATAGTTAGGGTTTTAAGGTATTTGAAATATACCCAAAACTATGGATTATGCTGCTCAAGATATCCAGTAGTACTTGAAAGATATTATGATGCAAATTGGATATCTGATACCAAATACTCAAAGTCCATAAGTGGTTATTTATTTACACTTGGTGGTGGAGCAGTATCATGGGAATCTTTTAAGCAACGTGCATTACTAGATCCACGATGGAATCTGAGTTATTGCAATTGATAATGTTGGTGAAAAAGCTAAGTTGCTTTGTCACTTCACATAAGATATTCTAATATGGCCAAAAGCCCGCTATCTGTATTCATTAGGATAGTCAATCAGCGATTGGTTGGACATAGAGGCACATGTACAACAGTAAGTCGTGACACATTCGTCAAAGACATAATACCATGAAACAACTACTCTCTAATGGCATTATAACTATTAAGTACATAAGGTCAAAAGATAACATTACGGATGCGATAACCAAAGGTTTAACTAGAAAGCAAGTAAATTGTTCACCAAGGGGAATGGGTTTAAAGCATGCATTAAGAGTCACCGTAATGGCAGCCCAACCTAGCTGACTGGATATCCCAAGCTCTAGGTTCAAAGGGACAACCGAATTGTGTGTGACTCAACGAAATCACTATTGAGATAAATAATCATACTTATTCCTATGATAAGAGTAGTGATTCCTACAGCATTGGACAGGATAAACTAAGCTTTTAATGATTCTTATACCTTGTTTACACAAGTGGAGTATAGCAAGATACTCTTAATAAGAATCACTTATATGCATGTGAACTGGGTTGGTTCTATGAGAATGACAAGGCTAAATTCTCTAAGAGCACTCATGAAAAAACCAGGCATTATTCAAGGTCAAAGCGAACACAATCATGAGAACCAATTGTGTCAGGAAAGATTCTGTGTGAATGTTATTATCTTGGTTTACACAAACAGTTGAACATTTCAAAACATCATTTTCACTGATCAACTAGTAACCCTGATAATATTTTACAAGGAAAGGTTCAATGCCACAAGCTACCTTTCTGTACATAGGAGATTTCCAACTGAACTTTCTCATAGTGTCTAATATCATTTGCATTGTTGTCAGTCAATGTCATTCATGTGGGGGATTGTTGGAAAAAATGGGTTATTGAGCATAATTTTTTTGGCTATCTATAAGCTAAAGTTTAAATGGGCCCCACACATTAATTTTGGTGGGTCCACATAAAAATGTGTTCTTCTCCATGAGGAGATTAAAACCATATATTGGGTTGCTCAAAATCATTAAGGAGTGAATGAGAAATTACCTTCAAACATCACCACTAGGAAATAGTAACAAAGTATGAAACTTGTGAAAAACTTATGTTCCACATCGAATGGGCACAAAGATGTAAATGAGTATGTATAGAATTATACTGAATAGGGGTTTAGGCCCTAAACGGAACCCAAGTTTTATGGATGGGGGAGGACCTAGCACATGTTTGGTTCACCACACAAGGAATGCGCATCGTCGCCCCGCTCAATATCGAACCGGGTTGAGTTCAAGTTTGGGCCTTGACCCGCTGTGTATATGCCATCTTAGTGGAAATTTATTTAAACTTTCAAATCCAAAAACTTTGTCATTTTGTTACTGGTTTAATTAAATTCAAAACATTGTCGTTTTGAGATTGTGTTTGAATTACTGACTAAGTTGTCTTCTTCGATGAAGAACTGCATCCCTTTTATATTCTATTTGAACAGAGGTGACCTAAACCTTCATGGTTGTACCAAACATTCACGAAGAGGTCTATATAAACACGACAACACTCATCTATATTTTCATTCATACATTTTGTATGTCATGAGTTCATACTATTTGAGAAAGTTTGATTCATAGTTTTGGTTCGTTGTACATAGAGACAGTTGCGCTTCTTCTCTATGTGAAACCACTTCATCCTGGGAGGCAGACATTCATTCAACTTATAAAGCATCCGTACGAGGCCTTAATCTATCTTAAGGAGATAGTGTAAAATGCTAGACTTGTATGTTCCAACTTTACTATTGTAGAAAATTGTAAGTTTATTTGATTAAGTTTATGTTCTACAATTTTTATTTCTATAAACAGTAAATATTTTCTATTTTCTTCTAGATCCCAATTTTGAAATTCTAAATACTAATTTTGAACAATAATTTATTTTTATTCTCTGTGTTTCTGTATTTTACAAAAACCAGTTTTTTGATTTTACAATTAAAGTAAAACTAATGTTTAATATTTTTCTAACAGTTCTTGCAACTCTTCTTTTTTTTTTCTCTTTTTTTTTTTTGCAACATGGTAACCTCATAGCTAAGCTCATCTATCTGCCAAGAAACAACCCCTTGGGAAATTCGTCTTGCTTCCATTCCAGTAACATCTAGGGTCTCATGAACTATAATTTCCTTTTTCATCCAGGCTATCATCATCAAGGGATTTCTCTATAGGGGAGGGAAGGTCAAAGGTAATAAGATCCATCCTATAGCCAGAGAAGTCCATCCATACAAATGAAATCAAAGTTGGTTTGGGTGGGGGAACAGCTACAAGGGGAGAGGTAGAAGAGGATAGAAGAAGCTCATATTGAAAAGCCCAACACTTTTTTATGGGGGTTCCTTCAAACGGTGAGATAGATGGATGGGAGCGGTTGGATAAAGGCCTGATAGTGGTGGACACTGGCCTTTCCGATGATAGAGGGTGGTGGACTAGGCGAAAGGCAGGAAAATGACAAACTAAGCAAGTTCAAAATTCTAGGGTAGTTTAATGTGCAAGAATATTACTAGTGCAATTAAATGATTAAAATTGCTTAAAAGCTAGCAGCTCATGATAAATAATGGTGTAAGTTTATAATACTTTCCCCAAAGGATTATGAACAATAAATTAATCTACATGCCTTAAAGAAAGCATCATTCAACATTTTCAATTTAGAGGCATAAAATTTCACTTTGTCATTTTTATAGCATTATGATATAGCTTCATTTCTTTAATTTTTTCTATAAGCAATGCTATCCATTTAAAAAATAATAATTTATTTCAAAACTAACTTCTCAAATGACATGACAATGTTAAATCATAGAAAATGTAATTTTATGGAAGTGCATCCATTACTTTGATCATCCATTTTACTTATGTCTTCGGGGAGGGGGCGGGGAGGAATTTAGTTTAGAGGAAAATGTTTTACTAAATGTTCCATCATAAATTTTTAATTATAGAGGTATAAGAATTTAATATTGATAAATAATTTTTTTAATAAGTAATTAAATTCATTGATATAAAAAAATTTACAAATTATATTAGAAGTCCAATTAAAGAAAGACCCTTAAAAGATTTAGGCTATACAAAAATATATATATATATATATCATGAAGTCTGATAAAAGTTTTATTCATGGGTCAAATCAAAATTAAAAGAACTAAAGTGTTGTTAGGATCATGGGGTCTAATATTGTAATTGGCTAATCCGGATTGACAAAACGTACTTTGTGTGTAATCCTTACATAAATCTTACGAGTGAGTACCTCAATGCCCATTCCTCTTCAAGTTCGTCCAAGAGACATTACCGTGAATCACTATCGGTTGACTTGGCTCTCAAAAGGTATATTGGACTTTCGTATTTGATTTGGATCTCACACACTCACATGATGCATGCATTACATAAAGTTTTTATCATAACATCATGTATGTGATTGACTTGTGGTTGTAAATTAATTTTCTCAAAATGCATCTTTAAAATACTATAGGAAAAAATTCAATTTACAAGACAAGCAAGAAGGCTTCATTCGAATGAACAACAGAAAAGTTTGTTTTCATTCGTTTTTATTCATTCGAAGGTTTTGTATCAAACGAATAGTTGCAACCTCAGAGTTGTGCTCGTTTGATATTTGTTCCTTGTTCATTCGAACAGACTAGTGCTCATTCGAACAAATGATGGTTCAAGCTCATTTGGGATTGAACAAGCTCTTTGCAAAAATATACGAAAATAAAGTTGAGAGCAGTCAAAAAACATAGTGAGAGAGTCTCTAATTGTGAAAGTTCAATTGTTAAGAGATCATGAAGCTCTTTTGAGAGATCATTCATATATGTCATTCATACATTTCTCTAGTATTGTTCATTGATCGATTTAGATCATCCATTAGATCCAAATCAGATCTAAGAGCCATTATTCATGTCAATTTCACCATTAACGAAAGATTGAGTTCAAGCTTGACGATTTAGCATTGAGCCATCAGTAGACACCGAGGTTGTACGGATTCACAATTATTAAGCAGCTTGATTGAAGGATTTTGAGACTGTCGAGGATTTCGGTTGTCTGAAGGTTCCGACTATAAGATGCTTGAGGATTTAAGAGGAATTTGAAGATGTGATTGGGGAGAACGGAGCTTGAGGTACTAAGCTTGTTTGTAGATACGTTGTATTTTATTTTCCATCATAGTGAAAGTCTTCCTTGGGCATTGGCCCGGCTCCAGAGTTTTACTCTAAGGATTGTTGTTCTTGGGGGTTTCTCCGTCATCAATCGGTTTGCAAATCTCTCAATCCTTCCATCTCTTTCAATTTACTAATTGTTTTAATTGAATGTTTCCACTAGAATATTGGAATTGAGTTTTCATGAAATTCATAATTGTTCTTTAATTTGATTAATTAAAAACTTGATTGAGTAAATTGAATGAATTCATAAATTGATCACTTAGTTGAATTTTTCTTTGAATTGATAAAATTGCATATCAAATTAAGCTAGATTGATCGATTTGGTGAATGTTGATAAGTTTGTGTATTTGAATGATTCTTGGTTATTTTATTGGTGGATGGGCATAAATGTTGGATTAATCACATTAAGTGATTTGATTGTTGTGTCAGCTTTTGATTTAGACAAGATTTGAAATAAACATAGGAGAAAAAATCTTATCCTAAAACCTACCTATTCAATCCCCCCTTCTAGGTGATATTCACACTTTGGGACGTTAAGTGATATCCACATGGTATTCCTCCAAAACAAAGTGGTACCAGAGCCTTTTTTCTAAGGCATTTAGTTGATATCCTAAGTAGTGTAAACCATGAAAGGGTTGAATGACATCTTTAATGCAGTAACTCCCAATGAGTTTCACCACATCATGACTTGTGAGACGTCCAAAGAGACTTGGGACATCCTCTAGACTACCCTTGAGGGTACATCGGCGGTAAAAATGTCAAAATTACAAATATTGACTTCTAAGTTTAAAGCCTTAAGAATGAAAGAATCGAAAAACTTTTTCGAGTTTTATGCTAGATTGAGTGACATTGTCAACTCATCATTTAACCTAGGAGAGAAGCTAAAAAGGACCAAGATTGTAAGAAAAATATTGAGACCTATTCCCGAGAGATTTCAACCTAAGATAACTGCTATTGAGGAAAGTAAGGACGTGGGATCTTTCTTTGTTTATGAGTTAGTTGGATCACTTCAACTTTTGAACTAAATCTTAGGCAAGCAAAGATGACTAAAAGTCTTGCCTTGGAATCAACACAAGGAGAAAGTGAAAGGGATCTTGAAATTGACCCGAGTCTATGAATGATGAGGACTTAGCTCTCTTCGTTATGAAGTTTTACAAATACCTCAATGGTAGAATGTCTAACTCTAAGGGATCTCAAAGCTCAAGTAAAAGATCCTTTGAAAATTCTAACTCTTCAAGAAGCCAAGTCCAAAAATCTTCCTCTAGTGGTGATAGAAGAAGATATTCTTCACAATCTTCCTCTAAGCCTATTGAATGTTATGATTGCCATAACTTTGGGCATATAGCGCCCGATTGTTCTAATAAGATAAAGAGAAATTCTCAAAATAGGAAAGTTATGAAATCATCTCTCTCCGAAGAGGATGAAGAGGAAGAAGGGGATGAGGATGAAGAAGTTGATGGAGATGAAAGTCAATTATTGGCTTCCCCAAGTGTCACTAATGTCCATGAAGGATCATCTTCCATTGAGGATGAAGATCATGAGAACATCAAAGACCTTGTGTCTAGTGATGATGAAGACAATATTAAGATTATTTTTAAAAGACTATTCAATGAATCAATAAATCTCAAGAAATCTAACATGAAGCTTATCACTAAGCTCAAGTCTTGTGAGAATGAGAAGAATGCTTTAATATTTGATCAATCCTCATTGAATCAACTAAATGAGGAAAAATTATCTCTCTTATAGAAAGTTGAATCGTTAGAAAATGAGCAAAATTCATTGGTAGTTGAGGTAGGAAGACTTAAGGCATCCCTAGATGCTTGAGGTTGAAAACATTGAATTGAATTCCAAAGTTCACTTTCTTAGTGAACAACTCACACAAGCTAGGAATGTAAAATTCAATCTTAAGGATAGGTCAAATAAGCTCTCTAAAATGCTTAATACCGTCCAAATCAAGAATGATAGAAGTGGTTTTGGCTATAGCATGGTCACAGTTAAGAACAAGCCATCCACATCCTTTTTAAGTCAATCTCTCACTCTGAAGTAGGTTGTATTTGTTCCTCAAAATCTAAAGGTATTGAACCACCTAAACCTAAGAGGCAAAACCAACCACAACCAAAGCCTCAAGCACATTCTTTCCCACTACTTCAATCCAAGACCACAAGCCAAACTTCAACGAAAATAATTTTATTGTTCTTTTTGCATGGTTGAAAGGCATTCTATGAAGAAGTGTGGATTTTTAAGAAAAGGTAAACAAGATCTCACACCATGATCTTAGAGCACAAATTGAAAATTGCTACCTTGAAACAACAAATGAATAATCATATTCAGAAATCAAGGAGCATGACTCAAAGGATCATTCATATTTTCAATCTTAAAAAACCTAAAGTAATTCCCCATTCCAAGATTGGAGGTAATGTCAAGACTCAAAATGTCTCTCCTACTCCCAAAAGAAGTGTAAGACCAATTTGGGTGAGGAATAATAAATTGAAGGTCTTCAGAAGGAATGTGTGAATCACACTTCTCAATTTGCTCTTCCTTAGGAAGAGCCAAATTCATCTCTTAGATGACTAAAAGATTCTATAGCAATTTATTTATTTTACTCATCACTCTCATCTTAGAGTCTCTCTATAAATTGCTTCATTACATCTTACTCCATTTCACTCATGGAAAATCATTTTGAGTAAGTTGAGTTCTTTTCCTTAGTCTAGGTGATCCTTACGTTAGTCATCTATTTTAGGTCTATAGATTCCTTTTTTGTTTTCTTTTATTTTTTTGTAGATTTTTGATCTCTCATAGTTAGGTACATTTCTTACCTTTGTGAAGTCAACAATCCAAAAATATTGTTCTTTCGTTTTAATTGCTAATGGAAATTCCTTTTTAAAAAAAGTGAATTGTATCAAGTGCATCTTAAGTGAATGAGTCTTGACTTGTGAACTTTATTTTATCAATATCTTTACTTAGTCTTTTTCATTTGGGTGCACACAATCTTTCAATTTACTTGTGATCTCATAGGTTTTAATCTTGCATGAGATTGTCTTGTAGATAGGATGGGCTTAATGGTTTTATGTTTTCATCTCAATAATTCCATGGCTACAAAGATTAAATTAGGTTGGAAAAAGTAAAGGACTAAAAGAAAAGGCCTAAAAAAAAAATGACACACAAAAAAAAAAAAAAATCAAGAGTGGAAGGAGAGGGCTACCCTTGATATATTGTGTTTGCTAGCATTGGTAAATCCTTTGAAAAGTGCAGCCTACTCAACTATGTGAAAGTCGTCTTGCAAAATGTGAGATAAGTGCAAATTCTAACTTTTAAGTTGAGAGGGAGTTTTGATTAGAAATTGTCAAAAATTTCTAGGTTGATTGACTATGGTTGTTTGCTCTTATTCATGTGAAAATGATTCAACACCATAGAAAGTCTACCTTGAGACAAAGAACATTTCATGGTTGAAATTAATTCATATGTCTAATTACCATGATTGAGTGAGTAAAGAGTGAGCTTGTATATATTTTAGTGTTCTAAGATCATTTGAATGTATTGATTCTATTTTGAGCATATATGTATCTCTCAAATTCACTTAAAATGTTCTTCATATTCATATTTAAACTCAAAAATATTGGGATTATTTTTTAGCTTTGAAAACAATTGAATTCCTTTTTGAGTTTGTAGCTAAAAATAGTATTTTTCATGAAAAACTCCAGTTTTCCCTGTTTAGTTGTTGAAATGCGTAGAGGATTTTCAAACAGAGCAAGGACACTCTATTTTTTTGAAAAAATAGCAGCTTCTAGTGCTCATTCTAACCTCGTTCGAATGAAGCTTGTTCGAACGAAAGGTCACTTATTCATTCGAATGAACAACTACTCAGTTCAAAACACGCGAGAAACCGCCAATTGTTCATATTCTTCATTGGCTTTCTCTCATTTTTTTCTCAAATCCTCATATTTTCTTGTGACATATTGACCCTGGGTTACATCATTCTCAGTTTCCATCCCGGTTAGTGTGTTTTACTCATCAAGTGCATTATTTTCACCAATTATTTTTTGATTTCGTCCGTTCATTGGTTTGGTAAGTCCTCGAGTCCATTTTTCACTTTCCTTTGGTTTATTCAATTCTTCATTTGGACAGCATTAGTGTGGATTGTAATTCAGTACACGTGATGTAGTACCATCTTAGGGTTATCCTACATTTTATCTTTTGATATATACTACATGGTTATGTCGTCCAAGATGGTTCCCATTAAGCGTTGACATTTTCCATATGTCATCCACCTGGGAGTAGTACCTAGGGTCTTAGTTCATTTTCTAACCCAAATAGCTCAAATTCGAGCAGCTTTTGTCATATCTCAACCAGTCCTTGTAGAGAGGGTATGCACCATCGATGACATATATGAGACTTTAGCTTACATGTTATTTGACTCACGTGGATGGCTATCTCTCTTGTCAGTCACGGGTCCGGCCAACGAGACCCTGGTTCGAGAGTTTTACTTGAACTTAAGTTATCGTAATGCTTAGGCAGCCTACCCAATAACAGTACACGGTGTTCCTTTCTCTCTTACCGCTGATATGATTGTTGGGACTCTTGGTCTTCCTCTAGTCGAGCAGTCTGGCTTCCCATTCCTTTAGGGTGCTCTACTTCCATTTGTTGATCTTATTGCATCTACCTTATATGTTGACAGTTCAACAATCTTCACCACAAGGGGTGTCACTTTAGAGTAAAGATATTTACATGAGGTTTATTGTATCTTCAATCTCTTCGTGTGTAGTAGTGTTGCATCCAGTCAACCACACGAACACGCTGACTCTCTCCCATGCTACATTTCTGTATGCTCCCGGTACTACCATTCCCATCAATGCTCTATTGTACATTTTTCAAGTCATCGATTCCTCCACCACTGGTACTAGACGCACCGCATTTTTGCCTTTCAACAGCCTGATCACGAGGATCTGTGTTGCATAACAAGTACCTTTTTTCACTATTGACATGCTCGTTCTCCAACCTAGTCCATTTACTTTTCGAACTCTAGCTAGGTCATAGGGACATGTCATCGATCCTCCCAATGAGGACTGGTGTTAATGATAAGCAACAAGAGGCACAACAACTAGAATAGCAACCACCAGCACCGGCATCGCAGCAGTAGCCACATCCGTCATCGTTGCCACAATAGCAATCTGGAGATCAGATTCACGTTGAGGACTTCTTTGTTTCCCCTGGGTGCGGACTTTCATACATCAACAAGAGCTTCCTCATCTATAATTGGTCAGCCGTTCACAAGAAAGGATTTAGAGGAGAGTCTACAGTTGTATCACGATCAGACCACTACTCACATTGATTACAAGCTGGAGCAGAACTATCTTCAAGTACGATCGAACTTCTTCATGCCGATGATGGAGGAGATAGCCCATCTTCGAAGAGCCATGCAGGGTTTGACAGAGGCCCTCGCACATATATTTCCTTCTCTACCACCACCCGAAGATGATCAGTGATTCAATTTGATTAGGATACATAAGTGATGAGTGATATTGTAGTGAGGTATACATGTATATTTTTATACTTATCAGTTACATGTACGTATTTTTTTTTACAATTTCCTCCTATGATTTCTTATTTATTTTTTTATAATTGATGATAAACTCCTATTTTTCTATGATATCTTTGATATTTTTTTTACTGTGTCTATGATCATTACTATCAGTACTTTGTTATCTCACTATGCATGCCTATCTTGTTATATGTTACTTCCTTATGATCTTTCTTTTTTTAGTTACCTCCTTTGTCATCAGTGACAAAGGAAGGGGAAATGGTGTTACAATCGAGGAGTTGTACAAAGGAGGAGATTAGATAATTTGTATTGAACATATATTGAAGAGGAGTAATCTATATTTTTTTGCATATATATATAAGATAGCTTATAGTAACTTTGTATTGCTCAAGTTTTGATTTAATTGCATATGATTATCATGTTTACTGTACCTTCTTTTATATTGATACTCGTCTATTTGTATGATATCATTGGATTTATTTGCTATAACCCTATTGATGTGATCTCACATGGTATAGTTGAGTTTGTTGTGCAGGAAACAAGTTTGCCACATGTTAAGCAGTGCTAAGCGATATCTATAGTATAGGATACTGATTCAAAATGTATAATTTCCTTCTATCTGGCTCTTTAGGGGTTATAAATTTTGGTAAATTGTATTCTTATACTATTTTATGCAGTTTTATCATAAATTGCCAAATGGGGAGTCTGCTAGGACCATGGAGTCCAATATTATAATTGGCTAGCTAATCCAGTCTGACAAAATGTGTTTTGTATGTAATCCTTACATAAGCCTTACGAGTGAGTACCTTAATGCCCGTCGTCCAATAGACATTACCGTGCATCACTACCGATCGACTTGTTTCTCAAAAGGTATATTGGACTTTTGTATTTGATTTGGATCTCACATCATGTATACATTGCATATAATTTTTATCATATCATATATGTGATTAACTTGTGGTTGTAAATTAATTTTTTCAAAATGCATCTTTAAAATACTAAAGGAAAAAATTCAATTCACAAGACAAGTTAGAATGAGCAATTCTCTGTTGTTTGTTCGAACGAAGCCTTGAGAAATTCTCTATTACTCGTTCGAATGAAGCATTGGCTCGTTCGAACAAACTAACAAAAAGTTCATTTTCATTCGTTTTTATTCATTTAAAGGTTCTATATCAAATGAATAGTTGCAACCTCGGAGTTGTGCTCATTTAATATTCGTTTTTTGTTCATTCGAACAAACTAATACTCGTTCGAACGAATGATGATTCGTTCAAATGAACCCTGGGCAGAAAATAGATTTATATTCTGTTTTCAATCTCATTTAGGATTGAACAAGCTCTTTGCGAAAATATATGAAAATACAATTGAGAGCAGTCAAAAACAAAGTGAGAGAGTCTCAAATTGTGAGAGTTAAATTGTTGAGAGATCATTGATATATATCATTCATACATTTCTCTACTCTTGTTTATTGATCGATTTAGATTCATCCACTAGATCTAAATCAGATCTAATAGCCATTGGTCATGTCAATTTCACCATGAACGAAAGACGGAGTTTAAGCTTGAGGATTCAGCATTGAGCGATCGGTGGACACCGAGGTTGTGAGGATTCACAATTGTTAAGCGGCTTGATCGGAGGATTCCAAGACCGTCGAGGATTTCGGTTGTTTGAAAGATTCCGACTATGAAATGCTTAATGATTCAAGAGGAATTTTAAGACATGATCTGGGAGAACGAAGCTTGAGGTACTAAGCTTATTCATAGATACGTTGTATTTCATTTTTCATCATTGTGGAAGTCTTCCTTGAGCATTGGCCCGACTCCAGAGTTTTACTCCAATGATTGTTTTCCTTGATGGTTTCTCCATCATCAATCGGTTTGCAAATCTCTCAATCTCTTTCAATTTACTAATTACTTTAATTGAATGCTTTCTGCTAGAATATTGAAATTGAATTTTCATGAAATTTATAATTGTTCTTTAATTTGATTAATTGAAAACTTGATTGAGTAAATTGAATGAATTCATAAATTGATCAGTTAGTTAAATTTTGCTTTGAATTGATAAAACTGTATATCAAATTAAGCTAAATTGATCGATTTGGTGAATGTTGATAGATTGGTGTATTTGAATGGTTATTGGTTATTTCATTGGTGAATGGACATAAATCTTGGATTAATCACATTTAGTGATTTAGTTATTGTGTCATCTTTTGATTTAGACGAGAATTGAAATTAACATAAAAGAAAATTTTTTATTCTAAGACCTACTTATTCAACCCGTGATATTCACACTTTAATACCTTGAGTGATATCTATATGGTATCCTTCCTAAACAAGTATGAAAAAAATTAGAGCAGAGGCAAACATATAAATTAAAAGTGAATATTTGAATTTTTTTTTTTTTGAAACTTCAAATAATAAAAAAAAAAAATGAGGGAGATTTATAATAATAATAAAAAATTGAAACTTCAACTTGAAGTTTGAAAGCGAAAAACAAAGAATGTGATGACAAATTGTGAATCAAATGCAATGGATGGTGATAGTACTCTGAGAAAATTAGAGAAGCAAGGGCCAATGAGTACCATGTCCTGCACTATAGATGTTTTCTTCATGGCAAATGCAACCTCAACGTCATCTCTATCAATATCATGATCTTTATTTCATCTTTTTTTATGTTTGTTGATTCCACCACTAGATATTGATTTCTTTTTTTAATGCTACCTCAAAGTTTGTTCTTTTGGCGTAGTTGATCACTATGCCAAAGACGTTACAAAAGTTGTTCGACTACTGAAGAGGAAATCATATTTGTACTTTATTAAAAAATTATATTCAAATACATTTTAAACTACGTACACACACACACACACACACGCATACAAGTCAATATAAATGAACTAAACATTTCTTACTTAGAGATTACAATATTATGCTGTGGTGTTTGCAATGGTATCATTATGATGCTACATTTTTCTGACTTGTCGGAGATCCGTTCTTCGTCACTATGAACTCTGAAAAAAGAGAGTTAGAGGGCCGCCGGGATGGTTCCGGCGGTAGCCACTCCGATGAGGAAGTTAGTCCAGGGTCAGAGTTTAATGGAAGATAATTCTATGTAAAAGAATATCTCTCTTTTTATGCGTACCTTGAAGGTGATATTTATAAGCTGATGAATTCTTTCATTAGCTGTCATCAGGCGGTGGCCATTTCATGATGTCCCTCTACGTCATTTTTTCTACTTGTTGTGCCGTTTTGCAGGGCTAGAGACCTGCTTTGCAGGGCTAGAGTTCACTGTTTGTCAGACGGTGACAGTTTCCATATTGCGTCATGCTTCCCGGTTTCGAGGTCGGAAGTCTATGATAGGCGGTGACCAGTTCGGAACCCCTTCTTACAGATCTTTTATTGTCCTTAAAACGAGGTCTGTAGTACACACCTCTAGAGCCCGACCTCTGAAGGCTTACCTCTGGAGGCCTACCTCTGAAGTCTTAGCTCTGTCATCTCTACTAGCTGTGCTAGCTCTGGAGGATTGGCTTTGCCATCTCTGGAGGCACGTCTTTGCCACCTCTGGAGGCATGTCTTTGCCACCTCTGGAGGCGCTGGCTCTGGCGAGTTCTGGATGGAGATTCTGGCTCAGCTCTGGAGGCTTGGCTCTGCCATCTTTGGAGGCACGTCTCTGCCACCTCTTGATGCGCAAGCTCTGACGAGCTCTGGATACTCAGTACACGTGTCGTCCCCATAGTGGTGTGGTATTTTTTGGCATATCACATTACATACAAAAGAAACAAAAAAAAAAAAAAAAGAGAAATGTTATGCTAATTTAAAATTTTTATCAAAAATATTTACATAATTGATGTGACAATATTATATTATTAAATTAGTATAGTATTATTGAAAAAAAAATTCTACGTATTTTGTGACGTAACATTTGCAAGAAGACGTGATTTGACTTTTTCCCAAAGTAAATTGATAGATGCCGCTGGGCGCTGCAAATACGTAGAACAATTATTAGGGACGCATAGACCGCGTCTCGAAGAGGCAAAGGGCGGAAATGATCCATCTGAAGATCATTGCCGAAATGTATTGATTTCTTCTTGCGAAAAGCTCTGATCTGGTCCATCTGAAGCACGGGCTCTCTGTCTGCAATCTAAAATTTCTGTAGCTCATCCATCGTTGGAGTTGCTTGAGGGTGTCGGCAGTCGAGTCCGATTAGTTTTGTTGAGATATATCAATTGAATTTTTGTGTTGCAAACTTGAAGAGCCGGCCAAAACTATTAGAGTACTAGTTTAACACAAAGCCCCTTTTAAAAAAAAAAAAAAAAAATCCTGCATACAGGGGTGTTGTTATGCCATGAAATTTGATTGCACTCATGGTGTGACTTTTAATAACCATTTATATATAAACTATCTATATGTTGCATGTTACAAACACCAATAATATTATTTAACACAAATAACACAAGGTAGCAACAAGAATCAAAGGTTCCTTCTTTTTTCTTTTTTCATAACTTCACTTTCTTTTCCAGGGAAGGTCAAAGAAATAGTACAGAAAATATACAAGCCTTCACGTGTGTGAGTAAGTGAGTGAGAGAGGGGGTAGAAGCCAGTGGCGACAGAGGGGGAGCGAATGACTTACCTGTTGGAGGCGAGATTGACAGCGACAACGAGGCAACAGCGACGACGAGGCAACGGTGACGTCGACGACGAGGGCAAGGAAGACAACAAGTCGATGGCAACGGCGAGGCAACGACAATGACTGCTGTTGGTTAATGGGATGATGCGACGAGGAGGGTTAGGGTTAGGGAAATTACTTTGATAAAATATGGGCAGAGCTTTGAAAATGTATTTTTATCTTATAAAATGTCAAATAGAAAAAGTTGATGTATTTATAATATTTATGATCGATCTTTTTATAATTTAGGTACAAAACATGACTTTTTTTTCAATTAGACTCTAAACATTCTGAATCTTAAATATAAGCCAAAATTTTGACTAAATTTTAATTGCCCCTACATTTATTATTTTGAATATTTGCAATGTTTTTAAGCATTGCAAATAATGCATTATTAGCAACGCTTTCTGTATCCGTCAATAATAAAAAAGTTATTAGCAACGCTTTTTTGAAACGGTTGCAAAATCTAATAATTGCAACGCTTTTTTGCGTGGAAAATAAATGCATTGCAAAAAAATTTATTTGCAATGCTTTTACTTGCAACACTTCTCAAAACGCTGCGAAAAACTCTTTTACTAGTAGTGAATATGGTGTCTGTAGACCCTAACAAGATGGAAGCAATGGTTGAGTGGAGCAGGCCGACTAATGTTACTGAGATTTGCAACTTCTTGGGTTTGGCTGCATATTACAGAAAATTTGTTAAGGGATTTTTCTGTGTGGTTGTGCCTTTGACCCGCTTGACCCTAGAAGCTGTTAAATTTGAGGGGACAGGAGATTGTGATCAAAGCTTCCAATAATTGAAAAAGTAGTTAGTATCAGCTCCTATACTTGCCATATCCTCTAACAGCTTCTATACCATGGATGGTTGCAAACAGGCATATTTTGGAAGATTTGAGGATAGAAATGTGGTTGCAAAAATCCGGTGTACATTCTTTTATCGAAACTTGTTTAAAACATTGAATTAAAATATTCAAAATCCTCTATTGATATACCACAAAATTTTATCTCTTTATCTGATTTGACTATATCTTACTTCATCTAACTTTTTTATTTGGTTGTTCAAACAACACCTTCAAAGAAAGTTATTTACATTTATTTAGATATTATCCATTTTTTCTTTCATTTTTTTTAAATACTCACTACAAAATAAATAATTTCGTAGCCGTCACGAATAAATATTTGCTACTAGCTAAAAGGCCGTGTGTTGACTAAGCATCGCAAATAACACATTATCCGCGACTCATCAGGTGTCGTTAATTATATAAAATCGCGTTGCTAATATTAAATGCAAAATAAGGGAGCAACGTCGCTAAAAAAGCCCATAATTCCAACGTAATGGAAAGCAGGTTGGTAGCTAGGTAACTGTTTTCTAATGTTACTCTCATGCATTATTCTCATCAAGTTGTAGGTTTTGATTTGATTACTTTTAGTATTGAGCTTCCCTTAGAAAATATTTCCCATAGTCACCTTAAACTCAGTAATTCGGCACAGCATCACTCTATTTGGACAATCACGTTTTGCTTAATTTCTTCATTACAGTTATATAAAAAGTATGAAGGAAGAATAAGAGACTTCAGACCTATATGTCACTTAAAAAGAACCTAAAGTTCGAGGTTGCAGACCTATACATGCTTCAATAGTTGCAGCAACTAAATTCTTGACTATGAAAGAAAATAGGTAATAGTGGAGAGAGATGTGAAAATTCGCTGAAGTTACAATTACTTTCTAAACAGTACATGCTAGTACAGAAAAATAACAAAACATATCCAAGATTCTAATACATGAAATCACTATAATTAAAGGGCAAAAAAATAAAAAGACAATCACAATAGTTTCATCCATGTCCCACGAAATCATACGCGTTACTAATACAACATCGTAAAAAATGCCATTTTTTCTAGTGACTAGATGCGTTTGTTAGTTTTCTTTTCTTCTCCCAGATATGGTCCAATACGTCAATTGATTTTTCTTTTTTTCTTTTTTTGATAGATCGGTCATGAATATCATGAATCAGTTTATGCGCATCAGATTAAGCCACATTTTCGTGACAGTCAAACACACACTTTAAACTTTAACTGCCAACGATCAGTACAGAAGAGACTCGAATTCGAAATGCTTGAATTTTATCTTCACAATTGATTTCTGATTTCAATAAAACAAGATTGGTTAATTTGTTACTCATATTTTGTTTTTGTTGTTTTTTCTCTCTTTTTTTTTTTAAAAAAAAAAAAATCCTCATTATTGAACCTCTCAAAGCATATGTTATTTTGACTTTATCAAAACTAATCTATTTCTTAACTTGCATTATTGCATATTTGGTTTTTCTTATATATAAATCAATTGTGTGATGTCATGGAAGGAAAAAGAAAAAAGTTTTCTTGGATATATATTCCGAGAAAGTGCTAAGAAAAATGCTAATCTTCTAACCAATTTCTGTATTATTGACTTTAATCTGGGAGCCATCTTTAATATTAATATCTCATACCTGAGAGAGGAGGTCTCATGTTTGTTTTTGATCAGCCAGATCGAGGAGGCCTCTTTATCCAAGTCAGCATAGAAGATTCCTTTCAATACTTACTTTTCAATAATATATACATATCCAAAAAGAGAATGAGTCCGTGATTGAAGTAGTAAACTGGAAAAGAAAATTACGCAATTCATTAATCAAACATGATTGTTAATTTATTTACAATGGATGCCATTTGTTTTTTTTTTTTAAGCGATATTTTGAATTAGTTTATATATAATGTATATGATTAACAAATAATATATACATATAATAAAATAAATATTATATATTACATATTTTAAATATATAATTTTTTTAATATAACTAACAATTTAAATAAATATGTATATCAATTAAAATATAAAATAAATAAATAATATATTAAACATATGATTAAATAGATTATTTTTAACAAAGTATATAATTAAGTAATATATATATATAAAACAATTAAATGCATATATGAATATATTTAATAAAAAAATAAAAATACAAGATTTTTTACCGTACACCAAGTAATAAAATGACAAGTCATTTGATATCTTCACAATTTATAGTACAATCTTTATACACCTCTTACAATCTTAATTACAAAGTTCTTCATGAAAATCATTCATAAATCCGTCAGTGCATCAAAATAATAGATATCCACATTTATATCAATCAAGGTTTATGCCATATTCTTAATGTCATAAATCATATATTGCCTCCCTTCTAATATAATTGTAGATAGGCATTGACACACATAAAATCTGGACTTGAGTATCCTTGTGAAATTGTATAATATTAACTAATAGTTGTCATATTGCAGATTCTGTAATTGCTGAGCCAATTCAAAAATCAATTTGGTGGTAACTTTCTTCTTTATATGGAGAAAAATACCCTTTGGTATTTATGTAACCTTGCATCTAGCTTAGAGGTGTCAATTCAGCCTGGCACAAAAAAACGATTGGAAGTTAGGCACGAGCACGACAGAGGTGTCAAATCAGCCAGCACAAGAACGACTGGAAGTTAGACACGAGTACAACACAGTATAGCAATTAGTTGACACAACATGTTAAGTCTGATTTATTTCTTATTTTATTATTATTATATGAATATATTTAATAAAAATATTATAATAATTTTTAAAAAACACAAATATAAGCAAAATATTATAATAACAAATAATAAAATGAATAATAATAATAATATTAAACTAACAAATAACAAAATAAAAAAATACAAAAGTTAAAAGTTAAAAGTTCAACAAAATATTATAATTACAAATAACAAAATAAAAAATAGTGATATTATGTAATTAGAATAACAAAAAATATAACATTTAAAAAAATAATAATCTATATTAGTCATTAAAAACAAAAACAAAAATAAAAAGAGTGAAAAAAAAAAACTGAGTAACACGAGAACCGACTCGACATGACATGCCATTAGCCAAGTTGGTTCTAATGATTTGACACATGAACCTGACACAACCCATTGGCCTGAAAGGACAGACTAAAACAGGCTGAGCCGACTTATTTGACACCTCTACATTTAACAAATAAAACACATCTTAAAAGAATTAAAAATAAAATCAGTCATTTAACAGAATAATTGAGTTACTTGCTCCATTTAAGGAATCATGATACGTAAAAAGCTTCGGATATGCCAGAAGACTTAAATAATCAGTTTAGATTATACAATGAGATATAGGGTTTTTGCCTCGCAATTGTAGAATTTCAAGATTGAAGAGGATTCAATAAACTCTCATCTCTCTCTCTCTCTTTCTCTCGTTTGCTCAATCCGACACAATGTGAAAGTATTTGATTGAATTAGTCCCTCATTATGATATAAGGGCATTGTTGACATTGCATAAATATATCAATTTTACACCATAAAATAATATTTTATTACAAAGAACATTTTAATAACTTTAACATTTTTTTGGCTGACTACGTTTAGTTTACATAACTCACAAAGGAATAATGTATTTTTAAAATAAATTTAGATTGTCCACGGTAATTACTTATATAAAAGTAAAAAAAATTTAAAAAAATATACCGATTTAGTTTATCAAATATACGTGTTAATAATTTTTTATTATATTTAATAGATGTGTTTATTTTTTTTATTTAAATTTTTTAAAAAATTACATAAATAATATCATCCAATAATAAATCAACTGAGAGGCCTAACATTATTCAGAAAAATATTATATGATTACAGCCCTCGCAGCCGCGTGTTTCTCAAACCTTTCTTCCGTTGACAGCGGAACCAACGGGCCGACCATTTTGCCATCCAATGTAGTACATAATTTGAATCTTTGCTTCAAAATAATGAATGATTCAACTTTAACAGCTGGCCAGCGAAGGCACACACGGCTTTCTAATAAGTCGGGAGACAGGTAGAGAGGTTTAAAGTATGTGAATAGGAATGACACCGGACGAATTTTCTTTTTCTCAGCTCCGCGGGTGGCGGATTTTATAGGAATCTTTATTTATTTATTTATTTTATTAAATTAATATATTTTAAACAATATTTTATATCTGTTAAAGTAAAAAATATGCATATAATATAAAATTATAATGACAACTTTTTTTTTAAAGATATAAATGTATGAAATTTATTTAAATTTTTAATAAGTAATTAAAAATATTAATTATATAATACAAAAAGAATAATGTTTGGACTTGTGGTGGAGGAACTTCGTGTTATAATCTTAAAGTGTTACACTTTGTAATCACATGTATATTACATGACTATTTAATTTTAATTAAAAAATAAAAATAAAATATAAATATGCATTACATATATAATAGATCGTAATTAAGACACATGTCCAGATAAAAGAACATTCATCTTATTAAATTTGAAGATAAGTATTATTTTTTTTTCAAATATATATAACTATATCAAGTTTATATAAATTTTAATAAATAATTATAAATATCATTATTAATATTAGAGAAAAATACTTAAAGATTCTCAAACTAAAATTTTCAATCTAAAAAGTTTATGATATATTTTTTGTATCTAAAAAATTTTAAAATGATGAAACTTTTAATACAAAAAATTTTAATTGTTAACTTTTATCTTAATACTATTAAAAAAATATTATTGACGATATTAAAATAGTATTCAATGTACATTTTAGAAAAAAAAAAATACTAAAAATATATAAAATAAATTTTTTAATCCAAAAAAATCATAATATTTTATGAAGTGAAAATTTATTTTTTAGGTTTTTTAGATAAATAAAAAATACTATGTTTTTTTTTATTGAATAATTTATATTATGAATTATTTAGCATTTTTTAAAATATATCTTGAAAGTTATTTTTGTTTAATCACTAAAATTTTTTAACTGTATTAAGATAAAAGTTTATAATTAAATTTTTTTTGTAATAAAAATTTAATCTTTGAACCTTTTAGACATAAAAGATTATCATGAATTTTTAAGTTTAAAAGTTTTATTTTAAAAATCTTTCAATATTTTTTTTAAATCTTAATTATTTAATAAAAATATTTTATTATTTTATTTTATATAATGAAATGTATTCATTTCATTCCAAACTTTAATGAATGGAGATAAGTTTGTCGGCGAGGAATGACGTATTTTTAATGAGGTGGATAAAATTATCATCTGCAAAAGGGAATGGCATTCCGGTAAAGATGAATAAAAATGTGGCTTATGTTGTATATAGACATGGATATAATGACGATGATGATGATAAGGTGAGCCCGAACACGGACATTATCGTGTGCTGTGATTGTGCTGTAATCCCATTTCCGTCGACAGGAGTTGTTGGTCCCTCGCTCCATAAATAAAGCCGCTAGCTCTCATAACACACGCGTTCTCTAACACTTCCTTCTCTTCCATATACACCTCGTTTTTCTAGCATCCAACCATCACACCACCGGACCCTAAGATATTTCTCTGTTAGAAATCGAAGATCTCATCACATGGAAGATCGCAAGGAGGTGATTCTCTCTCTCTCTCTCTCTCTCAATTCTCTCTCTCAAACTCTCTACCTCAACTCCTCTGTTTCTGTTTTGATGATTTTTTTTTTTATGTAAAGTGAAGTAATTCATTATTGTTTTTTGCTGTAAATGTTTCTATGTGTTTTTGGATTAATTTCAGATTGAATAAGGGGAGGAAAAAAACGAGGGTTTCAACTATATGTGTGTGTTCTTGTGATTTGATACTGTAATCGAATCTAAAGTTTGAATTTGGTGTTTATACAGCTCATATATGATTTCAATAGATTTATAGTTCTATCTCTTTGTGCTTTTGTTTGTTTTCTTTACTTTGATTTTTGTTTTCTTTTTAGTGTTAGGCTTTAATTTGTATCTTCTTATTCGTCTTTTTTCCCCCTTTACTTTGATTATAGATCTGTAAGCTAGTTCCTCTCCCTCGTTTTTCACTTTTTCCCCCTTTAAAATTTCAATTAATTCGGTCGACAGCCATCATCACACCACACCCATCTAGAGTTAGAACCAGTAAAAGTTCTCACTTTTTTTTTTTTTTTATTTTATGGTTTTTTGGGGTTTGGAATTCTGTGGATGTCATGATCTGCCCCTTTTCAATTTTCTTTACTAACAATGTGCTGCCTTTGTCTGACTTTGAAGTATTTTCAATGCTTGAATTTAAAATTTAATTATATAATTTGAAAATACAACGAACAAGAAGGAGAAAAAAAAATTGACATAAATTAAATTTGGGAAGTCTCATTCATGCTATAATGATGTAGAACACACATTTCAATACTTTTGCATCCTGAGAATTGGAAGAAGTGGTCATTCTGTTAGGTGTGATCAATTATAATTTTCTATTTCGTGCAGAAGAATGCTCCATGGCTATCAGTACCCCAGTTTGGGGACTGGGACCAAAAGGGAGTCTTGCCAGACTACTCTCTGGATTTCTCCAAAATTAGAGAAACAAGGAAACAGAACAAGAGGGATGTCTCTAGAGCCAGTCTCGGGAATGAAGAAGAGCTCATCACCCCAACCACCACCAATGTGAATACCAGTCACAAGGATCATCACAATTTCCATCAGGACCACTCTCCAACTGTAAGATTACTTGGCGTTCTTTGATAGATTTATTTGATAATTGTATTCCATATAGTCTTAATTGCAGCTGTATGGGTAGTTGTTGTTACTTATTAATAAGTATTTGATACTGTATTGAAATAGATACATAAGGGCAGTACTTGTTAGTTGGTAAACAGTTTTGAACTTTTGAAGATATTGGGATACATGTGGTAGGATGGTGGGGACAAGTGCTTAGTTGTTAAACACATGCTAGCACTTAGGTGGCATTAGCAACTGGCAATTACCTGATAAACATGTTATAATGGACCTTGATGAAAACAGGTCAACTTGGTTGAGGCAACAGGACTCAGATTATTTAGTTGTATTATTTTAAGTACTGTTGTCTTTGTGAATTTATTGATGGAAGAGTAGATATGGAGACAACAGTGCCCTGTTTGAGGGGTAAAACATTTATTATATATATATATATATATATATGTATTTATAAATCTCTTTATATTTGTTTGTGCCAATGTAGATCTTAGAATTTTATTTTAAAACTTTTGAGTACAATTGTGGTGCTAATTAAGAGGGATCTTATAATTCTGTGATGTAAAGTGATATTAATGATGCACCATTCTGATATTTGTGCTTGAAGTCATTATAATGTGCCGTATAAAGCAACCCCTTGGGGTTTATTATTCTTTTAGTGGACTGTTATTAACAATCTTTTTTCCAGCAAATTCAATGAACTCGTAGACTGGGGACGGGGACGGGGACGGGGCCCTTCAATTAAGCAGATGAGTCTGTATGTGGTACTTGATACTATTAAATATATGATGGAATCTGGCCCCTCTGATAAGTACTTTTGCATGTGAATTAGATTTGTATTAGAACTCCACCACAATTTGCATGATAGAAATGTGTGATCCAAGAAGAAAGCATAGCTTTGTTGTTGGAACAAGTGGGGGAATGGGTATCTCTTGGACATGGAATTGTTTCGTTTTGTTTTCTGTTGGAGAGAAATTCCTTCTTTAAAATGAGTTGGTACAAAACAAAAATATATTATTATTAAACATCTAATCAGCCAATATAATAAAAGAGAAAAATTTAGATTATTCCATCTCTTCAAACTCAGAAAATGATCTTATATGTAATATGATCAGGTTCAATTTAGATTTTTGAAAGCTTGAAATGCAAAAAATAAATTCCTATAAAAAGGAAAGAGATCATGTAGTTTGTAAATTATTTTTTGTGAACGGTAAAAAGTAAGTGTGATGTTGTTTCGTTTCAGTTATAATCTGGTTCTCACAAAATCTGTTGATTTTCTGTTGACAGAGACGGAGGAGCATTTTCAGCTACTTTAACTGCTGTGTAAAAGCCTAGGTTTCATGGAGGAATCTCTCTCTCTCTCTCTCTCTCTGTGGGTAAGTCATGGAGGAATTTCCCACGTTATCAAAGTTTTCTGTATTGATTATGTATTACAAGAGGAGACTTCCTGCTATGTATCAATACCTTCTTTTTTTTCTGATAGGAAGAATGATGATTTGTTTGTGAATTGTATTATGGTTGATCTTCCTTCTTCCAACTGGTTCCTTTGATGAACTGTTGGGCGTGTTGATTATTATGGATCTCAATAAATTCTATTCATAGTAACAACGAATTAAAAAGAATTGTATGCAACTAATTAAAAACTTGGGCGGGTAGTTGACTTTTGGAGATGATGAGGTGGTTTTAACAGTCATTTGGGTGGAAAATTTTACCCCTCAGCAACTTAAAAGCTTGTGTGAGAATTTTGAAAGGAAATGATAGCATTTAGTAAGACGGTAACTTTTTTGGTTTGGTAGTGTTATGACTTATGAGGGGAAAGAAGGGGAATGTTTGGGAGAAAGAAAAGAAAGACGATGAGATTGTTATTTTATTTCGTTTGTTAAAAAAATTGTAAGATATAACATCTCCTCACTCGATCATTTTCTTTTCTTTTTTCATATTTTCTCATAAAAGGAAGACAAATTTTAGTTGGAGGCTTTCATTATTCGTTTCTTTTCTTTTCTTTTCTTTTTCCTGGTTGAATCCGGGATTTATTATTCTTCCTGCTCTTTTACGACAATTTAATTCATTCAATCTGTTTGTATTGACCTTAGTCAAGATCAATAGCGGTTGCTTGAAATGACTAGTTGGGATGTCGTGGTGTTGATAGTTGAAAATTATAATATTTCACGAAATGTCACGTGGCACTCCTATCAGAGGGATCACTGAAAAGATAGCTTCAGATACATGTTCCACGAAGAGGAGTGATCATGCCCAAAAGAGGCGTCCACAAGAAAGAAGCCTTGTCAAGTCTTTGATTTATAGGCGCCTACCTAAGACAAGATTCCTGAATTAAATCAACTTGCTCCCCATGATAGACAAGTGTTTTACAAATAACAGAAGATGCCAAGCATGTAGTTTCCCAAAGAACTACATCACTGTGCTATGGATTTCAATCGGAGTATTTTGGATGTAGCGATTTAGGTATAAGGATTCTTTCCAAAGTACAAAGTACCATCATGCATTAAATGCATTAAATGAGGAAGTGAACATATTTCACTTTACATTTAATAAGACAATACTTTGGTCTATGTACGTGAGATTATGAATTTTATTAATGGCAGTCAGAGAGTAATAAAGTGTAATAAATCTCTACCTATCTCATCAGCTGAAAAGGAAATGACACATGGTAAAAAGGGGGACCCTTCTTGTCTAAAGTCAAGACTCTTGACACTTGCTTCTTAGGTTATGAATTAAACAAAGATTCCTATTCAAGAGAATGAGAAAAACAAGAGATAGTAACAACAAAGAGAGATAAGGATTCAATAGGCTTGAATTCCATTTAAGAGGTTGTCATTAATATCTTAGGAAGAATATTATAAATTTCTTCTCTAGTTCATTGGCCTTCAATGACCAGGAGTTAAGGTACATTCGATTTGTCCTTGTTCTTAGAATTCTATCTCCTTGGCTAGCTCATATCTTTTCTCCAAAACCACTTCACCTTGCAGTGTCATTACTAGTATATTTACTACTCTCTAATACACTCACGTAACCTCTCCACTAGAACCAAAAGTGTTTCCTAGCCTACTACATCTCTAATCATTCTCGGTAGGCCATCTAAAGTGTGCTTGGTTGATTTTAAAGCCTGAGGGAATGGTACCTTAACATAGCTCTTTGTCACCTTTGGTTCCTTGGGCAGCTCAGCATTGCTACTATCTTGTTCCTTTTCCACATCCTCTAATTTGTCCATTGTTGGGATGTGTAAGGACTTACCACTTCGAGTCACTATGGCGTTCACATCCTTCAAATTCTTCTGTGCCATTTGTTGACCATGGGGTAATGGATTGAGCTTGGGAAGGGAATCTGCCTCGCTCATTCACACTCGAAGAGCTCATCAATTTAGACACTTGGCTCTTTATCTCCTTGTTCTCTTCAACAACCTGCATGATCAAAGATTCAAATTTTTGGTTAGTCTTACCCTGTGCTTCAATAAATGCCTGCAAAGTGTCTTCTAAAGAATTCCTAGAAGATGAAGATGCATGATATGGTGCAAGGTATGGTGTAGGGTATGATCTAGGAGGCTGTGCAAGTGGTGGTGCAGGTGGTTGGTTTTCAGATTTCCAACTAAAATTGAGGTGATTGCGCCATCCTGAATTGTAAGTCTCAAAGTAGGATGTGAAAGGTTTTTTGTAAATACCTAAGGTATTACATTGGTCCTCATACATCCCTCTTATCTCAGCTAATGTGGGACACTCTTGGGCAAGGTGATCTACCCCGCCACACACAAAACATGGTCTAAAAGAATCTGTATGATTAGCTAAGTGTGTTGGCTTTAAGTCTCTAGCCTTTAGCACCTCTAACTCCCTAGTGAGTGTCTTAACCTTAGCTTTCAAGTTATCCTTCTCCCTAAGATGGTAAATTCCCCCACTATGTTGGTTCCCTATGGGTCGTGACCTATTTGTGCTCTCAGTAGCACTAGGTCCTGTCCATGTGTGAGCTTTTTCAGCAAGTTCATTAAGATACTCTATGGCCTCATCAGGATTTTTCTGTAAAAACTCACCATTACACATCATCTCTACAAATTGACGCTCTCTAGGTGTAAGTCCCTCAAAAAAATAACTCACTACACGCCAACTCTCATACCCATAGTGAGGGCATATACTCAATAACTCCTTAAATCTCTCCCAAGACTTATACAAAAGCTCACTATCCTTTTGTGCAAAGGTAGAAATCTATCTTTTTAAAGCATTGGTCTTGTGTTGGGGAAAGAATTTAGTGAAGAAAATCTGGATCATCTCATTCCATGATCCAATTGACCGTGGTTTCAGTAAGTATAGCCAACTCTTAGCTCGATCCTTCAAAGAGAAAGGAAAGAACTTAAGTCTCACAATGTCTTGTGTTGCATTTTGACTATGGAAAGTCACAACCACCTCTTCAAACTCCCTAATATGCATATATGGATTCTCATTTTCCAAACCATGAAATGTAGGGAGTAACTGTATCACCCCCATTTTAACATCAGTTGGACGAGCATTAGGTGGAAACATGATGCATGATGGTGTAGCTGTGCGTGTAAGGTGAAAGTAATCCTGAAGGGTCCTAGTGGGTTGATCCTCGTATTCGCTCATATTTTTAAAATTGGAAGAATTATCAAACAAAGAATTAGAAAAACAAGAAAAATTAGACTCTAAGTCTGACTCTAACACAGGCCTATAAGCAAATCGACCTAATGCGTCCCTATACTTATTATGCATGCAAGATGACAATAATAAAATAAATAAATAAAAAAATGAAATAAAATAAAATAAAATAAATAAATAAATAGAAATAATAATAATAAGCAAGTAAAAAGAAGGGAACGAAGTTACCGCCTTTACAAACTGCTGAAAAGAAAAACTATCTACTGATTCTTCTACCATCTCCCCGACAACGGCGCCAAAATTTGATTATGCCCAAAGAATAACGCGGTAGTTGTAGTGTAGCTTTGGGATGTCGATTCCACAGAGAGACTAAATTAAAAGAATAATAAACAGAATTTCTGAAACTAAAGAAAGTATTAAACGGTTACCGAGAAAATAAAATATAAAAAGTGATTTTTGAGTGCAAATAAAAATTAAACAGACTGATTAACGGACAAAGTATTCTAATTTAACGAATAGTGGAGTGTTGGGAATCCCTTGCACATATCTAGTAATTTAATTATTTTCAATTCACTAATAACTCAATTAAGAAATTAAATTCCAAAAATCTCAATCGGAAGATTTAAAATTATGAACCAAAATTAGACTGAAAATAACCCTTTAAAAAATCATTCAACTCTTTTAAATCACTTAAATTATTATTCACATTGAAAAAACCCAACGACGACAATATACATAACGAGCAATATTGCAGCAAAGAATTGAATCAATATAAATAAGTAATTGTTCCAAAAATAATCAAAACATGAATCCATTCGATAGAAAAAGCATGACCGAATCTATAAATGGACTAAATCCTTTAATTATTCGGAGAATAAAATTCAACAATTAATTATGAATCATCATCAAAGAATTTAACAAGTGAAAACCACGTACAGGAATCAAAAATAAATTAAAACAACCATCTATGGTGCAAGTTCATCCCTAACCCCACTTAAAAACTTAGTGACCCATGTACAGGACGGATAACATAAATTTTACGGAGAAGCACTGAGCCATGGAGTAGCTCTGGCTTTTTCTCTTTCTGTTCAATGCCTGCGCAGCCGCACTCCTGTTCTCTGTTTGCCGCCGGGCTGCCCTCTATTTTCTTTCTTTTTATATGTAAGCCGCAGGTCTTGCATTTAGCCCTAAAGCCTTGAGCGTTTGGGCCCACATCAAAACACCAACCGCACACCTGTACTAAGCCAGCCAGCCAGTGCCTGGCCTTCTAAAACAGCCGCCCCTGTTCTCCTGTAGCCGACTGGGCCCACACATGGAGTTGCTTTCTTCATCTTTTTAATTCAGCCCATGCACATAGACTGGCCCCTTTTCAATTCCCTTTTTTTTCTCTCTTAATTCATGCTCAAGGTCCCACAAGCAGGCTTCCAATCTCTCTTCTCTTTTTTTTTTATTTGTTTCTATTGCTTTCCCTTTTTGGACTTTTTCTTTGCTAAACGGTTGGGAATGTCGGGCTCAATTAAGTGCACTGCCTCTCATCAACATAAATTTAAATAAATAATCTAATTAATAAAGCTCAAAAAAATACTAAGTGTGAATCAAAGACTACGAATTGTCTCTCGCCAATAATTATTACAAAGTTTGAGATTTAAAATCTTATAAAGTAATGCTCAAACCAATCCCACTATGAATAAAAATTAAATCAAATAAGATCAATTACAACCCAACATTTTTATTCACATTCTAGCAATTTAATATAATAATAGGGTATTTTAGAAGTGCACTTTTGCGCACTGATCACACCCCCAGACAAAGGACCCTTAATGTAATCATCTTTTAATGGAAAATGAGATTTTATTGTCTTTGAATTTCACACTTTAAACTAAACTATAAAGAAAGAAGTTCTTGTCAAAGTCCACTATTAAGAAGAAAAGCAATGCTAAAATGCCATCCCATAAAGACTTTCAAGATAGTAAAATTTTACAACCTAATGGATAGTGATACAATAATACAGTGAAATTGCACTAAATTGTTTGAACATGTTGAAATTTCAATGTTCTTGAAATAGTGTAGTGAAATTTCACTGTTTGGGCTTCTAAATAATGAAATTTCACTCTCCTTGAAATTTCACCCTCTACCCTAGACTACAAAGAAAGAAATTCCAATCAAAGTCCACCATTAAGAAGAAAGCAAATACTACAATACCATTCCACAAAGACTTTCAAGTTACTAAAATTTTACCATCCAATATGTGGTGATACAACAACGTAATAAAATTTCACTAAATTATTTTAATATAGTGAAATTTAAGTGTTCTTGAAATAGTAAATTTCACTATCCAAAAAAAAAAAAATTGTGAAATTTCACTATTTATTTTTATGTTGTATTCACCAAAAGATTATCACGTCTCACATAAAATATAAAGACCCGAAAAAATTATCAAGTGCATTTTGGTAATTTTATAGTCTGAGTCAAAGACAGGTGATTAGTTAAATGATAATGAGTTAAATAAATTATAAAAGCGAATTATTAGTCAATAATATGACATTGTGAGTCTAAGAAATAATTTTAAAAATTTATTCGGGACTAACCACACAATCAAATTTCAAATGTAGATAAATATGAAAATTTTATCGTTGAAATTTGGAGAAACAGATGGCGTATTTAGAATCTACACGTCAAAATTAGATAGTATGTCAATTTTGGTGTAATTCTGATATAGTTGAATATCGAGTGCTTGTGCATATGTGCGTGAAAACTAGCCATGTGTCACCTCATTTAGGGTGCAAAGCTTCTTAATGAAGCTTGGCACAACCTTCTAGACAACGCCACATGGCATATTATTATTGACCAATAAAGAATCCAATGTGAGAGAGAGGTTAGTGTGTGCTAGTGCACCATTGTGTGTGTGTGGGAGAGATGACTCATTGATGGTAACATGATAAAAAAAATAGACAGGCATCTCTTTGCCTCTTTCCCTCTTAGGTTGACCCTTTCTTACTTTTTTCAAAATTTTATCCCCTTCTCTTTCTCCAAGACACAATCGGGTGTGTGTGTGTGTGTGCACGCGCACGTGCATATGTCTTTGTGAGTGGAAAGTGTATAAAACAGTGTTTGTATGGGTATTGCATATACATGTGTTATGTACGTGTGTTCTTGAAAGAAAACAATGTGCAAATGTTTGACAAACAATAAAAGTTACGTGTGTATATGTAAGAAATAATATGTGTTAGCCGGTGAGTAAACATGAGGGAAACACCATGAAAGAGTTGAGACTCAAGATTGAAAGAAAACTAAGATTTAGGCAATGGATGGAGGCCATGGAGAGGCTGATTATAGGGCTGCCATTGATGGAACTGAAGCTTTCTCTCTCTAAATGATCACTTTCTCTCTTTACAAAAGAAGCTTCAAGGTTTCAAGGTAAGGGACTCTTGGAACCTTTCATTTAGTTCTAATAATGGATATAATACTTTTTAGCATATATCTGCGAATATGAATGTCTTTGAATGTATGATCGATATGTGAATATATGTGTGTTTGTGTAAACGGCAGGAGAAAAGAGAGGGACCCACAAAATGGGTCTCTTTATTATCATAGTCCTAAAGGTTGTATCATGACCATGCATAGGTTTGGAGGGAGAGATTCATGTTATCATGGGTCTATATATATGTGTGTGTGTGTGACTAAGATAACCAACATGCATGATTAAGCCCAAAATAGGTTTTCTTGACCATTACTAAATTTGAAATTCTTGGTGACTATGATGTTGTTTTATGTTAGATTCTACATACGTTGTCTATAAAAAATATGCAACTATGTGTAGATGTTGCCCAAATGAAATAGTGGACTACTATTAGCCCTTCACTAACTTGACATGAATGGTATGGGCATGGGGAGGCATGCCATGCCTTCAAATAACTTTCTAAAGTTGGACTAAGTTGGTGAACTTTGGTAGTAACACTTGGTGCAACCTTGGGCAATCTTAGGCAAGACATTGTACTTGGTAAAACTTTGATGCATATAGTGGGCAGCTTGACTTTGCAAGGATTTGTGTCTGCTACTATCAAACAAAAAATTTTCATTAAGACATATATAGGGGAGTACCTCCCCATGGGTGAGTAAGCCATGAGGCCAAAGACCTTGGCACTTACGGGGCAATGCAAGTTGTTGTTGCATAAGAGAAGGGTATGACATAGTGGTCTGACCTAACACCACCACCGGTGGCAGCAGTCGGTGGCAATACTTGGTTTCTGAAGACCAAGCCACGGGCTGGGCATGGCTTGGCAAACAATGGGTTAATGCAATGGCTTGACTCAATGGGCATGGCATAGGTCTTCCTAATATGCCAAGTACAAGGACAAGACATAGGAGTCGCATAGCTTGACAAGGCACTTGGCTGAGCGTGATTTGGGCTCAGGGCTCAGTGTGCAAAAATTGGTTCAATGGTCCAATGAATGGCTTGGGCGTGGGTCTGGACATGAGTAACTTCTTCAAACATGAGAACAAACCAATTGAGCACTTATATGGATAGAGGGTTGCGTGGCAAAGGCTGATGGGTTCTCATGGAGCAGCAGTTACATGGTAGTTGGGGCTGTTTATGTGCACAAAGGCTTGGGACAAAACATAACTACTGTGTAGATGGCGTTAGTTTGAAGGAGGATAACAAAGATGGTGGTTGTGGGTGCAAACTTCTCAACCTTTGTGGCATTTGCTGGTTGGTCCAGCACACCTAATAGTTGGGGTTGTTAACTGCACGTACATATGTGGCATGTGGTGGTTGGTGCCAACACACCTAGCAGTTGGGGTTATCAATTGCATAGGCATATGTGGCTTTAGTTGGCTGGTGCTAGCAAACCTTAGCAGTTGGGGGATGTCCACTGCATTTCTGCATATATTGGGGTGCAAGGTGTGTAACTTTGGGTGGCTAATTTTCTGGTGGTAATGCTATCAGAAGCAGAAATTTAGTGCTTAAAATTGACCCTGTGAGAACTACCACCATGGATGAGCAGGGATGGAACTAGGAATTTAGTTGAGTGGGGGTAAAATTTACTCTTACTATTAGATCAAAAATTTTAAAATCAAATAGATTATAAATTTTAATATTGATTAATAATATTATTAGTAAGTAACTGAATTTATTAATATAAATGAAATTACAAATTAGATAACAAGTCCAATCAAAGAAAGATGCCGTAAAAAATTAGACTATATTAAAAAATGTTTTAAAAAAATCAACAAAAGTTCCATGAAAGGGATCAAATTGAAATTAAAATAAGAGTAAAGTATAAAAATTTTAAATTTAATATAGGCAAAAACATAAATAAAGCCGGTATATATGAAAATATATAAGAAAATTTTGTAAATAAAAAAATTTAAGGGGGGGAGGGGGGCAATTGATCCACTGGGTGCATGCTAGCTCCGTCCGTGGGTGACGGTGGGGAGTTTTTGGTGGGGCAAAGTTTTTTTTTTTTGGGGGGACTTAAATGGGTATTTAACTCTCCATTCTTAGGACCTTTGTTATTATATCCAAAAAAACAAATACACAACAGTAGTGAGGTAGGTAGGAGAGAGAAAGAGAAAATGATGGAAGGAAAAATTGGGGTTCTGCATATCACCTCCATGAGGGAGAAAATGGTAGTGACCGTGAAGGGGCAACCAGGTAGAACGTTCTGGGCCTCCAAATTTTTTTTCTTCTTAACTGTGTGTGAACTTATTTGGTTGGAATTTATATTCACATGGGCCGGCCTGGCCTTGAACTAGTTGCACTCGAGCTTGTTTTACCATTTTGTTGGACTAGACTAATTTATAAATATATGTCTTAGATCTATGTATTAATAACGCCTATCTGGAATGGATTTGGCAAAAAGTTTAATTGGGCTAAAGGAATGGGCTTACGCCTATTAGCACTAAGTAAGTAACAACCTAAAATGAATGCTTGGTCGTTGGTAGCATGCATTATTTTGGGCCAAAGTATAAAAAATAAAAAATAAAAAAGTAAAAATAATAATAATAATAATAAATGAAATTTTTTTTTATTTTAGGGTACTTCTACTAGTCTGGATGATATTAAGGAACTAGTCTTAATTAAAGCATGGTTAATGGGATTTCATTAAACTACATATTGGTTAACAAAAGTATGATAAATCATTAAAATGGGTCTGTGGGCCTTCTGGACCTATTTTAAAATCTGTTTTGTGTGACAGTGTCTCGATAGACATGAAATCAGTATTGGTAAAATTATAAAAGTACCTTTAAGGTTTTAAAAGGCATCTAAATGATACGAAATCTTCAAGATAGGACCTCCTTAGGATTCTTAAGGTCCAAGAATCCATTTTTAGCATCTATTGGAGAAAATAGACACTCTATGTATAATTTATAATATGATTAAGCTTAAGGAGCTTATGCAACTGACGTCAAACCTAAGTACTACGGGTCAGGACGGCCCTGAAAGTTAAACCACAAATTCATAAGATATCCAATGCTTAAATATGAAAAACTTAAGTAATATTTCTTTACAGTTACTCATTGATTGACTATTATCACATGCTTGTTATATGATCCTTATAGTTTGACTGTTCTAGATACTCTATTATGTCCATTATCATATATGTTTGTACAATGAATGTAAGGATGACTGGATTATGCTATTCTATTCTTTGAGATGTTGGATAGATTTTCTGATTATACATATGGGTTTGACGCATTACTTTTGCACGGAGATATAAAGATATTAAATTGGATATTTGTAGATGAATTGTGATTATTCTTATTATCCAAAATTCTTATGATTGAGATAAAGTTTTCCCTTCGACCGAGCCAAAACCCTGCATGCGAAGTTGAACGGCACTTCGGGTGTTGAGTTTGTAGACTCGCAAGTTTAGGATGGCTTTAACTCCTGCATACATCAAAGCATAAGTTTTTATGTTAATTATTTTTTGGGTCATTTTTTTTAAATGCTAAACTTTCATGATATATATTTTTATGTTATTTACTTAATTTTAAAATGACAATCTAAAATTTACTTAATTTTGTTTATTTTTTATTTTTTTCCAAAAATGTTAGTTAATACTATTTATTTTTTTGTATTTAATTTAGTTTGCTATCGTTTTAAATATTAGTTAATACTTTGTTGTGATTTTAAATGTTAGTCTAATATTTTTTTTTACTTTGTTATCATTATTTCTTACTCTGTTATTTAATTTTTATATTTTTTTTGGTCTAATATTTTTATTTAACTTTGTCAATCCAATATTAATGTTAAAAAATAAAATAAATTTCATAATTGACACTAAAATATAAAATAATTGATAATAAAATATAAAATAAATCGTGTTAAACTTTCAGACATACCGTGTCGTGCTTGGGCTGCGAGTCCGGAATGGCCGGCTCGACACAACCCACAAAGTCGTATTGTGCCTAGCCTAACCCACCAATTCTCCTATTATGTGTGCCTTACCACTTTTTAACATGTTCGAAACGGACCCATCCATTTCACACCTATACCATTGCACCTTTTTTTATCGTTCCTGGAAACACCCATAAAAAGAACTCACCTCACCTACCCCAAAGGGTCCCCAACATTACTGGTGAGGGATTAGAATTGAGTATATAAAAGTATTAACCACTTCAACCTTTGACCCGGGCAATATCTCTTTCACATTTGGTTTGGTAAGTTGTTTCCATGGTTTGTCCTAAAAGTCTAACAACGTGACTCTTCTTGTCTCATAATTTCAAAACACAATGATTCTTCATAAAAATTTCATCAATGTTCTAGTTTTGTTTATGGAAGTTTAACTCTGAGTTTTGGCCATTTTATATTCAAATTTTTTCTTATTCTGAATTCATTGCTTAAGTTTATTTATTTATTTATTTATTTTAACTTTATGCAAAGCACATGCCTTGCACGTGAACTTTTTTGTGGTAAAAAAAATAAATAGATGAATAATACAAATTGCAATTTGCACATAAATACTTTTGTTTGTTAAGAGTTTCTTAATAATAGTTCGACCCATAATATAAGCAATTTGTTTTATAAAAATAAATGTATAAATAATACAAATTGCAATTTGCAGGTAAACACTTGTGTTTGTTAAGAGTTTCATAATACTATTATTATGAGTACTAATAATAGTAGTACTCATAATACAAGCAGTCACGGATTCAGAAATTTTAGTAGGAAGAGAATTACAAGTATTGAACTTTATGAAAGTTCATTTGAATATATATAAAAAAAAAATGAGTAAATTACACTGACCTTCCTTAATATTTTTAACAATTATATTGATCTTCTTTGAGATTTATGAAATTATATTGATTTTTTCTAAGGTTTTTGAAATTATACTAACATTTCTTAATTTATTTAACAATATACACATACCTCCCCCTAGTCAAATTTTTTATTCTAAATGACAAAATTTTTCCTCTCTTAAGGTTTTCATCAATATTTATTTGAAAAATGAAAAAAAATTTATCAAAATTTTAAAAATTTAAAAAAAAATATGAAAGGGATAGTTTAATCATTTTAAAGAAAAAATTGATAGGAATGAAGTATTTGTATATTATTATGTACAGTAAGAGAAGTCAGTGTATTGTTATAAATCTTAAAGAAGATCAGTGTAATTTATCCTAAATACTATTATCAAAGTCCTTTTTGGGGCCAATTATCAATGATTTTTAAACTCTTATATTTATACTAAAATCGCCAATTATAGGTAATTAGGAATAATTAATTAAATAGATATTGAACATTCATATTTGGGTAAATTACATTAATCTTCTTTGAAGTTTATGACAATTACACTGACATCTTTTGAGGTTACTAAAATTACATCGACCTTCTCTATTTTACAAAATAATATACAGATATCTCCCTCTAGTTTATTTATTTATTTTTTTCAAAATGATAAAACTATTCCTTTCAGTTTTTTTTCAATATTTTAAATCTTGGCCAATACGTTTTTTTATTTTTCAAATAAATATTGATAAAACCTTAAATTTATTTTTATATAAAATAAAAATAAATTATTTAACTTAAATTTGTTTTTAAATAAAAAAATCTTTAAAAAAAGTTAGAATAAATTGGTCAAAATTGGAAAAATATATAAATAAATAAATAAAAGAGGCAATTTCGTCATTTTAAAAAAAATGACAGGAATGAGGTATTTATATATTATTTTATAAAATAGGAGAAATCAGTGTAATTTCAGAAACTTCAAAAAAAATTAATGTAATTGTCATAAAACTCAAGAGAGGTTAGTCTAATTTACCCTTCATATTTTAAGAAGTTTATTGATAACTAAATTCATTTTTAATTCTAATATGTGCAATTTTATCCAAGAAAAAAAAAACAAACAAACAAACAAACATGCTACAAGAAATTCTATAATAATATAAATATAGATATAAAGTTATGTTCGGTGTGGATTTTGTAAACTCATATTGATTATTACATAAATACTTATTATATATTATATTTGATTAAGATTTAATAAAGAATTATGTTTGGTTGTTGCATATCAAGTACCATTTTTTTGAATTTTAAATTCTTATCTATATATTAATAAAATAATTATTTTTATTAGATTAATAAGATTAGACTTCTCAAAGTGAAATAATTTAAACCGAAGATACAATAACTGAAATTTTAATAGTATGTAAATGTCAATTTATCAGGTAAAAGGTGTGAGTTAAATTTTACTTTTATATATTGTTGTATTAAAAAAAATATAAAAAAATAATAAGATATATATATATAAGGTGAATTTGGCCATTTGTCATTATCAAGGGAAGGTATAGTGGATAAGAATGGACAAGTTGGATCCAAAAGTAGACGTTACGTCGGTGTGTTTTGGTGGCTATGAATTTGTATATGAGGTATGTTAACAGATCGCGAATATTAAAACTAATGCTAAAATATTTCATTTGAATATTGTTGGCTAAGGAATAAATTTCAATTCCACGAAGACAGTGATCAAAGGAACCCGCAGGACAGTCAAGTCAACTTAAAATTTTGAAAAAGAAGGAACGTGTGACACCTACCAACCGTGTATGTGTATTTGACCTCATTTGCTTTTTAAAAAAATCAAAATGACATTTTTTTTAATCAATACCTTCAAAATTTCCATAAAGCATGTTTCATTTAGAGAGAGATGTGCAAATAATATTGGGTTAATTATACTTATTTTTTTTGAGATTTTTGACAATTACAAAATTTTTTTTATATTTTTTGAAATAACACTGTCTCTCCCTGTCAGTTTGATTGAACAAACGGTATTAACAGGATTTATTTAATTACCAATTTATCCTTATATATTTAATAATCAGACACCTAAATTTGTGTTCCTAAATCAAAATCTTCATTCGATTTTCTTAACATCGAGTGCCAGCCACTCAATCGCTTCCACTATCATCCAAATCCCATTTAGACACTCTACCTTTTCCTCTTCGTTCTCCACTTAGCCATCATTCCTTCCTCTTTTGCCATTGACTTCCTCTTCAATTCCTTCAATGCCACTCCCGACCTCATCCTCACTGGCGATGCCTGAATTGAATCGTCTTCAATTCCTAAATGAAATCATATACATTGATAAATGTATACATTAATATATATATATATATATATATATATAATGGAGAATTACAAAGAAGAGTTAAGAGTGAAATTTTTTTGGAGAGAGAGAAATCTTTTAAAGAGGGAAAGAGTTTATAGAAATGGAGGGAAGAAAGTAATTGGGTAATATTGTAATTTTACAACAATAGGAGAGGGTAATTTTGTCCTTGTAATATTTGTAAGGGAAAAATTGGCATTTTAAAAAAAATCTATGCTCATGTCATCAATTTTCATCTCTGTGAGCAATGGTAGTTGACGGTAGAAGGCAATATGTGACTAACACGTGAACTAGAAAGGGGATAGTGCTATTTTAGAAAGTATGGGGGAGATTTCTGCAATTGTTAAAAACCTCAGGGGAGGTAGGTGTAATTAACCCAATAATATTTTATTTTGAAGCCTTATCATCTAAATTGGGACAATGAGTTAAATTAGTAAAAAGAATCACTTTTGTCACTTAGAAAGATTGAAATTCAGATTTAATATGTTACTATGGCATGCAGACACATCAGTGACGACGAATTTAAATTGGAAAGTATTAGTGATATGACTTATGTTATTGTAACAAGTAAACTAAGTATCTAGGTATTATGTGCAGAGCACAACGAAACACGTAATACCCATGCAATTTAACTCTAATTGTGTTGTCAGGGATGAATAATAGGTTTAGGGGTACGAAGGCTTGCCCCCCGCGGTACAGTAATGGTATATTGGAGAATTTCAATGTATCCGATTATGGTTAGGATTTAAATGTAATGTATTATAAATACGTTGTAACCCTATTTTTCAATTAGTACAAAAAGATAGTCGCACCCATGGATGTAGGTACATTATCGAACCACGTAAAATCTCTGTGTAGATTTCTCTTTTTTTCTCTAATTTTTGTTGCATAGATCATTAATTTCACAGTAATTGGTATCAGAGTTGTTGGTCAAATCAATAATGGTAAACCCTTCTGTTGTCAAGGCTGATGTGGTGAAGTTCGATGGAACTAGGAATTTCGGATTGTGGCAGCGAATGGTGAAGGATCTATTGGTACGATAAGGTCTGGTGAAAGCATTGTATGAAAAAATGAAGAAGCCAGAAAAGAAGACAGATGATGAATGGGAAGAACTCGAGATGAAAGCATTAAATACCATTTGGCTTTGTCTAGAAGACGAGGTTATGTACCATGTCATGGATGAAGAGTCTCCTACGAGAATCTGGACAAAACTGGAGAGCCGATACATGTCCAAGTCGCTTACGAATAAGCTTTATCTTAAGCAAAAACTATACGGGCTTAAGATGATTAATGGTAGAGATTTCACTCAACACATCAATACATTCAACTAGATTATCAGTGATCTGCTCAGAATTGATGTGAAGTTCGACGATAAAGACAAGGCACTCATGTTCCTGACCTCACTTTCAACTTCCTATGAATATCTTGTTACTACTCTCCTTTGGAGGAAGGAAACTCTAAAAACAGAGGAAGTTACGGTAGCCTTGTTGGCATACAATCAGAGAAAGCAAAATACCATTGAGTTTTCTGATCAAGGGCTTCTAGCGAAGGGTAATCATGATTGTGGAAGAAGAATGAAAAAGGATAAGTCATATAATAGAAATAGTCGATCAAAGTCGAAAAACAAGAATGTTCAATGCTATAAATGCCAAGAAATTAGGCATATGAAACGAGATTATCCATAGAGGAAGAAAGGAAAAAAGTAGGAAAAGAAGAAGGGAAAGTAGAATGATGAACCCTCAAATTCTACCAATATAACAGAAGTAGATTCTGTTGGTAGGGATGGCGATATGCACTCAGTCTCATCAGGTTCTGACCGATTCACGAATTCATGGATTCTGGACTATGCATGCTCGTATCATATGTCTCTTAATAGTGATTTGTTTGACACCTATAGGTCAGTAAAATATGGTTCTGTTCTTATGGGTAATGATACATTTTGTGAAGTCATTAAAATATGAACAATCAAGATTAAAATGTTTGATGGTGTGGTGAGAGCATTAGAAGATGTTAGGCATGTATCAGATTTAAAGAAAAACCTAATTTCATTGGGAACCCTAGACTCAAACAGTTATAACTATAAGTCTGAGGGTGGAGTAATGAAGGTAACTAAGGGTGTTATGGTATTCATGAAAGGTCAGAAAGTTGCTGGTAATATTATAAATTGTTGGGTAGCACAATTATAGGTGGAGTTACAACAACTACATTATTTGAAGATGAGGATGATGATACACTTTTATGGCATATGTGGTTAAGGCATATCAGTGAGAGTGTATGATGGAACTGCATAGAAAAAATATGCTAAAAAGGGTCAAGTCCTGTAAACTAGACTTCTGCAAATATTGTGTTATGGGAAAACAATGCAGGGTAAAATTCAAGACTGCCACTCATAAGACAATGTATTTTAGATTATATTCATTCAGATGTTTGGGGCCCGTGAGAGTAGCTTCAAGAGGGGGATCTCTGTATTTTGTGAGCTTTATTGATGACTTCTCTAGAAAATCTTAGGTTTATTTCATGAAGTACAAGTCTGAGACTGTTTCAAAGTTCAGAATATGGAGGATTGAAGTGGAAAACCAAGCTTGGAGAAAGCTCAAATGCCTTAGAGTAGATAATGGTATAGAATACAAGGATACTGGGTTCTTAAGGTTTTGCAAAGAACATGACATCAAGAGACATTTCATAGTGCAGAAGACACCTCAGCAGAATGGTGTGACTGAGAGGTTAAATAAAACAATTACTGAAAGAGCAAGATGCATTGGATTAAATGGTGGGTTTCCTAAGTTCTTTTGGGCTGAGACAGTAAATATGGCTTGTTACGTCATCAACAAATCACCTAGAGTTTCACTTGGTGGAAAAGTCACAAAGGAAGTATAGACAGGAAAAGAGGTCGATTACTCAATGATAAAGAGATTTGAATGTCTTGCTTATGTTCATATATCCAGCGAAGAAAGGTCAAAACTTAGTCTGAAATAAAAAAGATGCATTTTTTCGGGTATGAGAAAGGGGTAAAGAAGGACAAGCTTTGGGATCCAGAGACTCAGAAGGTGGTAATTAGTAGAGATATGGTGTTTGATGAAAAATACATGTTGAAGGCTTTGAGGGAAGAAGAAAATAAGGAGTTTAAAAAGAATGACAGCGAGAAATCAGTGGTACAGGGGCAACTAGAAGAATCAAATATCCAGTCAGAAAGGGAATCCAGTTCCAGTGACTAAAAACATCAAATTACAGTTTCAAACAAGCCTAAACGCAAGATTAAGCCATCGGTCAGATATGGTTTTGAAGATCTTGTCTCTTATGTTTTGGTTACTAGTAGCGGGGATCCTTTTACATTTTAAGAAGCTATTAGTAGTTCTCAAAAGAGTAGATGGATGAAGGCTATGGTTGTAACACCCTAATCCGAAATAGGGACCACTAACTCGTGAATTATAAATTAGTGATTGAGACCTTAAGCAACGAGGTCGGCTTCAATCCCGACATGTGGACTTTTAGTAATAGTCTTGAAAACCCAGGACGACTGTACATCACTTTCATTGCAATCACCAACCTATTGGTTCCATAGCGATTATACGTTTTCACGTTGACCGTTGAACCTAAGGCACGTATTACGAGGTTATGAAAAAAGTTAGTGTAAAGACTATACACTTAAGAGAATAATTAATTTTTAAAATAATTAATTAATTTAATATAAGAAAATATTGCTTAGCTATAATTAAATATGATGACACACTCATACACACATTAAAGGTGTATTGTGTGTGTGTACATGTGGCCAAGTATGTATGCATGTGTGTATATTGTAAACATACATGTATGTATATAAGAGAATTAAAAATATACATATATAAAGTGTGTGCAGAAGGGTGTAAGTGTGTGTGGGTCACAAGTGAGATGGTGTGAGTGAGTTCTGTTATGTGGATATATATATATATATATATATATACACATATATACAAAACACCACACACACACACACATGGCCAAATTGATGGCCTGCCCCCAAACAGTAACTAAGGAAACTCATTTGGAGTGCTGCAACAAGCAATAGGTGATCTAGTAGTTGGGGCAACCAGAATTGTAATAATTATGTATATATATCTATATACATATATACATATTGTGTACACCCGCTACACACCACCATTCAGTCATACAGAGAGGGACAGTGAGAGATCCAAGGAGTTCTGGGACATTCAAAGGTGAAAAACAAAGGGAAAAGAGGAGAGAAACTGAAGGAAAATGTGAGAAAAACTACAACCTAACATTTTCTTTCTCTAGAATTTTCCTATGTATGAACTGTTTTAATCCTTGATTTATGTATATATGATGATTAGGGTATACTTAAACTAAGATAAACATGATTTTAGGTCTTGAAAACAGTTAAAAACTTGAAACCTAGAAGAGGCCACCATTGGAGGACCTTGCTCAAGCAGGTCTGAACCAATGGTAACCAAATCATGTTTGGTATAATGGAACCTCAAGAGGACCCTCCAAGTGTTTTAAAAACATCAGAACGCGATAAAAAAGGCAAAGAAATGACCCTTAAAAACAAAGTTACAGGTTTGGGTTTTGAGACCCAACCTCGCAAACTTGATACAAAAGCAAATTTTGAGAATGGGGACTTAAACCCCCATGATCAGAGAGTCACAACAGAACAAACCCTAAGGGTTTTGTGCCAAAAAAGAAGATATACGATCAAGTTATAGGTTTGGTTATCAAAACTTAAACCCAACGACTAAGCCCATTTCGAACCCTCAAATGAATGCCAAAATGATCCCTAAGATGTCAGAAACATTTCAAATTGAAAACAGTAGCGAATGATTGAACAAAACTCCACGAAATTGAAGCTTTATCTTCGGAGAAATTAGGGCAACACGAGGGAATCGATAGGGAAGACGACCGAGTTGACTCGCAACTCGTTTTAAAAGAGCGTGTCGACTCGTACACGTGGCAACATTTAAAACTGCCACCGAATAAATGAAACTGCGTCGTTTCATTTAAAGGTTTTAAAAACTTGAATTCGGCTGTTTGGCTACGCGAGTAGGACCCAATTTAATAAACGGAACGCGGACAAGGATAGCCTATCCACGTTTAAATGCCCTATCCGCCGTTTGGTTTCAAAAAATTAAGAAAAAAAAAAGGGAATCGTAGTTCCTGAGGTTCGAATGCCCAATGCATCGTAAGAAACCAAGGCTTTTTTCCACTGAGACACGTTTATGCGTGTGTTACATATGGGACAAAATATGTATATATATATATTATATAATTAATATATATAAAATTAAAAACAAAAAGGTGCTTTGCACCTTGGAGGGGGACTCGAACCAGAGACAAAGGGGCAAGAGTCAAGCATACTAAACTTGTGGAGACAGGACAATCCTGTGTCCTGTTCTCCCACTTTTAAATATAATATATATATATATATATATAAATATATTAAATTAATTAAGTTAAGTTAATTTATTTAAAATAAATAATGATGAAAATGCCCGTTGTCCAAAAATTTACAAGTTTTTAGTATATTCTTACTATCTCGGACCTTCTAAGTCAAATGGTGAGGTCCACGTCACGAGACGAGGTCCCAAAAAAATTAAAGACCCATAAAATTCTAAAATGTCCCTACTGCTACCAAACCCGAATGGAGTTCCTTGAAAGCCTAAATTGACTTTCTTCAACATTACGGACTCAATGGTGAGGTCCAAATTTTGAAACGAAGTACGAAAAAAAATATGACATGTAAATAAGTGAAATGACCATTTTGCCCTTTTAGTGCAAAAGTCTGAATTAAATTCTATGAAAGCCTAAATTGACTTTCTTCGACGTTCCAGACTCAATGGTAGAGTCTATTCGACCAAAAGAAGTGTCTAAAATAAAAGGACATAAAATTTGATGAATATCATCAGTTAGGTGACTATGAACTAAAATATTGCCGAAGTAATAAACTAAGGCTCGTACGTGAAAGTGAGATGCGAGAAGACATGACACGTAAACATGCGAAGTTATTAAATTTAAATTAAAGTAAATAGAGCTACCAGAAGAGTATACCTTAAAAGTATAACACCTAAGATTAAAGTTAGGATTCAATACGATCTAAGCATAAGTTAAGAAGAATCAGTAGGAGATGTTTGAAGTGAATGTGAAGTTAATGGACTATTATGAATTGTTCTTAGGAACCACAAAGGAAAGGGAAAGGCACATCAATAGCCCCAACCCAGACGTATAAGGTGAGTAACCCTGTATTTGAAATGGAGATTTAACTCCATATACTTGAAGAAGTTTTAAGTTCAAGTTATGTGAAGCATTTGAATATCAAATTCAATTTTTATATGATTGTTGTTTTAAAATATTCTGTTGTGACATGCTCCGTAAATGTTTTTATACAGTTCATTTCTTAGAAATATTGAGCATGTCTAAGTAAAATGCTGATTTCCTTAAATATTTTGAATTTGATTATTCCAAGTATTTGAAGTCCTATTGCAGAAGTTATATGTCTTCATGTTTTAAATATTCATGAAAAATATCTATTGAAGAAACCATGTGATAAATGTTTTATAAGATAATTGGTACTTAACTACCGTATGCGATGTTGAAATCTTTCGAGATTCAACTATGACAAGAAGTAATGCCCGGTAGTAGGATCTAATCCCCCAGGCAATGAGATCTCTCCATTGTAGCATTGTAGCATTGTATTAAAACGAGAGTCTGGTTCGAAACAGATTCCACCTAATTAAAAAGAAAAGATGACAAACGCTTTTGAAAATGAAAGCAGGTTTTTACCCCCATTTTTACTATACATGTTTATATGCTTTTGAAGTGCATATACTTTATTTGAAGAAATGTATGTTTAGCTTGAATACTTTAAATGTTTCAAAGCTATCTGTTTTAAGAATGCATATATTCTGTGTTCTAAATGTACGAGCAATTGGTAGTGAGTATTTTATAAATTCTCATGTGTTAAACCACTACTAGTTGAAAACCCCATGACGAATGTAGGAATTACTCACAAGCTTAGATTAGCTTACCCGGATTTTTATCCGTCCCCTTTTCAGGTGGTTAGCGGTAGTCTTGATTTTGATGATGATGATGATGAAGAATCTGGCCATTTTTGGAGGGGTTGTTTAAGTAGTATCTTTTGTGGAACACTATGGACTTTAATAGTAGCTTTTGTATTAGAAAGTAGTAAACTGTTATGTATTAAGCCCCGTGGGACAGTTAAACATGTATTAATTATAAAGCCTTTAAGTTTTAATTATGCTCTGAATGTATAATCATGTATACCACAATGTAAAGAGCGGCAGTACTGGATGGATGTGCAAATTTTAAAATGAGAAAAGAAAAGAAAAAGTTTTTCACGCTTCCGCAGACCACATGTAGCACATCTATTCGATACCGTGGCTTATGTGAGCCTTGCCTCAGACCCCCGGGTCTGCAGGCGGCGGTCCCGATCCGGGATCCGAGTGAGGCAAATTTTCGGGTCGTGACAATGGTGGAGGAAATGGAATCATTGCACAAGAACAAGACTTACGTGTTGGTTGAACTTCCAAGGGAAAGAAACCAATAGTTTGCAACTGGGTGTTCAGAAAGAAAAAAAGTTACATCTAAAAATGAAGAAGCAAGGTTCAAGGCTCGCTTGGTGGCAAAATGATACTCGCAGAAGAAAAAGATTGACTATGATGAAGTATTTTCTCCAGTTGCCAAGCAGACCTCTATTAGAGTAGTGTTAGCTTTGGTAACTCATCTTGATATAGAATTGGAGCAGTTGGATGTAAAGGCAGCTTTCCTTCATGGTGATTTGGAGGAACAGATTTTCATTGAACAACCAAAAGGGTTCAAGCAACCCGAGGCAGAACATTTTGTCTACAGATTGAATAAGTCACTTTATAGTCTAAAATAGTCTCCACAACAATGGTACAAAAGGTTTGACTCCTATATGATTCAGATTGGCTACACGCGCTGTGAGTATGACTGATGTGTTTATGTTAAGGCTCTTAAAGATGATTCTCATATTTTTCTGTTGCTTTATGTGGATAATATGCTTATTGTTGCTAAGAACATATGAGAGGTTGATAAGTTGAAATCCTTGTTACATAAGGAGTTTGATATGAAAGACTTGGGTGCTGCTAAAAAGATTCTTGGTATGGAGATTCGTAGGGACAGTGAGGCAGGCAAACTATGGGTATCTCAGAAAAAATATGTCAAAAAGGTGCTAGAATAGTTTAGTATGGAGAGTTTTAAACCGGTAAGTACACCATTGACAAATCACTTCAGATAATCTTCTAACCAATGCCCAAAGTCAAAGGAAAAAATTGAAGACATGTCAAAGGTCCCATATGCTAGTGCAGTTAGATGTTTGATGTATGCAATGGTCTGTACTGCCTGATTTGGCATATGCAGTTAACACAGTCAACCAATATATGACAACTCTAGGAAAAGAACATTAGAAGACAGTCAAATGGGTATTCAGATACTTGAGAGGTACAACTGACTATGGTATTATGTTTGCAAGACAATAATGATGTGCTTCAATTATGAGTTTTGAAGATGTAAATTATGCAGGTGATTTGGATGACAGAAGATCTACTACAGTTTATGTTTACACAATGGGAAGTGGACCTATTTGTTGGAGATCCATGCTACAATCCCTAGTAGCGATGTCTACTATAGAATCTGAGTACATGGCAGTGGCTGAAGTTGCTAAAGAAGTATTGTGGTTAAAGGGGCTAGTCAAAGAGCTTGGTTTAGAGTAAGGTGGAGTTTAGTTGTATTGTGATAGTCATAATGTCATATACTTGACAAAGCATCACATCTATCATGCCTAGAACAAAACATATAGATGTGAGGTTTCACAAAATAAGAGAGCTTATCGGTACAAGTGAAGTGATATTTGAGAAAATTCATACTTCAGAGAATGCAGCTAATATGTTGACAAAGCTTATTCCTACAAGCCAAGTTCAAGTATTGTTTGGACTTGGTTAATGTTTTTACATGTTGAAAGAAGACATTCCCAACTTATTGATTCAATGTGGAGGCACAAGAACTTGTTGACAATTTATAAGGGGTAGAATATTTCGCCAAAGTGGAGATTGTTAGTGATATAACTTATATTATTGTAACAAGTAAACTAGATAGATAGGTATTATGTGCAGTGCAGAGCGTAGCGAAACACATAATACCCATATGACTTAACTCTAGTTATGTTGCCAGGGACGAATAATAGGTTAGGGGGTGCGGGGGACTTGCCCCCAACAGTACGGTAATGGTATATTGAAAAATTTCAATGTATTCGATTAGAGTTAAGATTTAACTGTAATGCAGTATAAATATGTTGTAACTTTATTTTTTAACTAGTGTAAAAAGATAGCTGCAGTCGTGGACGTAGGTAGATTGCCGAACCAAGTAAATTCTCTGTGTTGATTTATCTCTTTCTCTCTAATTCTTGTTACATAAATCATTAATTTTACAACAAAAAAATAAGAGAACAAAAATATAAAAACTAAAATTTAGGAAAGTATTTTAAAGTACTATGTCATTCTTTTTCTAAAGTACAAAAAAAAGAAAAAAAAGAAAAAGAAAAGGTACTCTGTCATGTTTCGTATTATGAGTAGTGCTAGTTTTATTTTAAAAATTTATTAACAATATTTATTTTATGAGTTAGCAATTTTGTATTAGTCATTTATCAAAATACAATATGATATTTAGCTAACATAATAATTTCAATCTATAAAAATAAATACTTTTAATAAAATTTTTAAATAAATTTAACATTGTGGTTGAGAGTTCAATTTTCATTTGACCAAGAAAACAACAAACATTCAATTCAAGATATATGTTGTGATAAATGAGCAACCATTCATTCATGGTGGGCCCACTCATTAATGATGACGTGTTAGGATGCTAATGGTTTTGCACACAAACCAGGGTAGGTAAAAACTATCTTATTTCTATTTCAACGCCACCTCCAAAAACTGGGTTGGTGGCACTTTATATGCTTTTTTCCCCTCTACTCTTCTTCCTGGAATGGGTGCTTCTGTGTATTAGGTATTGAGAGGATATGGTCTTGTTACTTGTGCAAACCTTTTTTTTTTTTTTTATAAAAGAAATCAGGTTATAAGATGATTGCACATGTTAGAGTTGCTGAAAGAGGTCTCGGTGTTTTCTGTGTTTTCCTTTTTTCCTCTTTGCTTTTCACATTACCAAAAAATAAAAAATAAAAATGCTCAAAGTGAAAATTATATGAAATTTTTATTGAAAAAATTATATGAAAATTGTATATATGTCAAACTTACAAGGCCACGATCGTCCAAAATTTTATTTTTATTATTATTTTTAAAAATTAAGAGTTGTTGTCCAAATTTTTTTATATTTTATTTAATTCTTATATTTTTGCTTTAGAGTTATAATCTTGCTAATACTTTAACACCTCTTATCTAGAAATTTTTTTTTTTGAATAAGACTGATACATGTGACTATTTATTTTTATAATAATATTTTGTCATGTGTAATATATTTTATATTTTTTAATAAAACATTATATATACATAACATAATATTATCAAAAAAATACATTCCCAATAAAATAACACATTATCAGGTGATATACGACCTTCTGAAAAATATCGTATCCTATCTAGGAACTGTACCTATAGCTTTGGCATATGTATTTATTCTTAATGCTTCAATATACACCCCTTTATCTTATTATAATAAACTACAGAAAAAGTCAAGTGGATAAATTGTCAGGAACTGGTGATAACAGTTTGACTTTTTAATAATTAATAATTTTAAAAAATTTGAAATTTATTAATTATTTAAGTTTTGCAATCTTTTTATTAATATTTTTTTTTTCATAAGTATACAATTTTCAACATAAAAATAACACATGCATACATAATTTAAAGGTGATAAATTTTTTCATAGATTGTAGGTTTTATATCTAACTTAACTTAAACTCTAATTTAATATCTTATTACTAAAAGGTTAATGTTATTAATGATTTATGGATAAATTATATTGACATTTTTTAAAATTTTTGATAATTACATTGATCTTCCTTGATCTTTTTAAAACTACATTGATTTTTCATGTTTTATCTGACAATATACAAATACCCCATTCAGTCACTTTTTTATTCAAAATTGTAAAACTGTTCCTTTTATTTATTTACTTTTTACTTTTTTTTTTTTTTTAATTTTGACCAATTTTTTTTTTTAACTTTTTTAAAAAATATTTTTAATCCATTATCAAGGTTTCTAACTTTTTCAATCCATTACCAATTTTTCTCTTCATATTTTTACGTAGAAATAAGAATATTATTTTCATTGATTTAATTTTTTATTAATAAAATAGATTATGTGAAATTATAAATTAAAATAATGATTAGATCATTTTTATATCGATGTTTTTTTAGTTGGGCAATTGCCTAAGCGATTGGATGGCCACTTAGGTAGTAAATTAAGTCCGTGGCCTAGGTTCTCCTGAACAATTTGACAACTATGTTTGATATAAAACTTGACTTGATAAGTAAATAAATTTAATACTATATAAAAAAAATAAACGATTTGAGTTCAATTTATAATCATTTTTCATAAAAATTCATTGAAGTTCGTCTCAAAATTCTTAGGATCTTACGAAGAATTTGACAACTATATTTGATATAAAACTTGACTTGATAAGCAAATAAATTTAATACTATATAAAAAAAAAAATAATTTGAGTTAAATTTATAATTATTTTGATAAAAACTCGTTAAAGAGCATCTCAAAAAATTAAAAATTTACAATTTAAAATTTATTAATTTTTGTCATTCAAACTTGAACAACTTGTTATTTCCACTCCACTCAACTTCTTGTACGCTCCCCTTACTTTGAGGTGTTTGGTCCAGCGGGCCTCACCCCCTTTTTCAACGTTTCTCATAAGAGAAATTTTTGTACAATGGCTGGTGCAATAGCTGCACCAAATTTAGGCCCTCACCAATAAGATTTCAGACATCCAAACTTCCCAGTGAAAAAAAACTGTTTGTCAAAATCATTTTCCGTTTTATCTAATTAGCAAGCATTTAAATGTGGCCTTAAATGCAGTACATTGGTCCCCACCAGAGCCACCTACCACTAAATCCAAGGGTTGGTGAGAGATGGGGTGGCGAGCTCCGTCTCATCCTTAAAAATTGTACTCGGTCCCCGCACCTTGTGATAGAAGATCACAGAGGCACCAAAGTCACCATACCACCGGTCAATACGCGTGTCCTCACTGGCCCAAATTTCTCTTCAGATTCAGAGTGGGAAAGCGCTTATCAGAGAAGAAAGAATTTAGAGAGGGACAGTTAGTTCTCTCTGCTTCGGTTCTTGTTATCTTCTTGCACACTGCCAGCCTCTTCTTTGGTTTTCTGGTGAGCACATGATTCGCTGTAAGTTACAATATTTGTTTCTATTTTAATGTGAATCCTCCAAATCTGTGACAGATTCATTTATTATGCAGTAGAATTTCAATTCAAAAACCATTTTGCTTATAGATATATGTTTCATGCACTTATATATGCGTATTCATGCTGTGCACTATCACAAAATCCATTTTACCGTTGTTGTTTTGATTGAATGAAAATTTGAATCTAATTAGAAAGTTTTGTGACAATCTCATTTAGTGATTTAGTGGGGTTTTGTTTTGCTGCTGTGAAATGGTAGGAAGAGAAAATAGATAACATTTTCGGCCATTGAATCGACGGCTGTAGATCTTAGATTCTTCATTATTTGGGACCTGGGAGAGCTATAACTATACTTATGAGAGCCTATACGTTTATTTGTATTAGTCGAGCTGATCTAGTCAGGAAGGAAGAATGAATTGATTTAGGCCCTTTGGGGTGCAGTGGGTCGTGCCTTTGTTACCTGGCGCATGGCCTGGAATGTTGGAGAGGGTGCAAAGTTGGTGGGAAGGGGCAAATCGGTTTAGCAGGTAGCTCCTCTGTCTTTGCTGGAGCATTTTATCCGAGAGGAGTAGGAGATCCTTTGATAGGACGAAATAGAGCGAAGCATAAGATGCTTTGCGCCTCCTTTTGGCCCTTTTGTTAATATATATTTGAATTTACTTATCGAAAACAAATTGATTTGATTGGCTGAATTATTTGTCCTTTGAAATAAATACAGTAGGAAACAAAAGATTCAAATGCTTTTTCTTTATTTAATTTTTTGCGGCCTGTTTATTGTGGGAATTTAGGTTAGGAGATCCAAATTCCGAGAATTAACACAAGTTGTGTTGATTGTTTGCTGAGATTCTTATAATTCAAGATTTCCACTGACACCTAAACTAGAAGTTCCAATTCCCATGAGTCATGATTTTACGAGAACTGTTAATATCCAAGATTCATTTCTAATCCAAAATGTAAATTTTTGTATATTTTTTGGAGATAAGTTTGGGAGAGTTGGCTAGCTTTGACTGAAAAATGGTTGGGGACATTCAAGAATATTTATTTTGAAACATTAAGTTCATGAAAAAAAATTAAAATTTTCTTTGGTTTGCAGGACAATACAATAATTAAAACTCAAATTACTTTAATAAATTAGATTAATTTTAAATTAAATATTACAAGTTAAAAGTAATTGGCATTTTGAAAGTTCAACTACATCCAAACAACATAAATTTTAACTCTCTAGAATTGTAATTCTAAAGAATTTAGCTCTTAAGAGTCTATAAATTTTGGAAATTAGAATTCTTAGCAAATTAACAGACCCTTAGTTTCTCTTATTTTTGTTGGCAACAAAAACAAGGGTTAATGACATTTTTTTATTTTTGCAGAGAAACTAGGATCCAATTGAAGCTTTGGTCTGTATTTGCTGCGAAAATTGATTTGAACATCTATCAAGTATTTGGCAAAATCAAGTTGTTTGGGGTTTTGGGATAGTGGAGGAATGGAGGCTACAGTTGCCCAAAGCTTGCAATTCTCAACATGGATTGATTCAGACAAGATTGTGAGGAAACCTTGTGGTTCCTTCCAGTTTTCTCAAAGATGTAGGGAACAACAGAGGCTTCAGATTCTTATATCTAGTCATTTTCAGCCTAAAAGAACTGCAACTTGGCATAGACCAGTACAGTTGAAAGTTTCATGTTCTTATAAGAAGCTTCCAGGTAGTTATTGAACATATAACCCATATTTTGGGTAAATGATGAAAGTGTTTTTTTATCCTCTTTTGTTTGATAACATATCATAAAATCTGATAATTATACAGTTCTTGTTACACATGATTTATCACTGTAATTGGCATGCAATGTCAGTGGTGGACATCACTTCAGTAATTAAATCAATTTCCTTTATTCAAGAAACATGTTTGATTAGCTCTTAGTTCTAATCCAACCACTCAAGCAAATTAGGAATGAAATCTAGATCAATTTGGAATATAATTTGTTTCAGTTGATAAAGGGGTTTGTGGCCCCTTTGTTTCGTCATTACTTTGTGCTTCACGTTAAACATCAATCAACCTCATAATTATCTTATTATCTTGCTATGAATTCATGATTATGTTTTCCATGGTAAACACTAAATGTATTTTTTTATAAGTTCAGTAGAAACTAAACATTTTTTTTACTAGTACTGTAGAAACTTTTGGGTTTTAACATTGTTGCTGTTTGATTTTGGGTTTGATCATGATTAGCGTTTGAATTCCATAAAAATAGAGTACAAATTGGATTTTGGGTTTTATGACTGCAATTTCTTGCGTGATAGCAATCTGTTTTTTGAGTCACAATGCAACTGGTATTTCTGTTTTGATTTTCCTGGTGATGGTAAGGATCCAACTTAAATAATCTTTAATCAAAGGTTTTAACTTGTCTAGAAAAAATGTATTTTAATGTGTTTGGGGAAAAATATATAAAAATTTAAGTGTTAAAGAATTTAAAGAAAATCAAAGGTGAGAAGGAAAAATAAATTTTTGCCAAAATATGCACTCGAACTCTAAAGAGTCTATATCATTTTATTTTATTTTTGATAAATAAAGGTAGTCCACATCATACTGTCTGGCTTGGAATACCGAGAATGAGCAATGTATGAACAATTGGAAAATCCAAATATGCATAGAGTATGGTATGACTCCCTATTTCACCTCTGCCACAACTTTTACTTACTAACCTGCTATAAAATGCCTTCCATAATTTAAAAAATTAATTTAGAATCTTTATTTACCCAAAATTTTACTTTATCTTGGAGGTATAATGTCAAGTGCGCAAAACCATGACCAGCACTCTGGTGTTTTTTTGTGGGATCAAGATCAATGGCAAGTCGCATGCATGTTATAAGAAAAAAGAGAACAAGGCAGCCTGCACTTACATTAGTTTTTATGCAGCCTTGATTTATTTATCCTGCTGTATCTGGAGACTGGTTTTGATGGTTGTCCTGTTTTATTATAACAAAAATTGCCACTTATGTTCCATCTCATGAAAAATTCATGGGACCACAGATGATTGAAGTGTTTCGAAGATTTGCGCATTGTTCAAACCATCGTACAGGCACCATAAAATTTAGATGTTCATATAACCTATTGAATACAACCAATCTTCAATGACTTGGAGAACTGAGTTTCGTGACATTCTAAGGAATGACGTGGTTATAATTGTTACTCATGAAAATCATTGAGAACAGATATGAGTTAGATGATGTCACAGAATTAAGGAAGTTTTGTTTTTGTTGACATTGGAATGCTGAAGCTAGGAATAGTCTCTCTCTCTCTCTCTCTCTCTCTGCTGAAGTGACTGCATTTTATACTCGTTTTTGGTTATTACAGTTTGATTTAATCTTACTTGTGTAGCTTCAATATTGGAGTCTGGAAGTTTTCCTCCTGCCTTTGATGAAGCTATGACTTTAAAGGTACAAACAGATGTCCTTCTGATCTCTTTTATGTTTTGTCCATGATGACCTGTTTAGTTCATTGGTTCCTCTCTAGACAGCTTTGTGCATTCATCTTATGGGAATTTTTTAAAATTGCAGAATAAGTCAGAAGAGATTGAACCGTTTTTAAATGGACAGTGTATATATCTTGTCGGTCAGTTTCTTTATCAAAATCCTCTGTGAGAAGTTGATAAATTACTGAAAACTATGTTTATATAACTATGTGATATGGAAAATGCAGGAATGATGGGGTCTGGAAAAACAACCGTTGGCAGGATTTTGGCAGAAGCACTCGGTTATTCATTTTTTGACAGGTTGGTAGCAAGATTGCTTTCCAGTTTGGTGTTTTTCTGCAATAAAATTATAGCGAGGAATAAAAATTCAAGCCATATAGAAGACTTTGCAATGCAAATGGAGGGTTTCACCATCCCTATGTAGGGCTGCCAATGGATCAGATTTTGATATGAATGTAATCTATTTATCCGGATACGGTACAAAAAATAAAATCTGATAAATCCGATCCGAATCCATAACTCCTTTAGTTAAAATAATTAAGGATAATTAGCAATAAGTCCCTTGTATAGACTTTGTGGGAGCTTGAGTACATGCTCCATCTTTTTTCAATCATAAGTCCATCTACTAGATGTATTTTTTGAGTTAAGGTCCTTTATTGATTAGCCGGCATTTTTTTTATTTTATAAATGACTAATATACCTTGGAAATAAATATCACATAAGAGACTTTCTGCCCTCTGTTATCACCTCCCGCACGTCCAAAACGAAAACCCTAGAAGCAAATTTCTCTCTTTTTCATCATCCGAGTAGACAAATTTAAGGGGGTTTCAGCATATAATATCATCCATGTCACTTATTAGAGCTACAACAAGGCTATTGGACAGATTTGGTATTTTGGACACGTTAGCCTTGGCAGATGAAGTTGATGGTTTTGGGCTTGCTGTAGGTGACTTCATTGTTGATGCCTTGACACAGAAGAGCTTTGAGCCTTTGACCATTGGATGAATATACATCAGAGGCTTGCTTCCTTGATTGTCCTTCGTACCTCTGAGATGTTGGAATTTTCTTTTTCTTGGTGTCTGAGTTCACTTGATTATGCTTTGATGTTGTGTTACTCCGTTTGAAAACTATAGGCCCATCATCTTCATCAATCTCATGAAAGACAAAATGGACTACTTCATCAATTATTCTTTTTGACGAATTCTTTGATGGCAACCATCTCATTGGCAATGTGATTGCTTGGATTTAATCGGCAAAACCTGGACAATAAAACTTCACTATTAGTTGCTCATATTTATATCTGTGCAACAAATTTATTCTTTTAGATGAGTTGTGCAATCAATTTACCAGGTGAAAGTGTTCCTCTTCATCTGAAATAAAAAAAATTGAAAAATATGACAGTGAAATTGAAACAGTTAAATTTAACTGTCTCCTCATGAACTGAAATTTTATTGTTTCAGTAGTGATTTTTTTCTTCAAATTTTCATATATAATATGGATATTGTTTGATGGATCTCGATTCTTAGATTCCAAATATATAAATTTTATTAATAATGAATTTTATTTTGTAAGTTATTTAATTTTGAAATTTGAAAAAGCTTTTTTGAAAGACTTCCTTAATTTCCTAGGAGGTTGTTATGATGATGGAAATTTTATATAGTAAAGGGTATTTCAGTCACATAAATATTGAAGGACTTTTGGGTTTAAAAAGAATGGATTTAGACCGTATCCTAATTAACAACATATGTGGACCTTTGACTGAAAAACCCAAATAATTAAATGGATCGAATATAGATGAAACTAATCCGATGTGTTAATGATTCGGTTCGATTATATATATATATATATATATTAAATTTTTAGATATTTTTTTAAATTTATATAATATATTAAATTTTAAATTATATAAGCCTTTCATAAGTTGAGTTGAGTTTTATATATATAAAATTTTACATGTTATATATAGATAGTATAACATAATATATATATATATATATAATATTTTAAAATTTATCCGATCTAATCTGATCCATTCCGATAATTAACAAATTTGGATTTTGATTAAGAATTCATAAATCCATCAGATGTTCTGTCTCAGATCCGGTCCGATAATTTTTATAACAAAAAGAATTCGGATCACCCCTGATCCAGCCCATTTACAAGCCTATTAGGTGATCCCAAGTTTTGTGGACAGGATCCCAAGGCTGGTATTTTTCCATGGAAAGTGGTTCTATTTCTTGCATGTTTATCATTTCCCATGCCAATGGTCCACTGGAAAGGCATATTACACTTCTGATTTTATAATTATATTGTTCTATATTTATTGTTGCTTCAGTGACGCATTGATAGAGCAGGAGGTTGGGGGAACGTCTGTAGCCGAAATGTTTAATCAATATGGTGAGAGCTTCTTCAGAGACAATGAGGTAAGTTGGAAGCATTGCAATTATCTGCATCAGTCTTTTCACATTTGGAGATGTGTGGATCTTGATTTATTTTCTTCTTTTGATGTGGACAGTATTATAGACAAACTATTAAATAAAACAGATGGGTTTTGAGGAAAAAGTACTACTGTGCTGGGAGCTTTAACATTCTGCCATATATGGGATAGAGAAACTCTTAACCATTCAGAACTCGGGATAAGTTATAATTGTAATGCAGGTTTGAATGATCCTTTCAGAACCCATGATGCAGCTTAGTAGTTAAAATATGTTAGGATAACCAGGTTTGACTATTCTCAGTACTTACACATGCAATGTTGTTCGGTTCTAGGCCAAAGTTGTTATAGGGCAGTGGATAAGTGCTAGCATGGCATCCAAAGGGGTGGGGCTAGGGACGAATTTGATTCTTATCGTTAACAAACAAAAAAGTATTTTTGGGTTCTAAAGCTATTGTAGAAATTTAAGGACAGGCAAATACTACCACTGATGTTCATTAATGCAATTTATTCCTGTTGGCTTGCTTTTCATTCCCGTTCCATTACTGAAATCATGAGGTTACTAATCATACTTTTATCTTTTAGACTGAGGTTTTGCGGAAGCTGTCCTTAATGCAACGGCTTGTTATTTCCACTGGGGGGGGTGCAGTTATACGGCCCATCAACTGGTAAGATTTGAACAAAATAAAATTAAATGTTTCTATTATCTTTTTCTATAGTTGCCTCTCTCTGTGTTTTTCAGTTGTTTAGCTGGACCTTATTGTTGTGTGTCAGGAAATACATGCAAAGGGGGGTTAGTGTTTGGTTAGATGTGCCATTAGAAGCCTTGGCGCGGAGGATTGCAGCTATAGGAACCAAATCTCGCCCTCTATTGCATCAGGAATCAGGCGATGCTTATGCAAAGGTAGGGGCTTCACACATTCATGTTGGACACACCTAGATAACTCTTTTCCGGTTTCCTATTTGGAATAGATATTGTGAGTTATCAATTAAAGCTGAAATTCCTAGTTTGTTTTGACACTTCTCCTTTGACTTCTGACTTCTCTGCAGACTTTCATGCGCCTATCTACCCTTTTGGAAGAGAGGGGTGAAGCATATGCCAATGCTAGTGCTAGGGTTTCCGTGGAAAGTATGATTTCCAGAACCAACATATCATTTCCATCAGTTTGTTTGATTGTTTCTATTTACTTTTGGACAATTGCACCACATAGATTTTGAGTTGTGTTCTTGGGGCTAGAAGATTGCTTAGGTGTACTTAATTAAGTATTAAAATGATTTTCGTAATGATAATGTCTTCCCCTTGATAATTATAATTATCTAATTTTTGCAGTGCTACCTCAACTTGATTCCAATATACTATTTTGTTGCAAAATTTATGTTTTTCAGGATGCTTTTGCTTTAGTACGCTCTGAAGATTGTGTTTGCTTTCACTTTGCAGATATTGCAGCCAAATTGGGTTACAGTGATGTATGCAATCTCACACCAGCAGTAATTGCAATTGAGGTCTCTCTCTTTCTCTCTCTCTCTCATATTTTTGTCTCATTTAGTGGCGATCTATAGTTGTGCATCTTTAACTTGATTTTACATTTTGGTAGGCGCTCACACAAATTGAGAGCTTTCTGAAGAAATAGGGTGACAGCCATTACAGAATCGTTGATCACCATAACTCCATTTTTTCTTTAAAGTTGGGCAAGTCAAGTGCTATGTTTCTAGTTTTAGTGAGGAGACGTGGCCTGTCTTATATAACAACCTATTGTAAGATTTCCCTTATAATGCTAAAGATGCACTAGTTGTAAATATGGATAATGAATTGTTACATGTGGTGATACTATTTGTCTCATTCAAATATAAAAATTTCCTTGTGTGTTTTATTAATATTGAAAATAAAATCTGGCAATAGGTCTTTTACTTCTTATCATCTTGGTCTATTTCCTACAACTGTTACAGCTGTTTTCACTCTCAAATCAATTTGGCCAGTACCCGTTTGCTCTAATCTATTCTATTACATATAGTATTATAATGTAGTTTTACATGACACTTTGTTTTAACTTAAAATCTTCAGTAACAAAGATTTGCTTCTTCCCTTTTTCCTTTTATTTTATTTCATTCTAGGCTTTTTTGAAATCTCAATCTCTCGACACTTTCCTATCTCAAATTTTAAATTTAATTAATTTTTTCATTTTCTAAGTCAATTTTTATTAATTAATAATATATAAAATAATGATTTTTTAAACTACCCACTAAGTTGATAATCTAATATTCCTATTATCTGTATCCCTAATATCTCATGAATTTTATCTCCACATCTCTATCCATTAATAAATTCAATTTTAAATCTTCTTCACCTAATATTTTCACTATATCTATCTACATATATTAACTCTATCCCTACATCTCTATCTATTAACAAATCCAATTTCAAACCTTCTTCGCCCAACATCCGTACTATATCTATTTACATATGGTGGCCGAGTAGGACGAAAAACAGCTCCGACCCGTGTCCAATGTGATACTCTACATTTTATTTATTTTTCATTTTGCTCTTTTTTACTTATCTCTTGAATTAAGAATAAAAAATACTTATTTAATTTATGTTATAAAACTAACCAATTTAATTTAGTTAACAATAATAAGGAGTGGAAGTGGTTTTTTCTTTGACAGATAGATTAATAGATAATAAATTTATTATTATTTATTTTTAATATATATACTAGGGATAAATTACACTGACTTCTCTTGAATTTTATGATAATTACAATTATTTTTTCTGAGGATTTCTGAAATTACTTTGACGTTTCCTACTATACAAAATAATATACAGATATTTTCATTCAGTCATTTTTTTTCTTCAAAATGACAAAACTATCCCTTTCATAATTTTTTTTTTTCAATTTTTTAAATTTTGACTTTTTTTTTTCATTTTTCAAATAAATTTAAGGTTTTCATTAATATTTAAAATAAAAATAAGTTATTTATCTTAAATTTGTTTTTAAATGAAAAAGTTAATTTTTTTTAAAAGTTAAAATAAGTTGCTCAAAATTGGGAAAATGTAAAATTAAATAAATAAAAGGGTCAGTTTCGTCATTTTAAAAAAATTGACAGGAGGGAGGTACTCCTGTATTATTTTATAAAGTAAGAAATGTCAATGTAATTTTGATAAATCTCAAGAGAGGTCAGTATAATTATCCCTATATCTTAAAGTTGTCCCAATCCTAATTTGGCAAAGTCGAATTTCATTGCATATGGGTTGTTAAATATAGACCTAAAAATAAATTTATAATTAAATAAAATATTTTTTAACTAAATATAATTCCAATTTTAGAAAGAATATTTTCTCAGCAATTTTTTAAAGAATACAGAAGTCTAATTAATTAGAACACCCTACAATTAAATCCCTCCTATAGTTTGTTAAATATATAACTACAAATAAACTTATATAATTAAATTTTTTTAATTGAATTGAATTCAAATTTTAGAAAAAATATTTTCTAAGTAATTTTTTTAAAGAAAACATAGTAAATAATTAATCAGAACACCCATACAATTAAATCTCTCCTACAGTTTGTTAAATATATAACTACAAATAAACTTATACAATTAATTAATTTTTTATTGAATTGAATTCGCATTTTAGAAAGAATATTTTCTAAGCAAATTTTTTAAAGAAAACACAATAGGTAATTAATCAAAACACCCATACAATTGAAACTCTCCTACAATTTGATGTTTCAAAAATAAACTTATATATAATATATTATAAATAAGTTTACAATTAAAAATAAAATAATCTTAAATTAAATTATAATTTTAAAAATAATATATTTTAATTAGAAATTTTGAAAATAAAAAATACTAATTTAATGTGCGTTATGAAATTTAGATTACAGAACTAATTTAGGTAACCATGATAGGAGTGGAAATGATTTTTCCTTTGAGAGGGAAAGATAGATAGAAAATTATTTCTTTATTTATTTTTATTTTTAATATATATCTTAAAGTTGGTCCTTTGGACCTAATCCAAACTCCAAAGTGGCGAAGTGGAACGCTTTTATTACAAAGGGGTTGTCAAATATAGAATTAAAATAATAATAATAATATTATTATTATTTTAATTGAATGGATTTCAAATTTTAGAAAGGATATTTTCTAAGCAAATTTTTAATGAAAATACAATTTAAAATAATCAGACCACCCCTACAATTGAATCTCTCTTAGAATTTCACGTGTGCATGGGCATTATAAAATTAAAATTAGATACTATAAATAATTACAAATAAAAAATTACTAAATTAAATTGAATTCTAATTTTAAAAATAATATTTTTCAATAGAATTTTTTTTAATAAAAAATAATTTAATTTGATTTGCGAAACTAATTTACGAGACAATGATTAAGGGATGGAGTGGTTTCAACATTGATCATAATTCGAGTGGTAAAGTCTAATAATTTCACAACAGAAGGGTTGTTAAATATAGAACTAATAAATAACCTTATAATTAAATAAAATATTTTTTAATTGAATAGAATTCAAATTTTAGAAAGAATATTTTATAAAAAAAAATTTAGATACTTTTTTAAAAATGTAATTCTAATTAATCAAAATATCCCTATAATCAAAACTCTCCTATAATTTGACCATGTACGAATATTATAAGAATAAACTTTGATACTATAAATAAGTTTTCGTAAACATTGTGATAAACTAAAGTTATTATAGACAATTATAATCTCAAAGATTTTGAAATTTTTTTTAAAAATATTTATTTATTGTTAATAATTTACTCCATAAAACATATTTATTGTTTATCCTCTCTCCATGCTCTTTTCTTTGGGGTTATTTGGTTATAAATTTTTTTGAAAAGATAGATATATAGATGGGTAGTTAGAAAATATGTTTATAGTAGTAGTTAAAAATGAATACTATAGGATATGTGAAAGTGACATTTGGCACAGTATTAGGACTCTTTAATTTACAAATTGAAGTGGCCACAATTTAAAAAAAATATATTTTCAATTTTACGGATAACATTATTTATTTTAATTGTATCTGGATATTAAAAATTGTTTATTTTAATTATTTAATTATATATTTATTTGTTTATGTTAGACATTAGGGTCATGTAGACTCCAGTCCATTTGACATCTACAAGATTTGTGCATATCGTGATAATTATGATAAAAGTTTTTATGTGATTAAAACTCTTAGCCTGTTTTGGTGGTTGATTTGACCGACTTAGATATTATTACGAAAGTCTTGCAGTTATTCCACTAGTTGCGGTCATGTGATGTAAACATATACACATTGGTTTTGAGTGACGCTTTTTTGAGATTTTTCAAGGGTGACCATCAAAGTGCCATTGGTCTTGAATTGTAAAAATATATAGGCTACTCGATCTTGTAGTAGTCATATTTGACGAGAAGGATCTCTTTTAGCGTTCTAAGGGATTTCATGGTGTTCATGGACTTCCAAGAAAACTCTTAATATAAGCCGTCTCCTCCGCTTCCGTTATTCTTGATTTGAAGAGGCAACCGGGTTAAACATCCATTTGTGTTTTTTTATGTATTTCTTTCAGTTTTCAACACCCGTGCAGAACACGGGTCAATACTAGTATATATATATATATATATGTGTGTGTGTGTGTGTGTTTGTGTGTGTTTCATGATTCGTTGTCAATATATATGGTAATATAAAATTATAATATGTTTCAACAGGGGAGATGTAAATGTTGAATACAATTTTTATATAATAATTGAAAAATATTCTAGGGATGAAATTTATAAAAATATAAATTAGATAATACAAAATAACTATTTTATGTTAACATATAGGGTTAGAATTGATTTTTATTTTTCCAGTGGAGCATTTATGAATTATGGGTTTTTGACTTCTAGTTTTGGATTATAATATAGACAGAAAATTTAGGAGTCTTCCTTTTGAAGTTAAATTTTTATTAAATTTTAATTTAATTATACTATCAACACGTAAAATTTAAGACCAACTTTATAGGAGGAATGTAAAATGATTATTTTGTTCACTCTGGGAAAGAAAAAGTTTAAGGAATTGTATCAGAAATTTGAGATCAAATGTCGTGTTTAGCTGAGTTAAAGCGAAGAAGTTTTGAACACACTAAGGACTACTACATCTATTGTGTAGGCTAACCATTGAAAAAAAAAATAAAATAGATACACTGAGGCATTCTTCAAGAGTAAATTACATTGTCTTTCCTGAGCTTTCTAGCAAATTATAAGAAATTTTCTTGAGTTTTTTAAAATTATACTGATCTCTCTTATATTTATTAACAAGATATAAATACTTCTTTTCCAGTCAATTTTTTTTTTTTTGCAAAATGACAGAAGTGTTTCTTCTTCTTTTTTTTTTTATTTTCAATTTTGACCATTTTTCTAAAATTTTTTTTTATATAAAAATAAATTGAAGATAAATAACTCATATTTTTTAGCCAAATAATTTTTTAATTAATATTTATTTAAAAATGAAAAAAAATTTAAAAAAATTGGTCAAAATTAAAAAAAAAATAGAAAATAAGCCAAAATGGGTACTTTCATCATTCTACCAAAACAATTGGGTTAAAAAAAGGGTATTTGTAATTTGTTAATAAAAAAGAAGAAGATTAGTCTAATTTAAGAAGCATCAAGAGAACTCAATGTACTTTATTCAATTTTCAATGATTAGAAGAGTTAGGAGTAGGCTTGTAAAGGGGCAGGGTCCGACCGGACTCGGACCCATTTACATAAGATCCGGATCCATTAATAAGACCCGTTAACAAAACTCAATCTGAACCCATTAAAAACTAATTAAATGGGTCGGGTATAGATCTGTTGGATAATATCTGTTAAAGACCCGACCCACTAAATCATTAATAAGCGTGCACACACACACTCTCTCTAATACAATATTAAAGTTAGAGTATTTAACCTCCTAACAAAGTTACTATATATATATACATACATACATACATACATACATACATACATAAAAGTTAGAGAAAGAGAAAGAGTCTCAGTGAAGTTATCGTCTTCAACATTTTAGTACCGTCTTGTACTAAAAAAATGTTTTGAAAATCACTTTATATATTTGTTTCATGAATCTAGCTATCAATACCCGATTCCATTGAATGAACATTCTATTAAAAATTATTATAAGCATTCTTTTGTCTTGAATGAGTAATCTTTATTTTATTCTATGACATTTTCATTCTATGTCATTTTTATTCCATTTCTTATTATATTTAAGAGTAAATAAATCTTTTGTAGGCCTAAATTTTAATAAAAATTAAAATATTTTTAGATGACAATTATTGTCATTTTATCATTCATCATGTGTCCGATCGTAAGAACGAAATATATAAATAATAGCGACTATCACATGAAACAGTTTCAATCAACAATGATATAATTGGGGCTAATAAAATCTTTTATTTGTAAAGCCAAGTTGGACAACTCCAAATAAAAAATTTTAGCTCCCAATTTTTTTTTGCAAACGGATCGGGTTTTGGAATCGGAGACCCGACTCGGCAAACCTGGGTCCAGGTCTACTTAAGGCGGGTCTTAACTGATCCGAATCTTAAAGAGTTTACTCAAACCCGACTCATTGACAGGCTTAGTTGGGAGTGTGTAGGCTATAAGATTAGTATTACAATAGCATTTTATTGACTAAAACACGTGTACCCTGTCACAATGGATAGTAATACTCTATCATTTTCTAATTGGAGGGCACATTATAAGAGAGAAATAGTTTGACACTTATACCGTTTAAATAAGACATTAATTCTTATGTTAGACTTGTTAGTTGGATGTTGATATAATTATGTCATATATATTGGATAATACTATCTTACTGTTTTTCCATTGGTTAATATCAAATATTTGTCTTTTACATTATAAATAATTAGGATACTTAATCTTCAGTATTTATTTTCATTTTATTGAATTTTTATGTAGAAGTTTTGTCAATTATCTCTCACATCTTCATCTTCAAGATTTAACTTGGCTCGTGACGAGCTGGTGATCACACAGTAGGATGGGGCACTCTTGTCCGTCCCGCCCCACACCTTCAACCTATCCCATTGCACCTCAACTACACTAAAACTTATATTTTATTTTTAATTTAAAATTAATAATAATGATATACTACAAATTGACGGACCAGTCTCCATATGACATGTATAACTACAGATCAGCTAAATCTTAGCCATTCAGAGCAGGTTTAAACACTTAGCTTCCAAAGCTACAAAGATCGGAAGCCTATGCAACCCTCAGACTCACCTTCAGCTCAGAAGTCATACACAAAAGGGTTCCGAGCTCATTGCCGCCTTAAACATCCTACCGAGCTAAGGATAAAAAAACATTATTCAACAAGGAAACTGCTATTTATAGGAGCGTAGTGCTCAACTTGGTAACTACCATTCTCTGATGATCAAATCCCTACTTTCACGACTCGAAATCCTAATCAACTTAGAAAATCCATAGCATATAAATTAAACCCTAAGGTATGCTGTTACAGTCATGCTTATTCAATTACTTTCAATTACAGTCTTTTCAATTTAGTTTATTAACTTTATCATCGAAGCGGCTACCACCAGAGCCAACCCGGTAGCCCTCTGATCCCTTTCTTTGAGTGTTCAACAGGTGTAGGAGAGCGGAGCCCATTGATCGAAAAAGTGCAGCATCAGTTTTGTGCCGTCTGTGGGAAGCGACAATCGTTTCTCACCCAAAGTTCCTTTCTTTGCAAGCGAACTCATAGTCCTTCTTACCGGAGGATCATGGCTCCTATTCTCCGTCCAAGGAAGAATGCTCAAAATCCTCCAAACCGACCTCCCGCCGGAAGAGGGAGGGGACAATCATCTGATCCCATGCAGCAGCAGCTTGACCAAGTTAAGCGACAGAATGAGCTAATGCAGGAACAACTTTTAGTTATCTCCAAAACTTTGACGATGCTTACCCAGAGCCACAGAACCAACCTTTCAAATCCACCCGTCAACGCGATTGAACCAATGACACAGCTTCCTACCGCCACCAGGGGCGGAGGATCCCATGAAGAGACTCTTAGTGAACAACTGGTGTACCCTCAAGGTACCACCCACATTGGTAGAAACCCCCAACCGTCAGCGGCCGTAGGCAGGGGGATACCAGCCTTTATTCCGGACGTCCACTACTAGAGTACTATAAGGGTTCCAACCCCGGTGGCTTTAGGGGCAAATCCAGCGCCGCAAAAGTTCCAACCTCAAGCGGCACTAGTTCCCTCAATTCAAGAAGACTGAAATCATCTTTCTGCCATGGGTCAGGGCCGTCCTGTCCACACGGGCGCTGAAACTGCGAGGCACAACAACTAATACTGCCTAGGGACCTACACAGGGCTGAAGAGGTCGCAGACTCTATGGACCACATTGCCGTTGCGAGAGGAGTTCACATCCCTCCCGAGCAGGACGAGCTAGCCAGGCTGCTCGGAAGGCTCTCCACACCATTCACCCCCGCTATCATGGCCAAGGAGCGACCAAAGAAATTTATTGTCCCAAAGTTCACTCTCTACGATGGGACCGGCGACCTAGGGGACCATCTCTCTCATTATTAGCACACCATGGCACTACACGGAGCCACTGATGCCTTCATGTGCCGAACATTTGTCACCAGCCTCAAAGGGACTACTTTGAAGTGATTCCACCACCTCCCTCCAAGTTCAGTCTCCAACTTCTACGAGCTCGGCAGACGATTCCTTAACCAGTTCATGACTAGCAGAAGGTTGAGAAAGGGCCCAGAGTTCTTGCTAAACATAAAGAAGACCAAAGGAGAATCTCTTAGAGAATACATTGCGCGTTTCAATGCTGAGCTCACTGAGATCACAGACTGCAGTCCAAGCTTTCTGGTTGCTGCCCTGACCTCTGGTCTTGCTCAGGGGGGTTTCCGAGATTCCCTAACAAAGAGCCCTTCTACTGACATGGCGGCTCTCATGGAGCGTGCCAAGAATACATAAATATGGAGGAAGCAAAAAATATCTCCCAAAAGATTAAGGAGCAATCCCAGAAAGGAGAGCATAAGAAAGACCCCAATGCTACCAAGAAGAGGGTGAGGAGCCCAAACAAAAGAACGACACCCAAGGCTCCAGGCAATACTGGTCCAAGAGGGTTTGTTACTTTTACTCCCTTAAACGCCTCTTTGGCCCACATACTTCGGTAGATCCGAGCATATGAAAACCTGAAATGGCCGAAGCCGTTAAAAAGCAACCCTAACAACAGGGACCAAAACAAGTATTGTGATTTCCATAAAGACCATGGGCATACGACTGACGGATGTATAGCTCTAAAGCATGAGATCGAGCAGCTCATAAAGAGAGGGAGACTGATGGAGTTATCAAGCAAGACGGGATATAGAGCCCCCGTAATGACAGAGCGCCACAGAGGAGGCAGGAGTAGAGGCTAGAGTAGAAGGATGGACGGAATGAGCCACAGCAGCATAACAATCAAGTTATCTTCGTCCTCCACTCGGACACCCCGACTACAAGGACGTCCAACAGAACAAGAAAATGTTATGCTCGGGAGGCCAGAATTGCTCCCAGCCTCCTCTTAAATTTTCGCTGTCGCGAAAAGGCTGAGGCCACTACCTGAGATCCAGTTCACAGAGCAAGATCTTGCCGGGGTACACTGCCCTCACAGTGATGCCTTTGTTAACTCTCTCAAAATTGCCAATTTCGAGATTCGAAGAGTCTTGGTGGACACAGGGAGCTCTAAAAATGTGTTATTCTATGAACCCCTCAGACAGATGAAGCTCGACTCCAATGACATCAAGCCCACTGCCTCTATAATGGCAGGATTTGACGGGAACCTCGGTACCCCACTGGGCAGGATTGACCTACCCACCACGGCAAAAGAGGGAGATGGACAGAAGCCCACTGATCTCAGAATACATGGTTATGAATGCCAAGTCCCCTTACAACGTCATAATCGGAAGGCCTTGGCTCCACCAAATAGGAGCGGTCACCTTGACCCTCTACCAATACCTGAAATATGTGCACAATAACGCTGTCTATTCCATCAGAGGATGCCAACCAACCTCCCGAGAGTGCCACGCCCTCACGCTAAAGGAGAAGGCCCCCAAATAGCAATTACTGCACACTCATGAAGGTGTGGGCCCAGACCCTTCCCATCATCATGAGATAGAAGACTACCCCTTCGGAATTGATGAACCTCTAAGTCCTAGAGGAAGGGACAGCAGGGCCAAGCCCGTAAGTGACTTAATCAAGGTGCTGGTTAGCTCGGAGGAACAAGGGCGCTACTTGCAAGTTGGTCCAGACCTGACCCCTACCGACAAAAAGAGATGATAGAATTCCTAAAAGACAACCTCTCAGTGTTTGCTTAGGAAATGAAAGATATGAAGGGGATAAATCCAGGCCTCATCACTCATAAATTGATGAAAAATCTTGACCACCCTTCGGTCAGACAGAAGAGGAGGACACTTGCTCTAGAGCGCCATCAGATCATTAACGAGGAAGTTCGAAGGTTATTGGAGGCCAAGATGATACGAGAGGTATTTATCCGGAATGGCTTGCCAATACTGTTCTAGTCAAAAAGAAAAATGGCAAGTGGAGAGTCTGTGTTAATTATACAGACCTCAACAAGGCCAATCCTAAAGATAGCTTTCCTCTCCCAAGGATTGACCAGCTAGTCGATGCAACAGTAGGGCACGAACTCATGAGCTTCATAGATGCCTACTCTGGATACAACAAGATCCAGATGTACCTACTAGACCAGGAAAAGACAGCTTTCATTACTGAATGAGGTCTCTATTGCTATAAAGTGATGTCGTTCAGACTGAAAAATGCTAGGGGCAACATATCAGCGTCTGATCAACAAGATGTTCAGTCCTCTGATCGGCAGTACAATAGAGGTTTACATTGATGACATGTTGGTCAAAAGCCTACGAAAAAGCAGCCACCTCCAAGCACTTAGGTCAAACATTTGACATCTTGAAGCAACACAAGATGAAGCTGAATCCCTTGAAGTGCACCTCTAGGGTGACCAAGGGGGAAGTTCTTAGGATACATTGTCTCTCAGAGAGGTATTGAAGTAGACCCTGCTCAAATCAAAGCCTTGATCGAGCTGGAATCACCAAAGACCAAGAAGGATATTCAAGTTCTAAATGGGAGAGTTGCGGCTCTGAACAAATTCGTCTCCAAATCTACAAATCGCTGCCTGCTGTTCTTCAAAGCTCTAAAGGATAACAAAGCTTTACAATGGTCTGAAGAATGTGAAAAGGCCTTTCAAGAGTTGAAGGAATACCTGGCTTCCCTCGAGCTCCTATCAAAGCCAATCTAGGGGGAGAAACTGCTCCTCTATCTTGTAGTCTCAGAGAATGCAGTCAATTCTGCTCTGATCAGACAAGACAGGGGAGTCCTAGAAGCCTATATTTTATGTGAGCAAAACACTGGTAGACGTAGAGAAAAAAGGAACCCTAAGATCGAAAAGTTGGCTTTTGCCCTGATAATTTATGCACGGAAGCTTTGACCTTACTTCTAGGCACATCCCATAGAAATCCCAACTGACATATCCACTAAAGTCAGTCCTAAGGAAGCCTGAAGTCTCGGGGCGATTAGTCAAATGGTCTGTGGAATTAGGGAAATTTGACATATCCTATGTTCCATGGACCTCCATTAAAGGGCAAGCCTTGGCCGATTTTGTTGTTGCGTTCACCCCAGCACTGCAGGGCAAGACACAACTTTCTGAAAGCTCTGGTGCATGGCAGGCTCTATACTGACGGATCATCCACGGATCGAGGATCTGGCGTCGGCATAGTATTACGATCCCCTGAGGGACTTATAGCTGAAAAGGCCATAAGTTTGGGATTCAGAGCCTCCAACAATGAAGCTGAATATAAAGCCCTCATTCTTGGAATGAAGCTGGCCGTTGAATGTGAGGCCCAAAACCTCGAGGTCTTCTCTAATTCCCAACTAGTAGCAAGCCAAGTTATGGGAGAATTTTTCATCAAAAATGACAAAATGTTTCGGTACTCAGAGCTGGTTAGTTCACTAAAGCGTTCCTTCCATGAATTCATTATACAAAAAATTGAAAGAAGTTAGAACTCAAGGGCCGATGCATTAGCAAACATGGCCTCTCATCTCAAGGCAGAAGGAGATTCCACTTTGAAGATTTCTCACCAGCCAAGGCCAAGCATAGAAGAGGTTCAAGTTACCCAAGTTACTGAGCAGACCTAAAATTGGATGACTCCTATCCTCCAATACATTAAAGGAGGGTTCCTCCCAGAGGACGTGAACAAGGCTAGAAGAATCTGAATCCGGGCAACTCGGTACCTGGTTATAAATGGAAAGCTCTACCGCAGATCCTACTCTCAACCGTTGTTGCGGTGCTTGGCCCTAGAGGAGTCTAAATATGTTTTGGCAGAAATACACGAAGGAATCTGTGGCAACCACAATGGTGGCAGAACCCTAGCCCACCGAGCTCTAACACAAGGCTACTATTGGCCTAGCATGCTGAAACAAGCCAAGGAGTACATTCGGAAGTGTGACAAATGTCAACAATTTGCTCCATATCAACACCAACCCCACCATGAGCTCATCCCTATAGCCAGCCCATGGCTCTTTACTCAGTAGGGAATGGACATCATAGGGCCGCTGCCAAAGGCCACCCCGAATAGGAGATATCTTTTGGTCGACATTGACTATTTCTCCAAATAGGCAAAGGTTGAGCCCCTAACACATGTCACTAGAGGCGGAAGTAAAAAACTTCACCTAGAAGAATATTATCTGTAAGGTTTAGCATATCACGTGTTATTATTATAGACAATGGTACACAGTTTGCAAGGAAAGTCTTAAAGAAATTCTGTTAAGACTTGCACATAAGTCATCACTTCGCTTCACCAGGGCACCCTCAAGCCAACGGTCAAGCAGAAGTCACCAACCGAACGATCCTTGATGCTCTTAAGAAAAGGTTGGAAGAAGCCAAGGAAAGATGGGTTGAAAACTCCCTCGTGTACTCTGGGCCTACAGGACCATAAGAAGAACACCGACTTTTGAAACTCCATTCTCGCTTGCCTATGGCTCAGAAGCAATAATTCTTGTTGAGATCGGTATGCCTACCCTGAGTGTCACGCCCCGAATTTCAGCGAACCCGAGGTGCGACTGACGAGACAAAAAGGAAATAAAATAATAAAGAAATAAGGACAATCGCATGCATTCCCTACACTAACCCAAGTCTTATTCTGATACAATTCATAATGTTTTGCCTGTTACCTCATAACATACAAATAACATGGAATAGTCTAGGACTTATGCCCTTGTACAACATCAAAATACGCCCCCACGGGCCAAATATCCTCCTAAGCTCATATCTCCTCCACTCTACAAGACTTCCTCAAGTCTCAAGTGCCGGGAGCGTCATCTGTAATGTGTTATCCCACGAATGGGTCAGCTCAACTAGTTGGTACAATATAATGCTAATGCAAGAAACAAAATTAAGGGCGTGGCATATGCAAGTGTACATTTATATCTATATGTCATTCAATATCATCATACAACATACTAGCAATAATCTACATGTCATCCAACTCATTAACATAATTTAAGGCGTGGCATGTGCAAGTGTACATTTATCTCTACATGTATTCTAAATCATCCATGCAATGTGACAACAATAATCCACATGCCTTCCAAATCGTCCATACTATGTAATAGCAATAATCTGCATGCCATCCAAATTATTCATGCAATGTAGTGACAATGCCCATAAAACACCCACACAACTCTATGCCACAACCATGTCAACTCTATGCCATGTCCATGTCTCGTTTTCAGGAACACATCCGATGGAAGCTTGAGTACCATGTCTCGTTTTCAGAACACATCTGATGAAAGCTGAGTACCATGTCTCGTTTTCGGAACACATCCGATGGAAGATGAGTACCATATCTCGTTTTCGGAACACATCAGATGGAAGCTGAGTACCATGCTTAGCACCACTGTGCTCAACCCATACTATGCTTTCAATGCATCACACTATGCCAATATGCCTTGATTCCACCATGCAATAACACAATCTCAGATAAGCAATTTACTAACACATGGAGCATGCTTTCAAACAATGTATTCCACTTAAAGCAATCACAACATCTGAATAACAAAACCTCTTCCACATGAATGTATGCAATACATGATCAATGAAAATACATACTCAAGCCATGTGTTCACAATCTTAACAACTCTCCAAAAATATAAATCACGTACAACCCAACACATAGAATAAATCATATCTCCATGGAGCAACAAGAAGCACATAAGTAACGTAAACAATCAACTCAAGGTTTCTTTTTAAAGCAACATTCCTTATGTGATTTTCTGACATTAAACAAATAAATATATGATCCATTCAATCAACATGCAAATCATTCCTAAACTTAATTCTATTTCTTACTTAGCACAATATATCGTACCTGATGGGCGGGTCTCAACCCTAAGGAAACATACTCGTAGTGTAGTGGAACTAGTAGTGGAATGCAGAAGGTTAAACCACATTCTCTTTGCCCTTCAGTGTCCCTAAAATCATGAAATACAACTCAGTTCATTTGTTACTTAAATTATGCTATTCATCAAATTTTACATCTTTATTTTATGAGTTCCTATTTTTCCAAATTAAACTCTACGGTTGAGTCTGGAATGGTCGAGATAATAAAATTTTACTATTTGTTTACTTAATTCAGAGTTCGTTCGACTGCGTTTCAACTCACAGGGCATTTTGGTAATTTTTAATGTTATTACGGGTCTTTTACTTTTTCGGGACCCCGTATCATAAAACAGACCTCACCATTGGTCTCAGAATGGTCGAGATAGTCAAAATACACTAATGACTTGTTCCATTTGGACTCCGGACTATTTTGTGACATTTAAATAATTAAATTAACTTTATTAATTAATTACTTTAAATATAATATATATATATATATATATATATATATATTGTTTGGGAAATGGTTACCACTGTTGGTAACCGTCCCACTGGTCCGCACGCGTCATTCGCTCCTTCCCACCAGTGTTCAAATCCCACCAGGGTGTTGTGCACCCTTTTTATTTCATTTATAATCTATATTATATTATATATATATATTTTGGGTTGGGATATAACCACAAGGGCATGCGTGGCCCAGTGGCTAAGTCTTGGCCCCCTATGCACGTGGGCGTGGGTTCGAATCCCAGGAGTCTCACCTTTCCCCCTTTTCATTCTTTCCCCTTTTCTTTTAAAATTCTCTTTAACTGTTGGGCCCAAACCCCACAGGCCCAAAACTAAAAATGAACACAGGCCTACACTTTTTGTTTAAACCCAAGCAGTAGCCCAGTCCCTTTTAAACTCAAATCATCCCAACGCCCTTAAACCAAAACGGCCCAACCCGCGTCCTTTGTCTTCTCCGACAACACGCCGGTCATCCCCTCTGATTTCGGCCACTGTTTCGGCCAATTTTCTTGTCTCTCTCAATGGCGTTTTCACCTACAGGTCATGTGGATCTCTCTCATACATCCTAAAAATAAAAATGGTCGTACATTGGCCGTCGAAATAGCCAACGCAGTGGCTGTCTCCGGCCAACACGAATTTTTGACGGACATGGTTTTCTTTATTTTCCGACCCTTCTCCCCACTGTTTTGATCTACTTTCTCTTCTAATTAATTTCTACACCTCACCTTAACAATTTCCCACCATTTAAATCAAGTTCAACACATAAAATATCAAAACCCATTCCCCATAACCGTGACCTGCAACTGGGTCTCATTCCCTCATTTCTCAACCGTTTGATTCAATTCTTTTTCCTAATTACTCCATATTTCATGCTCTTTCTAGTCCTACATTCAAAATAAATTAATCATGCTAGAAAAATTTCGAAACAGAAAGTGACTCACCTTGGTTTCAGTTTTCTCTCCTTGGGTTGAACCCCTCTTCGTGTGACTCCTTCTCAGTCTCGATCCCCTTCACTTCACTCTCATTCTCTCTTTCTTTCTTCTGATTTTCTTTCCCTCCTAACCCAAGGCATACACACATATACACCTACCCGACACTGCCCCTTTCTCTCTCTCTACTCTTTCTCTCTCTAACCATGCCCTGAAGTCCCTCAGCACACTCCAACACTTACTACCTGCCACCACCACTCTCCATTGAGTGTTTCACACTCAAACTCCACTCACACTCTCCTCACACTCACACACGGTACAAATAATACACACACTATTATATATACATATATGTACACCCACGTGCACACACACACAATCAGATTTATATATATATATGTGCACATATATAATTATATACATATATATACATTGTTTTTTTTTTAAATATATATATATATACACACACACAACAGTCCATACACACACACAATTACACACATCACATACATAATAATGATAATGATAATAATAATAATAATAATAATAATAATAATAATAATAATAACTGAAAATTTTATATATATATATATATAAAAAAAAAAAATTCAGGTTATTACACTGAGGAAGGAAGCATTCGACCCAGGAACTAATAATCAGCAACTTGTAGAAAACCCTGGACCTCCTTGAAGAAAAGCGCGATCCAGGCCAGAATCAGAATGAAGGCATATCAATGCAGGATAGCCAACCATTCCAAACAAGGGTTAAAACCCATCAGCTTTTAGGTTGGAGACTTCGTCCTAAGAAGAGTGTTCCCAAACACCAAGGATCCTACTATGGGAAAGCTGTCACCCAACTGGGAAGGCCCATACCGAGTAACTGAAAATTGTCAGACCTACCACATACTGGTTGGAAGACATATATGGGAAACTCGTACCTAGGCCGTGGAATGTAGAACATTTACGGAAGTATTATCAATAAAGATTTTTCCTTTTCTTCATCTCCACCGAGCATTCTCATCTCAATGTATAGACCCCTAAAAACCTTGCAGCCCATGCAAGTGTTACAGGTCTGGTCCATCTCAATGTACAGACCCCTAAAAACCTTGCAGCCCATGCAAGTGTTACAGGTCTGGTCCATCTTAATGTACAGACCCCTAAAAACCTTGCAGACCATGCAAGCGTTACAAGTCTGGTCCATCCCAATGTATAGACCTCTAAAAACCTTACAACCCATGCAAGCGTTACAGGTTTGGTCCATCTGAATGTACAGACCCCTAAAAACCTTGCAGCCTATGCAAGCGTTACAGGTGTGTTCCATCTTAATGTGCAGACCCCTAAAAACCTTGCAGCCCATGCAAATATTACAGGTCTGGTCCATCTCAATGTACAGACCCCTAAAAAACGTTGCAGCCCATGCAAGTGTTACAGGTTTGGTCTATCTCAATGTTCAGACCCCTAAAAAAGCTTGCAACTTGTGCAAGTGTTATAGGTCTAGACCACCTCCATGCATGAATATCTACAATTCTTCAACTTGCTCGGTTACCTCCCATACTAAGGATAGAAGACTTGACTTGATTGCTCTACTACTCAAGTTACAAATGTTTCTGATCAGCCAATACCAACTCCGGTTCAATTATTACAAATCTTCCTGTTCAGTTCTTATTAGTCATAATAATAGAAGCTCGGATTATGGAGAATTTGTTCAAAGTCTTCCTATCCAGCTATGATTAGTCCTGGTGAGCACAAGCTCTAATTATGAAGGATTTGTTCAATTATCATCACGAGTCTTCCAACAGATTATAATGAATGTGCTCAAGCATCATTCATAGTCTTCTTGCTCAAGTGATTCAGTACCAGTTCTGATTCAATTATCAGACCCAGTTCTGGTTCAGATATTTACACAGGTCTTCTTGCTCAGTTATTATCAATCCTAGTTTTGATTTCAAAAGATTCGTTCAGTTACAGTGATTGATTATTTACAAGTTTTTCTGTTCAGAAGATCTTGTTCAGTACATTCTTAGTTAAAAGTTTGATGAGGAGGTCTGAAGTATGTTCAACTCCTGAACACTCTTCTTACGAAGTCAAAGTTTGAAGGGCTGGAGCCCAAATTTACACTTCAGAGCAATAATAGGTTGGAACAGTGCTGAAGTTTACTTGGCATATTATCAAAATTAACAAACGAAGCCACTCTGAAGAGACAATCAACAGAAATATTCAAGAATGTTGAAAGTGCGCAAGTTCAAAAAAATTTCTCTTTCATTGATAATTAAGAAAGGGGATACATCAGCTTAGAAAAAAAAAAAGAGAAGCAGCAAAATACAACTGATCCTAAGCTACGGCTCTAGAGTCGGCTGGGGCAGGCACCTCTACTGTAGGAAGATCCGAAGGGGCACCTTCTTCGCCCTTGTTCTAAACCTCGGCCTCAACTGGAGGGACTTCAGTGTTATCAATCCTAGACAGATCAAGGTCGGGATACTTCGCGAGGAGTTTGGACCTGAAGGTGTCATACCCATGCTAGATCAGCTCTCCACCCATCTCTTCGACCTCAGCCCTCATTTCTGCCTCAGATCTGAGCCTTGGCAGAGTCGACTGCATCTTGAATTTTCTAGACAAAGGCAGATTGGAAATCATCAAACTTCTTTTGAAGCTCTTCCAACTTCCGAGCAAAGGAATCCCTTTCAGACTCCATGATAGCCAAAGAGTTTGCCACCTCCTTCAGGCCTCTCCTCGGCAGCAGAGGCAGGCAGACTGAGCTGTTCCCAACTGCAACCTAACCTCGTCCAGCTTGGATTGAAGTTTGTCCACTACCTCTGACTCCGGAGAAGTCTCCTATCAGAGCAGTAAGGCTATGTATGGCCTGCAAGGTACAAAACAAGCAAATCAGAACAAAACGAGTGATAAAAAAGAAAAAGAAGAAAAATTCGAAAGATACCTTGATCTGAAGGGATGCCAACTCAGTCACCAGCCTTTCTGGCTTCTACCCCTTGTACTTCTGAGGGCCTGCAGCCTAGAACTCTTTGAAGGCCTTCTTCGCGGCTCGGTAACCGGAGTTATCAGGCGTTTGGGGGGCTTCAGCAGCCGCCTTCCCCTTTCCTCTTCATTTGCTCAGGACCACAAGGGTGGGGGGGACTACTGCCACAGGGGTTGGGGTCTCCCTCTCATCCTCAGACGGAGTTCGGTCGGGAGAGGCGAAAATCAACCTCCTCTTCTTTATTTGAAGGGGCCGCTCAGCAAGGAAGAGGTCTCCCCCACCGTCTTCTTTGGTGGCTTTGGGACCCATTTGGTCAGCAGGGACTTCTTGAGATTCCCTGCGTGAGTATTGCCCTGATTGGCCGCCATCAGATTCTCTGGCGTAAGGATAGCTTGATAGTCTCGATTGCTGGTCTAGAGGAGCCTGCGATATTTTCCCTAGAGGTCAACTATGAAGACCGACCTCTTTCAAGAGCTTTTATCTGCACGGAAGACATGGACACAGTGGTCAGACCAGCCTATTCAGAAGTGGAAATATAAGCAAAACAGAACTATGGTAAACAGAAAGGGGTCTCACCCTTGAACCCTGTACTCTGGGGGAATGTTGAAGTTTGGTCCTGGAAGTCCTCCATCTCCCATCCTCCTCCTACGAAGAAGTACCACTTCTTTCAAGTTTTGTTAGAAGTCGGTACAAAGGAAAGAGGACTGAACCCCTTGACAAAAGACATATAAAATAGGCCTTCCGACCTCATATATTTCAGATCCATATTACTATGGATCAAATTGATGTCCACCTCGACACCATTCAGATGACCTAACACTATAAACCCTAATAGGTGCCTCCAGCTATTAAGGTTAAGGTCGGCAGGGCAAATGTTGAACCATTTAAAGAACTCTACGACTAAAGAAGGTAGGGGGAACCTCAGCCCCATTTCAAACCAGCCAACATAAACACAAATTTCACCCTCTTGGACATCAAAGGGGCGATCTAGGGGACCAGGGGCCCTACAGGTTACATTCTTTGGAAAATTAAAAGAAGACTTCAAGTCGTCTAACATGGCCGGAGTCATGGCACTTTGCCCTTCCTCCCTTTGGGAAGACCGGCCAGAGGCCTCCCCAATTCTATTCTTAGGCTCTATGAACGCCTCTACAATCTTAACCCTCGAACTAGAGAGGGACTCTCCCAACCTTTTTCCAGCATCACCAGAGGAGTAACTGCTTACAATTTGAGTATGAGACGGCACAGTCGTCTCAGAAGAACTTCTTGTGCCATCACCACTACCAGAAGACGTAGTGGAGGCTGACATTACCAGAAACAGCAAAAAGGGAAGAAGAAGAAACGAAAAGGGGAGAAGAACAGTAAGCAAATGAAGAAAAACAAGCAAGGACCAAGATTGAACCTGAAGTTGAATGAAGATGGAAAGCTTCAAACGATGAGAGTATCTTCAAAAGTCTCAGGTCGCTTTGAACGACAGCAGTATAGCTCTCTCAAGTAATAGAAATGATAAGGGGAGAAAGGCGTACTGCATACCCCTTCCCCCTTTATATGGATTCATAGAAATGAGGGTCCAATTAGTCGAACCGCCATGGTGGTTGGAGGCAATGATGGCCTCGAAATCCCAAACGATGGGCTGCGCAGTAAAGGCCACATCAACGGTCATCTGGGGAAATGAAAAGACAAGATGCGCAAACCCTCAGCCCTAGTTACATGTTGAGCTAAAACTAAGTGTTTAAACCTGCTCTGAATGGTTGAGCTTTAGCTGCTCTGTAGTTATACGTGTCATATGGAGACTAGGTCCGTCAATTTGTGGTATATCAGCTACCACAAATTGATTTTCTTGTGATCTTATGAATAATCATTAAGTGTTTGGATTGAAATAAGAAGAGAGTAGAGAATTTGAGGAAGAAAGGAATCATAAAAAGAATGAGTGAACTGAAGTTTATTCTTGGGGCGATCGACCATAAATCATAACAATGGGTGTCGAAAATAAGTAAGCGCACTTTTTAATTTGATTTTCATGTCTATTACTGTAAAACTTGAGCATTTGCACAAAAAACACACGAATTTAAAGAAATATACGAACAATTAACTCATATTGTAGTAATGTTCTACCACTCCATTTCCATTACACATAAAACAACATAGATCCTAAAATGACATTTGAACATTATGGAGATTCTAGAAAATGAGGTTATTTTTATACTTATTTGATATTAGATTTGGAGCATGCATGTTTTTATGAAAAATTTAGAGAATCTTGAAAAATAGGTAAAATTTTACTACATACGATAGAAAGTAAAAAAGCTATCACATACAAAATAAAAAAGCAAAGCATTTTGCCAATGTTTTCACGTGATTTACAAATAATTTATTTTTTAAGAAATACAATTATGTTTTGGTGTTCTTGTTTACTAGTGTATCTCTTTAGTGTATTAGATGAAAAATCAAGTAGGCATTACCAAAAAATTAAGGTAAAAATTTACAATTATGTTGGATGTTCTTTGAATAAATACAGTGTGAATGACAAAGTTAAAAATTTACTATAGTTGATTAAAGGACAAATATATAGGACAAAGCATTGAAATTACATTATATACAGTTATATTAACTTATTGAATATGTAGTTAAAATCTTCTTAGTAGACAAGGTAAAATTATACTACAATCGATAAAAACTAAAAAAAATCCATCACATAGCATTGGTAGTCAATATTTACACTGTTATTTCGTAGTAAATTACATAATTACATTCTTACAAAATGTACACTTTTACTATACTAAATGATAAAGACCAAATTTGTTTCATATAAAAGGTTATAGTAAAAATTTACAAGTTATGGTTGAAACGGGCAAAATTGAATAAAATATATTGATATAATGAATTTTTACAATTTTATTAAGCCAATTTATATGTTATTTCAATGACTCTGAATCATTGTAAAAATTTACTAAAAATCTCAATGAGCTTTATAATGTTGTAAATTTTACTCTATGCATGATTTACTATTAACATACTCATCGTTAATTGACATGCAGAATCTCAAGGCAAAAATAAGGAAGTGAAAAAAAGGATCAATGTTGAAGTTGACAAAAAAATAACAATGGGAGTACTTGGCAACATTGCCTATTTTAGATCAAACATGCAATTAATTGTCAAGTTGATTAATGAACTCAAATTTGATAAGCAACATGAACAATCACTCAAGAAGATGCTGCTTTGGAAGTTTTTTAGACAAATTAAAGAAACTAAAGTAGACCTCTCAAAGATATGAAAATCAAATGAGATGGTGTTAGAAGTCGTGAAACAATGTAGGGCTGATACAATAACATTCAACCTCTCAACCAAGTTTGTACATGTGAGAGATTCTAACATTGTACTAATCTTCGGGATTGAGTTTGACACCAAGCCCATGACTCCTTCATATGAGAATGAGCCCAATAATGTATTTGTGAATAGAAGATTCGCAACACAATCAGGTTGGTTGGTAAGGATATAAAGAAAAAGATATTGAAAGCAATTAGAAGGAAGAAAAAGATAGACAAAGAAGATGGTGTTAGACGTTTTTGCTTGTATTTTTGCCTTACCTTATTTTTCTCAACGATCGGGTTTTCTATAAGCTGGGGTTTCATATAATATGTAGAGAAGATGCATGAAATGAAGGAATACAACTAAGCTGCATCAATAAAAAAAATCAACTTATGGCATCATTAGAAAGATACTATCAAAGTCCACACAGAGTGATTGGGTGTGTTGTTGTGTTGTTGGTGATGCTACACTTTTTCGTTCTGGCACATAGTAGGCTCCGCGTGCACTATATTGTCCGCTTTAGGCTTAAGAGCCCTCACGGCTTTGTTCTTCCTAGGCGGAAAAGGCCTGATGCAAGGGAGAGAGCAGCCTGGGGCTTATAAGCGATGCCAGTGCCAGACTCCTAATTGATGTGGGACTCAAAGTGGCATAACAGCTACTCCCCTAGTCGGGACTGGTGGAGCATAGGAAGAGCAGTACATAACTGGCCTCATTCTCACAAACGGCGCCAAACTGATGCTGCACTTTTTCGTCCTGGCATATAGTATGCTCTGCGTGCACCATATTGTCTGCTTTGAGCTTAAGAGCCCTCACGGCTTTGTTCTTCCTGGGCAAAAAAGGCCTGATGCAAGGGAGAGAGCAGCCCCTAGGATTTGTTCTTCCTGGGCGGAAAAGGCCTAATGCAAGGGAGAGAGCAGCTTAGGGCTTATCAGCGGCGCCAGTGCCCGACTCCTAACCGATGTGGGACTCAAAGTGGCACAACAGCTACTCCCCCAGTTGGGACTGGTGGAGCATGGGAAGAGCAGTACATAACTGGCCACGTTCTCACAAACGGCGCCAAACTAATGCTGCACTTTTTCGTCCTGGCACATAGTAGGTTCCACGTGCACCATATTATCCGCTTTGGGCTTAAGAGCCCTCACGACTTTGTTCTTCTTGGGTGGAAAATGCCTAATGCAAGGGAGAGAGCAGTTTGGGGTTTATAAGCGACGCCAGTGCCCAACTCCTTACCGATGTGGAACTCAAAGTGGCATAACAGTTGGTAAGTCAAAATTTTTAAACTAAAAACTATGAAAATTATATTAAATTTGAATCCAATATCTATTATCATTTTTCATTCTGCATATCTTGATGCATTATTAGTAAAAACACAAAAAACAAAAGAGTTACTTGCAAATATTACTAACAGCATTTAAAAATATCAAAAGCAACTTCATAAAATAATATAATCATGTTCAAAAAATGCAAGACAAGACTTTATAAACAATTAGATACAGAAACAATCATCTTTACGATATGGTAAAATTTTATAGTATCTAAATTACCCTAAGAATTTTCAAAAATAATTAATTCAAACTCTAAAATGAATACTACAAAAAAAATCCAGAAATATAACTATTGCAATACAATAAAATGCTTTAAAAAAAAACAACCCATTCAAAAAGATAAACATAAAGTTATGCAATGCAAGTGATAAACTGTAAGATTTTATAGTTTATCAAATACAAAGATGCATACAAACCTACATCACAATCAAACACCTAAATGCAAATATCAAAAAAACAAAAACGAACAAAAAAAAACAATGAAATATAATCACATAATTAAGATAACATACTTGTTCGGAAATTGAATGCAATTATCAGTCAAATAATTGTCGATTAAAGAGAAACCAGAACGACGAAAAAATAGAGATTAAAAAAATGATTCAATCGCTGAGTGAATAAAATAAGAATGAAAATATCGACGAAAATGATTCAAAATGAAAAAGATTAAAAGTCAAATTCAAAAAAAAAATCATATCATGTCGAAAAATAGTAAAACAAAAGACTACTTAAAAAAAGTTTCCTACAAAAAATAACGTATACAGTAAAAAATGGTATAATCGTCATAACTGGAAATAAATAAATAAATGCCATGTCAGATTATGGACTTGCGCTCAAACGAACTGTAACAAAATGTCCTTGAGTTTAAAATTGAAACCGACTAATATTTATTAATAATTATCCTATCTAAGGTTTTTTAGACAAATTAGTTGTTTTTGCAGTAAGGGGGAATCCTATAGGTGGCTTGTGGCTAGAATGGATAAACCTCATTAGTCCCTCGTAGCAAACCTCAAGCAACATTGGTTGTACATGAGATGGTCCTCCGGCCACTTGAACCAACAATCTCCAAGTAGTACACTAAAAATTCTCCCGGTTGAGCTACCCGTGGAGATTTTTGCACTTTTAAACTGGGGGCTGTGGCAAGTGGATCTCACGGATTCCATCTCTTTCTCGCTCTTAAACTAGGATAAGAGTCATTTAAATGACATGCCATTTACATCTCTCTGTCTCCTCCCAAAAATGTGAGTCTTTTATTCAACACATTGGAGTTGGAAGCTGCGTATTTCTATCTCATCTTCTTCTTTTCAAATTGCCTTTCTCAAGAAAAACTAGTTTTTAAGAATCAATTCTATATTTTTAAACTTTTTCCCACACGAGGGACCACCTGGTTCCTCGACTTATTATTATTATCTTGAAATTTCACATTGTAATAGTGATAGAATGTGTATGTGAGCATTGGGACTTGACTCAATATAACCAATAATTTCCATATTTCCTTCTTCATTTTTATGCACAAATTTTGTTACTTTTTATGCATTTTTGAAATTGATTGATTCTATGGCCGTTCGGCTGGAAGTCCACATAATAGAAGTAAATTATCATTGGGTCTAAATGGAATAATGTTAACCCCGCATGTCCTTTAATTATTTTGGGCCTAAAAAACCATTCCACTATATTTTTTATACTTATAGCCGTGAAACTTGGAACACTTCAAAAAAAAATTTACAAAATTTTAAAATTTAATAACTTAAAAATTAAAAAAAAAATTTAATAAAATTTATATATTTAAATTCTAAACATCAAGATCTACCAAATAAGATCCATATTGTATATGAAAATTTGAAGAAAAAAAAAAAACTTCGAACTAAAAAAATTTGTCCTAGCGAAGTGTAAAAATTCTTTCCAGCGAAAGTGTAAAAATTCCTTCCAACAAAAGTGTAAAAATTCACTTTCGCTAAGATGAATTTTTATAGTTTTGTTGGGATGAAGTTTTTTACTAGAAAGTATAGAATTTCACACTTGTCAATGAAAAGCTTTTTCCCAACAAAATGTAAAATTTTACACTTTCAAAAAAGTTGCCTACCAATCATCAATTTTCACAGCATTGCTTCAAAACCAAAATGATGGGTGATCAAGACCGTCGGTTTTCCACAAGTAATTCATTCATCTACTTATTATGATTGTAATCGTTCATTATCCGAACTACAGAATTAACATCAGCCACCATTCTTAGGATTCTTAACAGAGTAATACTTGGAGAAAATAGAGTAAGAGAAAGAGACAACGAACTTCAAAATCTAGAGAAATAGCGGTGCAATACAATGGTGGACTACAATTCAAAATCCAACTAAGATGATGGGTCACGATCGATGGCGACGATTCATAGTTTTGCTGACGATGATTCACGATAATTATGGTGATGATGAACGACAATGAGCTTTGCAATCAATAGAAACGATGGTTGTTGCCGTGGTCAGTGGTAAAGAGGGAGAAGAGAGAAGGGAGAGTTGTAGGTGATTTTAAGGTTGCACAAGAGATGGCTAATCGTAAGAGAGTTCCCCTAAGAGATTATATTTTGGACAAATATATTTTATTAAGGTATTATTATTATTTATAAAATAAATTACAAGTATCATGTCATCATAATAAACCTAAACTCAAAAAATAAAATAACCAAATCCTTCATCTCGAATTAAAAAAGATGTGTAAATCTTATAATAATATAGTATCTTCTTCAAGGACTTAAGACTAATTAACCCTAGATTCTATTATTTATAGGCAAATGGTTGCTTAATACCTTTCCATTTCATAATTTAAAGCTCCAAAATTTAAAATCTTGTGTGTAGATTTGCGCCTTGTAGTAGAATTCAAATGTGGAATTTGTCTTTTTTTTTTTGTATTATATTGTTAAACCATTTAAGAAATTTAATTATTCAGGTTGTTTTTTTTTTTTTTCCCAGTTGCAATGCAACTAATATCGACTTACAAATTGTAAAAGTCCGCTTGTTTCTTTGCAAAAAAATAAAATAAATAATAATAACAATAATAACAAGATCATGACTTCGTTTTAGTTCTTTCTAAAAGTTAAAAAAATTAAACGGCCAAAATTCTCTTGTTCTAACTTCTTACAGTACAAAGACATGCATGCTAGTGGCAAAATGGTTATCAACATCTGATAGCATGAGAAGAATCAATTGAAGAAAATCTTCAATCCAAATGAACTAAGGTTAAACCCATCACTCTCATCTTTACTAGTCGTGTGGTTGGCCGAGGAGGGTTTTGAATATTGACATATAAAATAGTTTAAGCTATTAAAGCGACCATCAGAACAAGCAGGTCTAATATTCAATTATTTAAGTTATACCCTTTCTAATAATATAGCTTGAACTTATAGTGGAGAAGAGCTTGACTGCATAGATCTCATCTCATTTAACACCAACAGAGGTGATGAGATCAATCACAATCCCAAAAAGGATGGGATTTATCAAATGTTTGATCTGAATGTCAAGAAAGTTCGAGCATGAGTTCTGTCAAAATATGCCATAAGACCACACTTATGATAGTTTGAGATGCACTGGAAGATTAACCCCATGCTTTATTTATGTTTTTGAGTGCTAAGAAACATGTAGTAACATGATAATTTTATCTCAAACAAGCCCAATTCAAATCATTACCCAACCATCATAGGGCAATTTATAAATATAGTACTTAAATAAGATGGAATGGTTGCAATTGTGGTAGCATTACCCCATAGTAATTGAAGTCAACACCCTCCCCTATAATCAGGCCCATCACTCGTCAGAAGATAAAACCAAAAAAAAAAAACACTAGGGAAATGGAGGAAGATTAGTTGGTTGGGGTTCATCAACACCACTTTCTTGGTATGCATGTTTTGGAGTAAAGATCAGTTGAAGGGAAAACACTATATAACATCACCATTACATGAAATTTATCAAGGACCCATAGTGTACTACCAGTCCTTGTTCCAGTGAGCCCTCTCTATTATTTATTAAATCTTTGGAAACATTTACACAAACTGCATGAAAAGGGAAATAATGAGCTCAAGGTACTCGTAAGGAGGCAACATACGGGTGGAGATAGAATTACAACTAGTCAACAGATGCAGTGACATAGATTTGTGATTGCTTGAAGTATATGCACCTAAGAATCAAATGCTAGGTGCAAGTACCCTCACCTGAAATAAAGAACTCATCTACAAGTTGCTTTTGCTGCTCCATTATTGAAATTGGATTTCCACATCCAAGTTGGCAGCACGGCCATGGAGATGATTAACCTGCATTAAACCAATATTTATCTGACTAGTTGAACAAGCAGTATAGGCATATAGGATTTTGGATTTCCACATCCAAGTTGGCAGCAGGGCCATGGAGATGATTAACCTGCATTAAACCAATATTTATCCGACTAGTTGAACAAGCAGTATAGGCATATAAACGAAGCAATAATGTTTAAACTTTGAAAGGAACTACAAAGCTTTGAAATAGAAAAACCTGTGCATGGAGAATATGAAAAATATGACTCATAATTAACCTGCTTGTAACAAAATCAAATGTACCATACATTGTATCCCATTACAGAAATTTCCTGACCCCAAGAACCAGTCTAAGACAAAAAACCCTTCTCCAAATCCTCTACATATAGTGCCACACCCACATGTAAATAAAATCCAAGTGTAACGGCATCAAGTGTATCAAGCGATGGAGTTGTGTCATCAAAATATACTCAAATCCAGCAGAGTGACACCCATCCCTTTAAAAAAAGCTATTGCATAGAATATAAAAAAGTTGCAAATTCTTTTTTGATGTAGTGCCAGTATACCAGTTTTAAGTATAATTTATGATCAACCAATTGCATTACCGTATGATAGGTAGGAACACATCAAATGGTTAATCCTTGCATGTGGTCTACGTCCATGGTCATATTTCTGTCAGATTGTTTTAAAAGTGTTGAAGAACCTAACAAGACATCAAAGTTTGTTAAAATTGTGCGATAGTTCTTTCCCAGTAATTTTGTGATCACTATCATTAAACAGAGAGAGAGAGAGAGAGAGAGAGATGTATAGAAGCCATGGGTTCAGGTAGTAAGAAAAGACTCACAACATAGAAGTAGACCAAAACAATCACCATAAATAAAGCCAAACATGGTACCTCTCAAGTTGACAATTAAATATCATGATACATAAGACATCAATGATAATTCCGCATGATTTGTCTTTCATGAGATTTATACCAGACTATGGCCAAACCTGAAAGTTGACTTTGGTCAGAGTCGTGGATCGGAGCAGCTTCCACTACAATCCATCCAATCTGCAGACTAGAGGGGAGTCCACCCCACTATGCAAAGATTGGAAATAATCCTAAGTCAATATATATCAGATGATACATAATTGGTATTAGCCAATAACCATGATAAGAGTATGAAAATAAAAAAAAAGGTCTTTCACTCACCAGAAAAACACAAAAGGAGCAGTAATTCTATCTTGGCACACGATCATTGAAAACAAATATTATAACCCAAGTTCAAGGGATGGGTCCGACCACATTGAACAGCAAAATATTTTTGGTAAGGATTTTGGGTTGCCGTTAGTTTCAATATGCCTCTTGTTTGATATGAGTACTCAAAAACTTGAATGATCAAAGGACAGTTTCCTAGGTAGTAATCATTGACTATGGCAATCAACTAGTCAACATCTAGCCACTGCTACCCTACCAACAGCATCATGAAGATACTGCGAAGGGCTAAAACAAAATATAAAAAATGTAGAGTCACAAATACTTAAACAAGATTTAAAAAATGGGTGAACTGTTGTTTCAGAAGGCTTGTGGGTTCCGGAGAGTTTATCCACCGATGAAACTAGAACAATGTTCCGCGCGTAAGGTTCTCTTCGTATCAAGCATGATTGCAAGTAAAGATATTAATTCTGGCAGCACTACACCCTGATACAACTCCACATTGGTGAAAAAGGACAGCATAATTGATACGCTTCAATATGAGAAAATTAGTTCATGGAATAATGAAGGTATTATTAAACATTAAAAGCTTATATGAAGGTGTTTGAAGCCCTTGCAGATCTTTCTGTGGTGTCGGAAGGTGTTTGAAGCCCTTGGAGATCGCTATGGTGGTTTTCTGCAAATGGACGAAGTGACAAACCAGAGGCAGCAGTTTTGGTGGGCTCTCGTCTGTACACCGTCTACAGACATCCACTCAGTGGTAACCTTAGCGGTGGGGTCATGGTGCTTTAAATTTCCAGTATGGGTCGAGTGGAAACAAGTGAGCATGGATCAGACGTCATCGGTCGCTGAGAAGGAGGTTGCAGAGTGAAGATTGACAGGGGTGATGTTAAATCACGTGTGTGAAGTGCGTGCCGAAAGGAGTGGGGAAGCTTAGAGGGATGTTCACGTGGCGACGTTGGGGAGCCTGTGATCCCAACATATAAGGTTGAGTTGGCAGAGGTGGGGTGCAATTCAAATTTAAAAAAGGGGGATGGGAGGAACCTAAGAAGCATGGATATGGCCACGGGACATGGATACTACACGACACCGATGTGCAAACACGTCATTTTTCAAAAAAGTAAGACACAAACACGTCAGGAACACGTTGAATATACATAATTTTTTAATATGACCATATAATAAAAAACTTAACGTTATTTCTATTAAAATTGGCATAAATGTACACAAAAAACAAAAATATTACTAAGATATTAAAATAATAAAGCCATTAAATAAAAATTTAAGAACTTTTTTATTTAATCATCAAGATCCATTATTCAAGTTCCAAAATAAATTTACTAACTATTACATAAAACATATATATATATATAGATAGATATAAATATATATATATATATATAACCAAAAAAAGAACTAAGAAGAAATGAAGAAAAGGAAGAAAAATCCAAAAAAAAAAAATAGAAAACGTGTTCATAAGATGTTCGGAACGTGTCCAAAATTAAGAAAAAATAAAAAAATTTGGACACACTTTCGCATGTCAAACACGTCTAGAAAGTGTTTGAGAGTGTCGAAATCCGACACGTGTCCTTGTCAAAATAAAGTGTCTGTACTAAATAGGGAGGCACGTGAGGCGTATAGGAGGGAAAGGGAGTTTGGGCTAGGAAAAGGGAGTGGGCCAGGTCTCAAGGATTTAATGGCCTCAATGTTTGGGCTGAGCGATAAAAAAAAACAGAAGAATTGGGTGAGCTCCAAAAGGAAAACAGGCTATGGATTATGGGGTTAGAGTAGGGATAGCGAAATGACCCGGGGTCATCCTGCCTTGAGCCCGGTTATATATTTAAATTACATATTTACCTTATTGTTTCTGTAATTACAAGACTACCACCCTATATATATACATATTAGGTTTCATAGAATCAAAACCCATTCTCCCATTCACACATACACAAATCACGCTCACACCACTGCCCCTTGTAAACTAGTAATCACCCACTCAGCTCACCAATGACAATCAGGCCTAGATTTCGGTCTACAACCACGACACCAACGTCACTCCACCATGTCGTAGATCATGAGCTGTCGTTGATCATACGTCGATCTCCGGTCGTCATCGATCTCTGATTCTCCAGTCTGTTGTCTTCTCTCTTTAGGTAAACGCCCCTGTTCACCAAAGCTTTACAATGATTGGAACCTTTTTATAATATTCACCAAGGCCACTATAATTGTTTTTTTTTTTTTATGTTGGTGCCTAGTGGTAAATTGCATTATTTTGCCATCAGAATTCATACCAAAACCTTGCCAGTTGCCATTTGCAGTGCATAAAATTTGAAGACAAACACTAGCATTCCCAAACATGGATTGCTGAAATAACCGCAAGTATTAGTAGAGTTGCATATACTACAATTAGAAATGGAAAAGCCTTGACTGACCCAAACAGAGGGTCATAAACACTAGCATTCCAAAACATGGATTCTTTAATTAATTGTTTACACATGAAAAGATGGGATTGGGAGCTCAATGTTAGATGCTTTTGGTGCGGTAGATATTGTTTTTTATTTGGACTTTGAGTCACTTGCAGACCCAAATGGATGATTGATTTGGTTGGAGTGATTTTGATTTTTTTGATGCCTATTAATTTTTTTTTTTCTGGACAGATTGCTTGGTTTCTTGATCCTTGTTAATTTGAATTGTAATTTTTATTCTTAAGAGGTTAAAAATGTCCAAACAAGGAGAAAACCAAGGTGGTTTTTCTCAACCTTCATTTTCAACTCCAATTGATTCAATCCCTGTAACTCCTGTCGATTCAAGCCCCGTAACTTCTATTGATTCCACTCCATCTCCCACTCCTACTTCAACTTCAACTCAAGTTTCACCTAAAAAAGAAATTTTACGTCTATTGTTTGGAATGATTTCAAGAAAATTAAGATAAGACAGAGAGGATTATGCAATTTGCAACCATTGTAAATCAAAACTTAGAGCATCTAGTAAGAATGGGACAAAGAGTTTGCATGACAACAATTGGGAGACGTAAAAAGACAAAAATTATTGATATAAGGCGGCAACAATTGCAAGCCAATCAAAAAAGAAAAAGAGTGAGAGACAAGTGGAATACTGTAATTCAGTTTTTGATCAAGATGTTTCATGACATGAACTTGCAACCATGGTCATATTACATGAGTATTCCTTGTCCATTGTTGATCATATTGGCTTCCGTAGATATTCAAATAGCCTCCAATCATTGTTTAAGGTGATTTCAGGAAACATTTTAAAAAGTGATATCTTAAAGATTTATGATTGTGAGAAGTCAAAAGCAAGCAACATGTTGGAGAATGTTGAAAGTAGAATTGCCATTACTTCCGATACATGGACTTCAAGTCAAACCAAGAAAGGTTTCATGGTGGTAATGGCAAATTTCATGAATGACACATGAGTTTTGGAAAGTCAAATTTTGAGGTATCATTTATGCTTGCTTCTTTTTTACTTATTTATTAATAAAATTCTTTTACTTATTTCAAATGAAAGTTTTTATTACTAAATGTGCATATTATATATTATTTTGCTTTAGGTTTATTTATGTGCCTACTCCATATAATAAGGAAGTGCTTTGTGATGCTCTTATTGATTGCTTGTTGGATTGGAATATTGATCGCAAGTTATTTATCATTACCTTGGATAATTTTTCTACAAATAATGTTGTTATTGATTGTCTTGGTAGTAAGCTTGATTCAAGTTCACTTTTGTTAGAAGAGAGGGTACTTCACATGAGATGTTGTGCACATATCTTGAATTTAATTGTGAAAGATGGTTAGAAGTAATTGGGCAAGGAATTGATAGCATACTATCATGTGATAGTATTGTGTTTTGGATAGCAACATAAGGTAGAAATGAAAAATTTGAAGACACTTGCCGCCAATTAAAATTTCATATACTAAGAAATAGTGCCTTGATTGTAAAACGCGATGGAATTTAACATACACCATGCTTGAAATTGCTATCATGTATAAAGATGTGTTCCCAAGATTGAAACAATGTGAGAGGCTTTATACTAAATTGCCAATTGATGAAGATGGGGATAGCAAAAGAAATTTGTGAAAAGTTGAAGTCGTTTTATGGTGTTACTGAGTTATTTTCTGGGACCCATTATCCAATTATCAATTGTTCTTTTCATAAAGTTTGTGAGATTAGAGTGGCATTGGCTAGTTGGCTTCGAAGCCCAGGTGAGATCATTAAGATAATGGCATCAAAAATGTTAGAGAAATATGAGAAATATTGGGATGTTTGTCATGTTATCATGGGAATAACATTTATTTTAGATCTATGGTAGAAGTTGAAGCTAGTGTCATATTATTTCGAAAACATTTGTGGAGATGGAGCTCAGTTTTAGATTGAAAAAATTCATCAAGATTGTTATGATTCGCTTCATGAGTACCAAGCTAAGTTGAGAGTGGCTGACATTAGTCGTGTAGGAGAATCGTCATCTTCACTTTTAAGGATGTTTAATCCTACTGCGAATGATCTTTATGATTATGATTATGATTTATATGTTAGTTTGGGTTCAAGCAACGTGGATATTAAATCGGGGTTGGATTGTTATTTGGAGGAAAAAGAATAGTCTAGAACCCCTAAGTTCGATATTTTGATTTGGTGCAACGGATTGCTCGAGATATTTTAGCTATTCCTGTATTGATTGTTGCATCGGAATCTGCTTTTCGTAGTAGTGGTAGATTGGTTACTCCAAGTCGTAGTAAGCTTTGTCCAACTACCTTGGAGGCATTAATGTGTTCATAAAGTTGGTTGAGGCATAATATGAATGATATGCTATGAAGCACGGATACGGACACGGGACACGGATGCGACACGACATAGACATGCGGACACGTTATTTTTAAAAAAAGTGGGACACGGACACGTTGAATATATATATATTTTTTATATGACCATATAATAAAAACTTAATGTTATTTCATTTAAACTTGGTATAAAAACACACAAATTTAAAAAATATTATTAAGATATTAAAATAACAAAGCCATTAAATAAAAAAAATAAAGAATTTCTTCATTTAATCATCAACATCCATGATTCAAGTGTCCGGACACGTGTCCAAGAGTGTCGGTGTCCGACACCTGAGCCATAATAGAATGTCCGTGCTTCTTAGATGATATGTAAGGATTTAATTTCAATTAAATATAAAATTTTAATTATTTCATTAGTTTTTTAAAAATAGTTATCTAATAATATTTTTTTGTTTGTTTGTTTGGTAGCAACACCAAAACAATCTTGTTTTACTACATTCTTTGACGAAGATGATTGTGATGGTGACAATATTTGAGAGAAATGAATTTATTTGTGAAATAAATTTGATGTTTTTATTTATTTATTGTGATGATGATGATATTAATTGTTAATGGTTATTACCTTATTATTTTGTTTTAATATTACTGGATTTTGCTGATTTCATATGCGTATGAATTTTATCGTTTGTTGAAAGATGATGGCATGGGAAAAGGAGGATGCATTTGATGCTTTTTATGAATTTGTATTAATTTTGTGATGATGGGATTTGGGATATTTGTGGGTTTGTAGTAATTTCACCAACATTTAATATTTTTTAAATTACTTGTGGTACTTTATTTATCAGTTTTATTAATTATTAAGTTACTAGATTGAGTATGATTTTATGGTATTTTATTTTCCAGGATTGAGAAGACTCTTTTATTATTGCAGGTATGCTTTTCAATGTTTCTCCTATTTAGTGTTGAGTTGCTAGTGATGCAGCCCTTCCTTTTTATTTTGGTAATCAAAAAACAAGATTGTCATGATGAATACAATCTAATATTTCTTCACTGCCATGATTATCTTACATTCAGTTCTTTTGTCATGATGAATACAAACGCGCCCCGATTGCCATTCCAAGGTTGGAGGATTGCATAGACAGGCTGAGAACCACCTCCAAGCGCTAAGCCATTTAAATCAGCTGGAGTATGGGAGACAATTCGTTGGGTTCAGTGGAAGCTCAGCGAAGCCCAGTGTTAGGCCCAGATGGAAGCACAAATTCTTTGGAGGTGGATGAGCAGCTTAAGCTACCAATGACCAGCAGCAAGTGGTTGGGACTTCCGGAGAAGCCCGTGGGTGATGAGAGTTAGGGAAGAACTTGGAGGAGCTTCTTATTGAGGAGATGCTGAAAGAGAAAATAAAGTTGTGGGTCGTAGGTGGAGAAGAATTGGTGGAAGAAAGGCAGACATGTGAGAAAAGTCATCCAGCCAAGGTCCAGGGGAGAGTCATAGCAGTTCAAAGGATGGCAGAATCGACGAGGAGTCTGCAAGAGAAGATGCTTCGAGTATTGGTGACGAAGCAAGCTTTGTAGCAATGGAGGCTGCCTTGGAGAAAATCCTTCAAAGAGGACAGTATGATATGGGTTTTGAAGGGTCCAGCACAGGAATGAGCCAGGAGGAGGACTACCCTGATTGGGTGATGGAATCAATTAGGGAGATGGATCTAGAGCCGTTACAATGTACTCCGTTAGCAGCAGTGGCTCCAGAACAGGCCAATAGCAGGGGCAATTGTTCAGAAGGGAGGGAACTGATGGCGGTGCCGCAACAAGGGGAAATGTGTGCAGAGAGAAGAAGATACGTGATGGGTGAAGCATCTGGCTGGGTCTGGAAGAACTTCAGAAAGGTTTGTAAGATTCTGGGGATGTCAAGTAGAGGCCTCGAAGGTGATATTCTCCAACCGTTTTCGGAGATAGATAAAGGAAGCAGGGCAGAAGGACAGGTAGCGAAAAGAAGGGAAGCAGCATACACCGAAGTTGAAAAGAGAATTGAATAACCTAATGCGCTCTGTGAACTATGAGAAGGGCAGATGACTAGTGCTGGGCTGGATTAAGGGAGAGCAGCCTAATTATCAAGCACTGTCATGAAGCTCAGGATTATTTCATGGAATGTTTGGGGACTTATTGATCCAGATAAGTGGAAGGTTGTGAAAATGGTCCTTAAGGAATGGAAAGCTACAATAGTGTCTGCAAGAATCAAAGATGTAGACTGTTTCCAGGGAAGTTGTCAGGAGTATATGGGGGGACAGGGATGTGCAGTAGGCAAAGTTAGGTACTACAGGAATAGCTGGAGGAATTCTTCTCTTATGGGATGCTTGGATGGTATCCAAAATCGACCAGCATGAAGAAGAGTTCTCTCTCCGTCTTGCGTCTTTGAATCACTGGATGACAAATTTCGGTGGACTTTCACAAGCGTCTATGGCGCGATTAATGATAATGCGAAAGGTAGATTGTGGAAGGAAATTAGGCTAATAAAGGAAAGTTGGGATTTCCCCTGCTGTGTAGGTGAGGATTTCAATAGAGTAAGATCACCAGAGGAGAAGGGGCTACACCAAATGACCAGGCTTCATCAATAACATGGAGCTGGTGGACTTGCCACTGGGGAGTGGGAGATACACTTGGAGCAGAGGTGGTGGAAGCTCAGCGATGTCTTGTTTGGACAGGTTTTCGCTTGACAATGAACACTATCGGGACATGTCACAATATTCTCTTCCTCCCCCTGTGTCGAATGATTGCCCTATCAAGTTGGATTGTGGGTATCAATAGGGGGAAAAGGACCTTTCCGGTTTGAAAAGCATATGGCAGAAGGACACAGGCTTCAAGGAGTTGGTTGAAGGATGGTGGAGGGGGTATCAAGTTAAGGGGGACCCATCTTATGTCCTGGCGCAAAAAACCTGAAGATGCTAAAGGAAGATATCAAAAAGTCAAGTAAGGAGGTATTTGGGAATGTACAGGTTCAGAAAGAAAAGCAGTTGAGGGATATTAAGGATCAAGACATGAAAGAACATATTCATATTCAGCCCTTGTTGGAGGAGGAGAGGAGCTGGCCATACCAAAAGAAATCAGGTTTGAAGCAAAAGTCACAAGCTTTGTGGCTAAAAGAAGGAGACATGAACAAACGATTTTTTCACTGGATGGCTAGTGTTCATAGAAGAGTCAAGACTATCAACTCCATCACTATTGGCGAACAAAGATATAATCAAGAGGAGGAAGTAAAGGAAACAATATCTAATTCTAATTTCTATAAGGAAATCTATACGGAGCCAAGGATGAGAAGTCCTAATTTGGATTTGTTGGGTTTCAAAGTCATCAAGGAAGAAGATCGAAATGTCTTGGAGAGACAGGAGGAGCTTCTGATAGCCTTGCACACCTATGACGGAGGTAAAGCCTGGGCCCAGATGGTTTCTCTATAGCATTCTTTTAGTAGTATTGGCTAGTCGTGTGAAGGGAAGTTATGGCTTTCTTTGCTTTCTTCTTCGAGTAATGGCAGTTTGAGAGGATTTTAACTGCCTCCTTCATTGCTTTGGTGCCTAAAGAGGGAGGAGCGGAGGACATCAAAGACTACAAGCCAATTAGCTTGGTTGGCAATATATATAATCTATTGGCTGAAGTCCTTGCCTTTTGTCTAGGATTGGTGGTGAAGGAGGTGGTCTCAACATCTCAAAATACATTTGTAGGGGGGAAGCAAATTCTGGATGCAACCCTCATTGCTAATGATTGTGTAGATTCCAGGACGAGGAGTAGGGTTGCAGGTCTAATTTGCAACTTTGATATTGAGAAAGCATATGATCATGTGAGTTGGAGATTCTTGTTGTATGTTTTGGAAAGGATGAGGTTTGGTCAGAAATGGAGAAGCTGGATGGCAATGTGTATCTCTATAGTCAACTTTTCAGTGTTGGTGAATGGATCGTCAGTGGGTTTCTTCAGAAGCACAAGAGGTTTGAGACAAAGGGATCCTCTCTCCCCCTTCTTATTTATATTAGTGATAGAGGCTATCAATTTAATGTTGGATAGAGAAGTGAGAGTGGGTATGTTCAATGGTTTTATGGTTGGAGAACGAGAAGGAAGTCTAGTGGAGGTGTCTCATCTTTTATTTGCGATTGTACAATCATATTTTGGGGGCAGAAGTGACGCAATTGAGATTTTTGAGGTGCATCTTGAAGTGTTTTGAGATGGCTTTAGGGTTGAGAATTAACATGTTGAAGAGTGGGCTTATTCCAGTTGGGGCAACGGAAAGGGTTGAAGAGCTTGCTTGGCATTTGGGATGTAGATTGGGCTCCTTGCCGACTATTTATTTTGGTTTGCCTATGGGCTCAGGTTTGCAAAATAAAGGAGTTTGGGATGCGATGGTGGACCACTTTTGAAAGAGGTTAGCAGGGTGGAAGAAGGGATACTTGTCTAAAGGAGGGAAAATCACTCTTATTAGGAGCACTCTTTCTAGCCTTCCCACCTAATTTATGTCTTTGTAACCAATTCCAGCTTATATGGAAAAGAGGTTGTTGAAATTACAACGAGAATTCTTGTGTTTTGTTGTTTGTTGGGGGGGGGGGGGGGGGGGGCAGCATTATGAGAGGAACATTCCCTTAGTGGCCAGGAATAAAGCGTTTGCAACGGTGTAACATGGGGGCTTGGGAATAAAAGACCTAACAATCTTTAATCGGGCTGTTAGGAAAGTGACTTTGGAGATATGCTATTGAAAAATCAAGAGTGGTTGAAATGTATCATTGAGGCCAAATATGAATCATGTTGCATTTGTGGCGAGTATGGAGGAGAAGATTAAATTTTGGTTGGATAGATGGGCAAATAAGGTAGCTTTTAAAGAGAAATTTCCCCAACTTTTTCAAGTAACATCCAACAAAGAGGCATGGGTGGCTAATTTTATTGGTCAAGATGGAAGGGAGACGTGTTGGTTACCGCATTTTAGAAGACCCTTCCATTATTGGGAGATTGAGGAGTTTGCTAGGATGATGGAGACCTTGCAAAAGATCAAACTTAATCCTCAATGCGAGGATTATATTAGGTGGGTGCCTGGAAATGGTGGAAAGTTCTCTGTGAAATCATTCTACTTGATCCTTTCTAGCAGTAGGGGAAGAGAATTCCCTTGGAAGTCCATTTGGAAGATGAAAGCACCTTTAAAAGCAATGTTTTTTTGGTGGACAACAGCTTGGGGAGCTATTTTTATGGCGGATTATTTGAAAAAAAAAAAAAGGGTTCTCACATTGCTAGTAGATGTGAGATGTGCAAAGGGGATTAGGAAACTGTGGATCATCTCCTACTCCATTGTGAGGTAGCGAGACATTTGTGGCAGCTTGTTTTTGCTCTCTTTGGTTGTTGTTGGGTCTCAACAAGAACAATTTTAGAGACCCTTGCAAGTAGGAGAAGTGGATGTAAAAAGAAGCATATACGTAAAGTTTGGGACGTGGTCCCCATTTGTCTTTGTTGGTGTATATGGAGAGAAAAAAATAAGAGGATTTTTTACGGGATTGAAGTTGGCCCCAAGTAGAGTTAGGAGTATTTTTTTGTACACATTGTATGTATGGCCGAATGGGTATTGTAATCCTTCCTTGGATGACTTTGTAGAGTTTTTGAGTGACATGAGACCATAGAATTGGTCTCTTTTTGTAAATGGGTGCACCCCCCTCGGGCGCTTTTTAATATATTTACACTTTACCTATCAAAAAATTAATAATGAAGCAATACTCTATGGTCCAAACAACAATCAATATAAGTTCATACGCTTTAATATGACAAAAAATTAATTCATTGAAAAATAGAAACAAATCATGAGTATTATCTATTCAATATTGAAAAAAAAAAAACCTTATTGATGCTCCTTCATTTTTTGAAGTCTTTTTTTTTTATTTTATGAGTAGAACGATATGAGATTTTCCATCTAATGTTAAACTAAGACACTAATGAAACTGTGGAAACACTCGCTCACTCGGATGCTCCCTGGTTTGATAAGCAAATATAAATACATATATATAGTACAGAAATTAAGGGATTTAAAGAAAATTGAAAAGGGTTTGCAGATGTGGATTTACAGATGAGCTCCCCTTATTCTTGGCCATTGACAAACAAAACCGCAAGGATCGAAATCCGAGTTTGTTAGGCAAGAAATTGAAGGAAAAATGAAGAAATTGGTTTAATAGCCAAAGGTCAACCCTGAACAACACCCAAGATGAAGCTTTATGTAAACCTTTTAAAAGGTTGTCAAATCCCAACTGAAGAAAGAGGAAAACAAAGATGCATCTGTTATTGCTAGTTTGCTTGAGAAGTTGTGGCTGAACTGTTATATTCGTCCCAGTCAATGTAATGCGTTTGATTGTCTATGTCGTTCACCACCCATTTCTAGGTATATTCAATGTGTTAAATGCAATGGATTTGCGATTTATGGGTGGGAATGGCCGAACTCTTACATTCTTCCCATAATCGCACACTCTTTCTACATCTCCCTGTACAATGGCCGATCATGAGCACATATAAGAGGAAGAGAACACAACCAGTGAATATATATATATATATATGAAAAGATAGAAAATATAAAGGAATGTTTTTGTTTTTTAAAAGGTTTATTGGGGTAAAATTGTGTTTTAAAAAACAATTAATGATGTCAGCCACTTTAGTTGGTCCATTAGATCAACTAACTTTTGACCAACGGTAGGGAAAAATTATTACTGAAAGATTAACTTCGGGGAGGTTAGTGTAATTTACCTTTTTTTTTTTATAAATATATCAAATATATCTCCCATAAATCATCCATGTAATTTACATAGATTTAAACAAGTTAAAAATACCTCACCAGGCTTCATAGATAGACTCACGAATCACAACGCTTCACAAATACAAAACTGGTGTGTTTGTCTTTGTTGAGACTTTCAAAGTAGCCACGACCGTAACTAAATATAAGATATAAGGAGAATTTTTAGGTTAAAGAATAATAGCTTCCTCATTTGTTCTGCCTTGTATATATACATATATGATATCATATGTAACTTATGGGACCTTTCATGTTCCTATTAATGGCTATCAATCAATGATCATTATTATTGATAGTTATAAACGTATATCCATTAGTCTACAATAAATAACTTGAGCTTTTAAAGTTCCATATCTCACATTCTTTACGTAAGTTCCATTAATTATTGAGTTTCTTAAACTCTCTCTCTCTCTCTCTCTCTCTCTCTCTCTCTCTCAACATAAATATGCGCATGTGTAAGCATATATGGTTGGCTAACATAGGACACATAGCGTGGGGGACCTTTTTGGAAACCTCTATCTCTTAGTCTAACTAGACTTTACAACTGTAATCATGCCAATCAACAAATTACAATTCCACCTAAAAATAGATATTTTTGTAAGTTTCCCTATTTACATATTAGCCTTTCCACCAACTAATATTCTATATAAGTTTAAGTGGTTGGACAAGCTATGGCACAGTTAATAACCCAACTTATCTGTACCACTTCCTTTTATAAGATTATTAAAACAATTCAAAAAATCATTCAAAAATAAGTATACAATGGCATCTCCAGTAGTTACTCAAACCTAGACTCAAATGCAAACTCTAGTCAAAATCCTATAATAAAAAAAAAGTTTCTTTGACCTTAGACTCAAACCCATACTAAATTTGTTTTTACTCAAACTAAAACCCAAATCTATGCCCTATTATTCTTGGACTCAAATTTCTATCCATAATTAAATTTTCCTTATAAAACTCATCTTAGATAGAAAGGGAAAGAAAAAGACACAAAAAAGAAATGAAAAGAAAATGTAAGAGAAAACCATACCATGGAAGGAACCAACTACTCTTACATGGACGTCGACAGTGATCTTCATTGACGGCTTATAGCAGGAACCAACTACTCTTCCATGGATGGCAACAATGACCTTCTATCGGTGATCTTCAAAAGGATCGCAATCGGTTATCTTTAACACCATTGCAATCGGTGAGAAGCACTCTGAGTAGCCATTAGGAGAGACATATTGTTCGTGAGTCACCATTGACTTGAGACATCTCCAAGAGATTGAGGCACATCGGCGTGATTAAGAGAAAGAGGCTACGGTTAGGAAAGAGGGGGGTGTCGTGAATTTTTAAGAAAGAGGGTGAGAGAGGGAGAACGTCAAAAGTGGGAGAGAGAGAAATCAGGAGAAAGATGAGGGGGTGGGTTACATCTAGGGTTTGTATTTTCTCTCACAAAAATTTCGGTCAGGGAGATAAAAGGCATATGATGTATTGGAGGGAAAAAAAGAGTAGCGAAAATGGTTTTTGAGGGGAAATGAAATAAAATAGTTTTTTGATAATGTGGGAATTTTTTAAAATGATTTAAGTAAAAACTTAAGTAACCATTGAAGAGCATGAAACTCAAATCCAGCTTTTACTTAAATTTGGATAAAATTTTGAGTCACTACTAGAAATGGCCTAGCATAAATACATATTTTATAAAACATTTGTAAAAAACAATTCTAAATTGACCGACTGGATTTTAAATCCAATACATAGGTGACACAATCTTGAATATTCTCTCCTACTATAGGATTTACGAATTCTATATTTCCCCTCTACGCCTTTCATGGGGTATTTTGAGTGAGAAATTTGAGGCTTTTTGAGGGGAAGAGCTTTCCCCTACTTGTCAAAAAAAAAAAAAAAAAGGTATCGACAAATCTTCATGTGTCATCTATATAGCTCAAGAATTCCGTATATAGCCTCCTATAATCCTATTAGGCCTCACCAATTGACAAAATCAAAGCTACATAGATTTAACATAAGATTTTGTAACACCCTCAAGTAAAAAGACTTTCTGTGAGATCTATAATTTTATGACAATGATAGATCCAAGTCTTGTGAAGGTCCAGTTCAATATTTGACATCTCATAACACCCACAATGTCTACAAGAGTCTACTCTATCACTTATAATAATATAACACGCGACAACTTTTCTTTTTTTTTTATAGAGTTGAACCTAGGACCTTAGGGGTATTACCTAAGCCTCTTCCCAACTCATCCGACCCCAAGGGCTTAACATGTGATAACCTTCAATAAGCATTTTGTTCAAATAATGTGCATTAGTTGTGAATATGTTTTAGATTATAAGGAAATTAGAAATCCTATCTCCTTGTCAATAATCTCTATCAGCAACATGATTTTGAATGCAATCTAACCTTAAGGACATTTTGTCATCTCATATGACACTAATAATTGGTACCCAAAATTTTCATGTATGTAATACAAATAAAATCTAATCATAATATTTATTAATAATTGGCTTTGCATGGCAAACAATTCTTTCAACAATTGCATTTATTTAACAGGATAGTATCTAATGCATAAACTCCTAGAATTCAGGTGAGATATAATTATATAAATTCGACATTTCTTATAAACCCACTACCCACCCCTTTATAGAAAAGTTCAATGAAACTCTGCAGAGAAACGTGCACACGTTCACCAGTATGCATGTTCTGGCTCCTAATTCTCAATATATACTGCTACACTCCATAAACAATACAACTACATAAATTATATCATATATTTTGAATATAAAATTCAGACAACAAGATGAAGGAGCTTATCAACAGTAATGGCTTAGCACCCAAGATATTGTCAATATTCAAAAGCTAAGTAATTGTCTGTCTACTCCAAAAACCTTCATTGGGTACCTTACCGATCTTAAACCTATTGTAATAAACACCTGATTATAAATTTGTTCCTTCACTTCGATATTGCATTCCACATAACATTTCTAGAACTTTGACTATCTATTGATCATTTTATATACATTAGGATGCAAGTTTTCAACTCTTATAGCATGCACAATTTTTCAAATTCCATATCATAAGACCAAATGACAAGTAGATGACTATAGGATACAAAAGGTTAATTAAATGTGTAAAAAAGCTTGATATATGGCAACAACATACCTTGCTGCAATAATAAATGTCACAAGTCAACTGCCAGGCAATGCACAATTGAAGACCCCTTTGGAAGCACAAGAATCACATCGGACCACACGATTGACCCAGTTAAACCTCCACCCCCGTCCTTCCTAACCTCAATCACTGCGCACATAATCTCCATCTCTTTGCCACTCCCCTTAGCTTCCCACATCACACACAATCTCCCTCCCAAATTTGCCATGGTCGCACCACACAAAAACTTGGGCAAATGCTTCTCAACCCCTTTTAACTCCTTCCACTCATCCTCAGCCACATTATACCCTCTAATCTTCCCCAAATAATCATAACAATACAAGACCCCATCGACCACGGCCACCCGCCCTCTCCACCCCATATCAAGCTCCGTGGACACCCCTCCCCATTCTGCTGCCACCACATCATAAACTACGCCACCCCGGTCCGCCATTGCATATATCTTGTCACATATAACAGCACTGGCATGCATCCACTTATCTTTAATCTCAATCGGGCTCGGCACAGCAGACCACAAGCCAGTCACTGGATCGAAAACCTCTGCCCAATTACTCGATCGACTCCAACTATCTACCAAACACCCACCCATTACATATATCTTACCATTCACAGCCCCAGCCGCCGCAAATTCTCTACGAACTCGCATTTTTGGTCCAATTCCCCATCTATTGAACCGGCTAATCAAAAACCCACACGTTGTTAGACGGAATTTCGTTAATCGATCCGCCGATTACGTAAATTTTGGGGCCCAGTACCGCGAAGGCCGGCATGATGGGCTGCGAGGGGATCGGAGGCAGAGGTGTGAGAGTTCTAGGATTTTGATCAAGTAGGTACCAGTTGAAGGATGAGTTGGTGCGAACGTTCAGGTAGAGAAAGTGTTGTCTGCAGTTCAGGAGGGATCGGATAGTATAGATTAGAGGGGACCGTATCGTGGACCGCCACAATTTGGAGACGAGAGAGAGGGAGGCATGGTGGGACCGGGGGACTCTAGCAATGCATTGAAGTGCAACATCGTCTGGGAGGCTCGGGAGAAGGAGGGGCGGTGGTGGGTCGGAGGTGGCTGGTGGTGGAGAGTCGGAGGTGGAGGCGGAGGTCGAGGTAGTGGTATGGTCGGCCATGGATTGGCTTTTGGACGGTGAAACCACCGGAAAATATATATATATATATATATATATACACACACGCAACTATGTATAGTTTTTTACCAAAATAGGACGGATTTGAAACTTTATTTCAAGAGTAGTGTAACAGTAAAGTTATTTACGGAAGTAGGGTGGCTGTGAAATCGTCTTTTGGAAAGACGATTTATTTGTTTTCAACCGTACCAGACTTCACATACTCTCTGCTTCTTTTTTTCACTGTCACACGCAAAGCTTTGTCTGTTTCTTTTCTTTCACTTTTTTTTGCATCTTTTCTTCTTTTCTTCCCGTTTCTCTACTTCTCTTCTGCACATCAGACTCCAATTCACTTTTCTTCTCCTTCTGTTCTTCACTTTTCTTCACACGTTTTCAACACTTCTCTCTCTACTTTTCTTCTTTTCTTCACGTTTCTCTGCTTCTTTTTTTCACTGCACATCAGACTTCACTTCACTTCACTTTTCTTCTCCTTCTGTTCTTCATTTTTCTTCACTGTTAGACGTTTTCAGCACCTTTCTTCTCTACTGTGATTCTCTCCATCTATCCATATCAGGCAGATCTCTCTTTCTCTCACTGCTGTCTCTCCCCAGCTCTCTCTTTTCTTTTCTCCTTTCTTCTCTACTTTTATTCCTAGCCGAACTGTTCACTTTTCTCCTTTCTTCACGTTTTTTTTTTGCTGTTTCTAACCGCAAAAGGAAGAGGTTTAGGGAAGGGGACTGAGAAGGAGGGATTGGACATTCAGTTCAAGATGGAGAACCTATAGTTACGTTCAACACAGTAGACTACTTGTGTTTGGGATTACCTTTCTGTCATTAAAACAGAATCAGATACATTGGAGTGAAAAGATTGGTTCGGGCTTTCCTGTTACTAATCAATAGCTACTGGTTTGATACTAGTAAGTGGAAAGTTGGCTCCTCTTTCTCTATCTCTCTCTCTCTCTCTCTATATATATATATATATATATATATATATATATATATATAACCTGTAGTTACGTTCAACATAGCATAATATCTCATAGCATAATATCTCACTTGTTAGATAGATTACATATCTGATTTTTAAAATTAAAGTATTCTTAAATTGAATAAATTTGTGACTTTAAATTGACTAACTTGAAGAGAAAGGAGCCAAAAACTTAAAAAGAACAAGCTGATGTTAGTTAAAAAGAACAAAATCTGTTATATCTCGGAACTTTGTAGCTTAGAAAAAGGTTTTAGTGACTAAAATGGCAGATGGCAGACGACAGACCTATTTGTAAAATTATGCTATCATTGTATTTATTTTGTTCTTGTTAGTTAGCTTTTCAATTTCTCGTTTTTCCTAATATGGATTATTTTCTGGTGCAGTGGACTTTCCATCCTTTCATTTTCAACAGCAAAAAAATCTACACTGTCTTACTGTGGTGCAGGGTTCTGGCCTTCTTAGTTGTAAGTTGTTATATTTTTTTTTATCATTGTTAAAATATTCATTTCTATTTGGAATACTCTGGGGAATTATTTGAAATGATCAGGAATTGGTTCTTATTTGGGATGATTAATTAGAAGTTTAGGAATAATATGGAAACTTGTAGTGACAACAACTTTTGAGTAGAAGTCAGGAATTTAGCACATATTCAATGTTCTTGTTTTTGTTATTATATTTGTTAATTGATTATGTTGCTTCAAGTGTACTAATTAATGTTTATGTTATTTTGAATAACTTTTGGCCATTTGTATCTTACAAACCAGAAACTTCTTTTCATTATTACTTTTTTCCATATGAGATTTGGATCCTTCCCTTTTATCATTTCCTAGGATCAATCATTCTTCTAATTTTCAAATTATAATCTAGATAAATGATTTGAAATCTCCACTGATATTGAGATATGATCATTGGTTGAAGTGCTGAAAGTATATATATGTTCATTTGCTGTAAAGTATTTTTTTTCATTGTTACTGTTCATTTTTAGCTATTGGTTTGTTATTTTACTATTCATTTTTTAGCTACTGGTTTGTTATTTTACTGTTCATCCGAAAAAATTTTCTGTTTTTTAGCAGCTGATTATGTGGGCTTCCCTGTGAAAACAAAGGTAGAAGCTGCATAAGAAAAAAAATTGTAGAAAGTAAAAACAAAAGAAGAAGAAGCAGTAGAAGCTAGGCAGCATCACACCTTGACTTCCTTATGCATCCTGGTTGCAAAATATGATCTCATGACACCTTTAGAAGTTATTGGAAATTTCTATGAAGCATAAACTGGTCTCTACTGAATTGAAAGAATTACATGGCTGTACATAGACATTTTTTTTTTCTATCATTTTTTTACAAGTACATGGTTATACCATATACAATATACATGGTTATACATATACATAGTGATTAAATAAATTTGGTGTTTACTGAAATAAAATTGCAGATTTCTCATTTTAGAAAAACTTTGTTTTACCAAAAAAAATTTTTTAATCATGTTCGCTCTGATTTGGAGATCCAGATTGCAAGGCCTTTGGTAGATATGAAGGTGCATAATTCATATAAGGGTTTTATTATTCAAAAGAGTATTTTCATGTTTTGATGGCTTGTATTTATTTTTTGAAGATTAGAAATGGCTGGAACATCAATACCTGTATTATGTTATTGGGGAGGAAATATTTGTTATGGCGAAGAAGGTAGTATGTGGTATGATATTCGGCCTCGACGAAGCATTATGTTGAGGAAAGGAACAAGTTATAATGAACTTTTGGTGAAGATGTATGGTATAATGAAGTTGGATATCACACAAGTCCACCTCAAGATGACTTGTCGATTTCCATTTGAGCATAACAAATACTCTCCATTAGAACTCGTTGATGATGAGACAGTGGATTCAATGATTGAAGTTATTCTAAGCAATCCCACGTTATATAGCATCGACTTGTATATGGAGATAGAAGATGTGCATCATCCTTGTGTTGTATCTCAACCAGGTGGAGATTGAGCACGGTCCTTTTACTCGACTGCTTACACAAGATAGTGATTGCCAAATTGGTGAAGTTTCCCCTATGAAACATCAAAGTTTCAGTCCTATGTTGGTGGCTGAGACATGTCATACAGACCGTGTGGAGTCTCACTTTCCTAATATTGCAACTATTGTGAACATTGTTCAAGTTGAGGACATTTGCAACAATCCCATGGATAGAAGTAATCTCCCCAATGCATCATCATCATTGGAAGAAGATGATGATATGTTACAATCGGGTGATGAGGATGGAATGGATGAAGCCGATGAGCATTGCATTCGTTTGCATGAGGCTGATTCTTTATTTTTTTCAAATGTCAATTTTACTGATGATGTTGGTGGTAGCAGTTCATCCCATTTGCGCCATCCTTACATTTGGGATCCAACAAGAAACGAGTTGGGCAAAGGTCTTGAATTTAATGACAAGGAAAAATTAATGCAAGCTGTGAAAGAATTTTCAATTAGATGTCATAATCAATATGAGGTGATTGAAAGCAAAAAGGATCTTTGGGTTGTAAGATGTAAAGTTCATGAAATGTGTAAATGGAGACTGCGTGCTATGAAAAATAGAAAGACTGGCCGATTTCAAATTACAAAATATAAGGGGCCACACATTTGTTTAAATCATGCTATGAACAGAGATCATGTGCAGTTAGATTCTAAGTTAATTGCAACTGAAATACAAGGTGCAATGTAAGGGTTGATCCGGCTTTAAAGATAGATCTAATTGTCGAGCAAATGAGAGAAAAGTACGGTTACACGATCTCCTACAGGAAAGCTTGGATTGCAAAGCAGAAAGCAATTTCCATGATATTTGGGGATTGGGAGACATCCTACAGGTTGTTGCCAAAGTTTATGGGAGCACTTGTCAAGTATAATCCAGGCACAATTGTTGAATGGTTGTATCGTAGCAATAGCAACTCGGACGTGGTGGTTTTCGACAGATTGTTTTGGGCATTTAATGCATCAATTCAAGGATTTCTGCATTGTCGGCCAGTTATAAGTATTGATGCCACACATTTGTATGGAAAATACAAGGGAAAGTTGTTAATTGCAATGGGGACTGATGCTAACAATCAAATATTTCCTCTCGCATTTGCAATCGTTGAAGATGAAAGTTACAATAGTTGGCGATAGTTCCTATATTTGTTAAGGTTGCATGTTGTGGGGAGGAGGGAAGAGATTTGTTTGATATCTGATTGGCATAAAGGTATACTTGCTGCGGTGAAAGATGCGAATTCTGATGGCAACAGCCATTAGCATATCATAGATTTTGCTTGAGGCATGTTCGTAGTAATTTTAATAGCAAGTTCAAAGATGCCCATCTAAAGACACTTGTTTGGGCAGCTGGAAGTGCACATCAGATACGCAAATACAATTCCATCATACAAGAAATTAAAAGCCTCAACCAAAAGGTATATGATTGGTTGAATGAAATACCTGCAGAACAATGGACAGTTGCACACGATGGAGGTCGAAGATATGGACATTTGACCACTAATATCTCTGAGGTTTTTAATGGTGTGTTAAAAGGTGCAAGGAATTTGCCAATATCTGCATGTGTACAACTGATTTTTTATTGTCTGGTGAAGTATTTTTGTGCCAGGAGAGGTTTTAGGGCAACAAGCTATATCTGAAGGTTGCATGTATACCCCTTTTGCCGTTACAAAGATTACGCGTTACCAATCCAAGATTGGTGGACACATAATCATAGACTTCAACATGTGCTCTAGCGAGGCATCAGTTATGACAAGGAGGGACCACTCACATGCAGTATTGACACGTGATGGTGTATGTTCATGTGGAAAATGGGTCATCTACAAAATGCCATGTTCTCACGCCTTGGCTGTATTTGCAAAGGCTTCTGTTGATCGATGAAATTATATTAATGAATGTTATAAGTTGACACAACACATGGCTATATATGCACCTGAATTTCATCTTCTTCACCATGAGGATTATTGGGACTAGCCCACTGGTCCAACTCTGTGCCCTGATCTTACTATGAAAAGATTTAAGGGTCGTCCACAATCGACACGAATTCGAAATGAGATGGACACAGGGGAAGGTCGTAGGCCAAAACAATGTGGGTATTGTAAGGTTAGGGGACATGATAAAAGAACTTGTCCAGCAAGAAATCAGCAAGCCCACGGGAGAACTAACTATGTGGAACTCAAGTAGATGTTGAGCAGATTTTTTGGATGCTGTTATCTTTTTTTTTTTTGTTAATGATATGGCAGAAATTATGTATGTTTTTGTACTAGTTATGAGAATTTCTTATCATTTGAATTATGTCATTTCATCATTTCCATCATCTCTTATACTAGCTTTTTTTTTTTTTATATTATGGACTTTGAATACTTTTAAAATGAGAAAGTTTGCTTTGATTTTGCTTCAAGTGTGCAAAAATCTGACCTATGGGTAGTGTTTTTATCATAATTTGAGTTTTACATGGACTTTTTGCGTGATTCAAAATGGTATAGAAACTAGACTCAATAAGGAAGATTGTGGCACAGATTTCATTACATTTGGATCTGTAGATTGAGAGAAACATCAATTTGAATCAAAGGGTTATGCGCAACTTTTTTGCTGAAGTTAAATTTTGCTCCAAGTGAACACTAACTTTCAAAGTTACTGTTCATTTTTAGCTACTGGTTTCCAGATTATTGTTCATCAGAATTTTTTTTTTTTTTTTTGTGGTTGTTTGTTCTTTTAATATCCATGGAATGAGGGATCAATTCCTAGGTTCTGTTTAAGGGGACTTCATAGAGGTAGAACAGAAAATCAGATTTGGTCTAGTGTAAACATTTGACAACTAAAAGAAAGATGACAGAAGACACTAGGTGAAAGGTTGAGAAAATGCAGTTTTCTGCAATATTTCTGCATCTATATAACCAACAAAAAACCAGCTTTATGTATGGATTAATTATTAACTGCATCAATAAAGTAATTGAGTTGTTCCACATATAAAAAAAAAAACAAAAAAAAAGGACTTTGGGTTCTGAGAAGGTTTCTTAAAGTCCTTCCTGTGCTGATTCTTTCCTTCTCAGATTCAGTTCATGCTTTGAGAGTCATGAGATTCCATCTACTTGCTGCTAAATTGACTAACTTGAAGAGAAAGGAGCCAAAAACTTAAAAAGAACAAGCTGATGTTAGTTAAAAAGAACAAAATCTATTATATCTCAGAACTTTGTAGCTTAGAAAAAGGTTTTAGTGACTAAAATGGGCAGATGGCAGACCTATTTGTAAAATTATGCTATCATTGTATTTATTTTGTTACTGTGGTGCAGTGTTCTGGCCTTCTTAGTTGTAAGTTGTTATTATTTTTTTTTTTTATCATTGTTAAAATGTTCATTTCTATTTGGAATACTCTGGGAAATTATTTGAAATGATTAGGGATTGGTTCTTATTTGGGATGATTAATTAGAAGTTTAAGCAATAATATGGAAACTTGCAGTGACAACAACTTTTGAGTAGAAGTCAGGAATTTAGCACATATTCAATGTTCTTGTTTTTGTTATTATATTTGTTAATTTATTATGTTGCTTCAAGTGTACTAATTAATGTTTATGTTATTTTGAATAACTTTTGGCCATTTGTATCTTACAAACCAGAAACTTCTCTTCATTATTACTTTTTTCCATATGAGATTTGGATCCTTCCTTTTTATCATTTCCTAGGATCAATCATTCTTCTAATTTTCAAATTGTAATCTAGATAAATGATTTGAAATCTCCACTGATATTGAGATATGATCATTGGTTGAAGTGCTGAAAGTATATATATGTTCATTTGCTGTGAAGTATTTTTTTTCATTGTTACTGTTCATTTTTAGCTACTGGTTTGTTATTTTACTGTTCATTTTTAGCTACTAGTTTGTTATTTTACTGTTCATCCGAAATTTTTTTTTCTGTTTTTTAGCAGCTGATTATGTGGGCTTCCCTATGAAAACAAAGGTAGAAGCTACATAAGAAAAAAATTGTAGAAAGTAAAAACAAAAGAAGAAGAAGCAGTAGAAGCTAGGCAGCATCACACCTTGACTTCCTTATGCATCCTGGTTGCAAAATATGATCTCATGACACCTTTAGAAGTTATTGGAAATTTCTATGAAGCATAAACTAGTACTGATTTTTTTTTGTAGCAGCTGATTATGTGGAACTCAAGTTATTTTTGGGCTAATTGTAATAGGTTAAATTAGATGGTAAAAAGTAAAAAACAATTAGGCAAGGACTTTTTTGTTTGTTTGTTCAAACTTTCCAATTTCCATATAAATTCATTTGTCATTTAAATCAAACTTTTTATCTCATTTGTCATTTATAATTTTATTAATAACAGATGGAGACCGTTAACAAGGAGCTTGTAGATCCGAGGCCAATAGATGGATCTGTACTTTACATGCAATCTACACATAGATCTAGTAGAATATGGGAGGGGCAGGTTTGAAAATTCATACCATACTAACAAAATTGACATTTTTACTAATTTTTTATGGACTTAGTATTTATTATACCATCCAACTCAAATGTGTTAAAATATTGGGCTGTTTTGTATAACTTTTATTTATTCATTATGTTGAATTGCAGGAGCCAGGGTATTTTCATTGTTGTAGGAGTGATAGCCTATTACTACGAGCTGCCCGAGTTGACAACCGCATCGAGGATTACCTACGCCTAACAGGATTTTACGGGATTTATCGAGTTGGATTTATACAACTTGATTGGGCTCTTATCACTGCATTGGTTGAGAGGTGAAAGGTAGAAACACACACCTTCCGTTTACCAGTAGGCGAGTGCACCATTACATTGCAAGACGTGGCTATCCTACTAGGCTTGCCAATAGATGGGGAACCTGTCACAGGTTATGATGTTAGCCCTGCTGTTAATGTCTGCCAGGAGCTGTGCTTGGACTTATTGGGCGTTGTACCATCTGACTCCGATCTTGATGGATCACGACTAAAGATGAGATGGATTCTTAATCATTTTGCTGAGTTAACAGAAGATGCAGATGATGAGACCATTCGTAGGCATGCTAGGGCCCATATCTTGCAGCTTATTGGTGGATCATTATTCGCAGATAAATCAGGAAATAAGGTGAAGTTAATGTATCTTCCATTGCTTAGAGAGTTAGAGGATGTAGGGAAGGTTAGTTGGGGGAGTGTCGTCCTTGCATGCCTCTATCGAGAGATGTGTCGGGCTACAAAGCCAACTACCTCAGCAATAGGTGGCCCACTTATTTTATTACAGGTATATTAATACATGTTAGTTTGTTTTTAATTTTTTTTTTTACATTAAATATTTATTAATATATTTGAAATCTATTTTCAAAGTTATGGGCGTGGGAGAGGTTAATACACATTCGACCTGACAGACAAGTTCTTAGGGAGAATGTACATAGCGATGAGCCATTACCATTAGGGTATAACTGGAGAACTGCCTTATGTGTACGAGAGACACCCGTCCATGTGCTTCGCCATTATCGGGACCAGCTGGACCAAATGCGAGACTATCAAGTTATTTTTACAATATAAATTATATTATTTAAGTTGATTTATTTTGATATTTACTTATCCTTGGACTTTTGTTTCTTGGCATATAGATGGTGTGGCAGCCCTACACTGATGATGTCGTTACATCTTTACTTGCATACTGCCTTGTCGGTAATGATATATGGCGAACGGTGTCACCACTAATTTGCTTTGACGTGGTTAAGTGGCATTTTCCAAATCGGGTAATGCGCCAGTTTGGACTTTGCCAAGATATACCACTATCTCAAGACACCGGTAAAGACCTGCATGCCACTGATCGTCGAGGCCGAGCAGTGACTGATTGGGTTTATGTGCATAGATCCTACATCGATATTTGGAGACAACGACGGGATCATATTGCATATGCTGACCCATTATATCACTCGCTTGACTATACGGATCCATATATGGTATGGTATCGGCTCATTACCCGTCGCTTTATTGGCCCACCCGGTACTAGGCCATCGGTTGGATTTGAACCTGTAGCCTGGCATATTTGAAATATTGGTATGAATTTAATTGATATGTTTATGTTTATTATATTATTTTTTATATTATAATATTTGTACTTATAATTAATTGTTTATGTTATTTGCAGTCAAGTTCCCTTAGCCTAAATACATGTAAGAGCTGGGGAAGGGTCGTGCGGATCAGGTTGACTCACACCAGGCCTTTGCTGATATTCAAGCGCTGAGTTATTCTGCTCTTGAAGCAATTTCATTCTCAGCAGCTGTGTCATGGACGAGCACATATCAGGCGACCCGATGCCATCACAATCGGTACCAGTGCCTCAAGAACAAGGTCATGGCATTATAACATATGAGAGACGTCGTCGTCGTGCTGCCACTTCAGTCTCGGATGCTCCCCCTCCATCATCAATTGCATCTCCGTCCGCGTACACTACACCTGCACATGGATCCACGCCACTCGATACAGTTCCACAATGCATTTCTCCTATTGATTATCCTCTACAAAATGCCTATGCACATAGAAGAGATAGGTGGGATGGATGATGACACAGGCATTGAGGGGTTGATAGTGGCTCACGATGATGGAGATGACGTAGGTGGTATGGGTGAAGATATAGAATGGGGATTTCATCCTGATGCCATACCACGAGGTACACGTACTCATCGTACACGTCGTCGATTTGAAGTTGGTGGTCCTTCTCAAGTCACACAAGTTGAGCAACAACTTGAACGCCCACGTAGAAGGCCAGTTCGTCAAAGTAGACAACCTGGATGTGGGACTTAAATTTATGAGGTAGTTTATATTATTTCAAGTCAAATTTGGACTAATTAGTGTTACAGGTAAATGTAGTATTTTGGACTAATTTTTTCTTACTTCAGTTTGAGGGTCATTTTTTTTTGTCAAAAAAATCATTCTTGGATGTGTTGCAGATGTGGTAATGTAGCTGCAATTCTATGAGTAGTAGTGGTTTGGATGCTGCTCTGGATGCAGCAAGGCGTGACTCAGGTTCGAGCAACTCGAGGGATCCTGAAATAGAGGAGGAGTACCAAATACAGTTGGCTTTGGAGTTGAGTGCAATGGAGGATCCTGAAGCAGTTCAGATTGAGGCGGTTAAGCAGATCAGCTTAGGCTCCTGTCCTTCAGAGAATACTCCGGCAGAAGTTGTTGCATATCGATACTGGGTAAGTGTGTCTCTCATCTTATGTCTCATTGGTTTCAGTTTGTTGACTCAGTCCCTATTTGTTTAAATGCTCATAATCAAAAGACATTATAAAACATCTCTCTCTACAGGTCATGGACAGCCAATCAGCCAAGGCAACTGGTTTAGATGTAGAGATAGAGAACTCAGTTGCTCAACCAAGCAGTGTGCCAAGGTGAAGTCCTTTTTCAGTATTGTTCTCTCTTTTTTTTTATCCAGTGACAATCACTTCAACATGCATAATCTCCATAATGATCAACTTTTGCATGTGGAAATAACTTGTGGATCTCTTCTATCTGAGCTACTGGTTTGAATTTTTTAAGTTTTTTTGATAATTTTGTTTAATTTTTAAATTGTTTAATCTAAATTATTTATTCTATAGGTTGCAGATTTCGGGCTGACAAAACTGATTGAAGTTGGGATGCATAGGAACATTTTTCCCACTCACAGAACTTGAGGTTTTTCCCCATCCAGAGTTCCAGTATATTAGATACTGTGGAAGCCGAGAGCCTTCTTTCTAGGGCAAACCAAACCTCTCTTCCTCAGGTATATCTAACTATATGTGAGAGTAATTTTAGTGACAATGCAGCATTTATCAGAGTCATTTCAAAGTGCCTGATCTTGTATCATCCACCCTAATGTAGTTTGTCCTCTATGAATTCTCCAGGACATGGACAACTTCCAAAGAACATATATTATTAATGAATGTTCTTTGAGTATGGTTGTGAACTAGAATTTCCATGTTACACTAGTTGTTATGTCAAGTCTCACAATGATTAGATTACAAATATTTCACAACAAATATTCTTATACATTCTAATGTTGCAGAGCATTTAGCTCTCAGTCCCTTTATATATACACTCCATTACATATCAAACTAACTCACTTCAATTGAGTTGCTCTTACAGAAGTCACCTTTTCTTCTGTGTAGATTTTCCTATATCAACTGATTTTAATTAATTTATTTATTTTGAGCAGGGCTTGTTGATAGCATAGGTGAACCAAACTACTGTCTACAGTAGCATAAAGATGTGTGAAATATATTTTTTATATATATTTTTGAAAAGTAAAGATAAATTGAAATATAACTAAGTATTCATAATTTTATATATCAATAACTTGCCTTATGAATAAAAAATCATTGATATCAGGAGCATCCATAAAAGAGAGGTTAAAGTTCTTAGGGGTATACTGTATATCTAATCCAAGCATCAGTAGGCTATGAGAGTGGGCCACCTCAGTAGATTTGAATGCCTTTCTTAGCTCATTAGGCTTAACCAGAACTAACTCAATGAATGTGATTGTGTAAATCCACTAGATGCAACTGATTTTACCTATCAAAAAAAAAAAAATTGATGCACCTGAAATGTACATCAGAAATATTGAAAACTCTTTTAACCTGTGAGGAAGACAAGACCTTTAGGCCTGCAACATAGAGTTGTCTGGGTTGGGTTTTGTTGAAATTTAACTCAATTTTGGTTTGACAATGCTCAATTTGATGCAAGCTTATTTGTGAGTTTGAGTATTACTGTTTTTTTTTTTTTTGGTACTCTCTCTCTCCCTCCCTCCCTACAGTAAATGCCTTCAGCTCTCTCCATTGGTCAAATGCACTTTATGCATGTCTGTAGAATGAAGGTTGCATGGAACATGTTCCCACAGTTCAGTTTTGTTCCTAACTTCCTATTGTCCACTTGTCTCATAATATCAAATATGCTGGTACATGTACATTCTTTCTCCAATTTCAACTACCATTTTATTTTTATTCTTAGTTTTAACTACACCTATATTCTTTATCCATTTATAGGTTGTAGGGATATATCCCATTTCTCTCTTTTCTATTGTAGATTTTTTTGGGAGAGCTGATCTGGATTAAAATTTAAGTGTAGCTCTCATTATTATTATCATTTTGCACATGGGTTATGCCCCCTTTGGCATCTTTGTTTATAATAACAATACTATATCTATCCAGAAAATGTTGCAATAGAAATTTTAGCAAAGTTGCCTTTCTTTGCCATTGCCTACCAAATTTTGTTAGTCAAGCAGAACTCATCTTAAGTTTCCCAAGAGATAAAAGGACCCATCAAATTGGTGGTTCATAATAATTTAGAAGTTGAGATACATGATGTGAATTGTATATGCTTCCAAATGTAATGAGAATAGAAGTTGGTTATCCAGAGTTTTATTTTAGGTAAGTTGTTGGTACCCTCAATTGAGGTGCTGGGAGTGGTGGGCTAGGGTATAGACCTATCTCTTGGTTTTTCCCCTAGCATCAGACACATTCAGCAAAACTTGCTATTTTTTATTTATCTGTCTTATATTACTGTGGATAACAGAATGTGGCAAACAAATTCATCTTTCCTAAATTACTTTGCCAAATTTGCTCATCTTAAAAAATTTACGTAGTTAAATTTTCCCATTTTCAAACAAAATTTCCATTTTTTTGGTTGCAAGATCATTTCCCCTCTTTTTTGCTTCTGGTTTCGATATGATAGCTGTTGAGTATATGTCACATGTGAATGTTGAACACGCCTGAATACAGGTGCTCACTATTGTGCACTGGTTGGCGATTTTAATGGGTGGTCGCGTACAGAAAATTGTGCAAGAGAAGGCCACCCAGCAATTTACCCAAACTTGGTACTCTTGGACTTTAAATTTTTTTTTTTTTCTGGGTTTTGTGAAAAGGGTTTCTTTTAATCCAAATCTGTAATTTGTGTTGTGAGAGAAAAGTTTTGGATATAAATTTTCGGCTTTAACAGGTTAATTTGGAATTCAGTTCTCAAGCTGACATGATCAAGGGAGCATGACTGGTCATGGATAGATTATGAGCGCAGTTGAGGAAGGCAACTACAAGGACATGTGGTAGTCTTTGTCGCAAGAATGGTGTCTTGCATAACTGCTAGGACACATGTGACAACGAGACAAGCGAGTGGCTTAACTGCTTCAGATGGCTGTGCGGCTGTGCTAGAGATAAGCAAGTTGTTACACACAATTGCACCAGGGACGGATACATGCCTTGGGATTCATGTATTTTAACTGTTGTATGTGTCACTATATATATGTATGTAATGCCAGTGTTAGGCAGAGAGTGAGTTTAGCCAGTGTGAGTTTTGTATAGCTCAATGCTGAGTGCTTTATAGTCTCTATGGCCAGAATGTTTCCTTTGTATTCAAAACAGTGATTGAAATGTAAAAATATTTTTTTGCTATTTGATTTTGAATTTGTTTACTTAATGAAATTGAAGGCATGCAAACTGCTAATCAAGAAATTAGGCTGTAACTATATATGCTTGAAAGCGTTTTTGAGAATTCAAAAGCATTTACTTACCTGCTTTTGAGCAAAGATACCAAAGATTTGTTTGCCTGAAAAGAAAAAAAAAAAAAAATTAAAAAGCGTCTTTCCAAAGGACACTTTTTAAGTGACAAGCTAAAAAAAAACGCAGAGAAATGAAGCGTCTTTTGGAAAGATGCTTTTTAAAGCGTCTTTCCAAAAGACGCTTTTTAAGTGACACAGACAAAAAATAAAGCGTCTTTTGGAAAGACGCTTTTTAAAGCGTCTTTCTAAAAGACGCTTTTTAAAAGAACCCTATTTTGGTAAATAAGTTTGAAAGAACCCTATTTTAGAAAATAACTTTTTTTTTTTACCCTACTTCCGAATTTAACTCCAACTAATGTATATTGTATTGTTGAATCGAACAAAGCTTGAAATTTTGCGGTAGTCAAGAGATAGCTAGCTCGCGGCATGTGGGCGGTACTTTGAATCTCTATTAATAACACCTTCCGTCATTGGTGTCTGAATGACTGATTTGTTGCTTGATCATTTGAAATATATGCAATTAAGAATTAGTAACTTTTTTTTGGTCAATATTTTCAAATAACTCAAGAGCGAGCAGATGATAATTTAAAAAAAAAATGTCTAACTTAGTGATCAAAAATAGAATTACATCAAATTTATTAAAAATAAATCAATTTTTAGCCTTTTATATTTTATGTAACAAATTTAGTCTATTGATTCTTATACCTTATTTTCATACTATTAAAATTAGTGGATCAGTTTCATAAAACAATCAATTGAGTGACCATTTCTATACACATTCTAAATTTATTGTCTAAATTAGTAGGTTATCTTAAGAAAGGAATCAGTTGACTAACTTTCAAAAGCAAAAACAGTGTGCAATAGAATCAGTCAATTGAATGTTCTTGAACACATGAATCTCAAATCTTCAGGACAAATCAGTTGAGATAATTAGTCAATTAGAACTTCATCCAATCAATTACTTTTGTCGATCTCGCAATCGAAAATTTAAATTTTGAACATATAAAAAAGGGAGAAACGATTCTATTTTGAAATCCATTAGACATATTCACTTTAGGACTATATATAAAGGTTCTCTAAAATATTTATTGCTATCTCTTTACAAGTTTTAATTTTCATATCTTTATTCTTGACTTTAGATTTCATTATTGAAAACCTATATCTAAAATTTCTACTCATCTTAAATACTTTAAGCTTACACTTGATCAATTTGTAAAAAGTAAGTATTTATTATACCAATCTACTATTAAATAGAGTTCTTGTTGGTAAACAAGTTTGTATCTTCTCATTGTAATGAGATGCGTGGGTAGGTATTACCCTTGTGAGGCAAAAATGAATATTTTGTCAAGCAAAGAGATATGAGCTTTTGTTGTAAAGGTTTGATCTCTATCTGCTAAGAAGATCAAGATAGTGGAAAAACTCAAGTGGAGATGCTTGAGTCAAGGACATAGGAAGTTTTTCAAACCTCGTAAAAATTGATGTGTTTGCTCTCTCTCTCTCTCTCTTTACCCTTTTATATACTTGTGCATATCTTGCATTAATTTTTAAAGTTTGTGAAATTTGTCAATATTTACAAAATACCATATTCAACCCCTTCTAGGGTTGGGCAACACATATATATGGATATTAACCTAATCTCAACTACTTTGGAGATTTGTGAGGTTTATTTGGTGATGGTCAAAAGGAACACGTTAGCAAAAAATGAGAATAAACTAACTCCGTGATCTCTATGTTGGGTACTGATCTCACAAATTGACCCGGGTATTCTTATTTTTTTAGTTAGGTAGTGATACGAGAACAAATGGCAGTAGTTGTGGTGTATTTGGCATCACAGTAAATGTATATTATCATTTTTTTTCTTTGTTTAGATTTTTGGCAAACAATTTAGGATTGTAACCATAGTTTTGGGTTGCACATTAACTTGGCACAACTCTTAAAATAGGAATGTGCAACTCTCAAAATATGAAGGCGTAACTCTTAAAAACGTAAGGTGAAACTTTGACATCGTTTGGTACAACTTACACAATGTTGATGCACCATATAAAATTTGATGTTAAAATTTTTCTGAACCTGGTACAACTCTCACAATGCTATAGTGGAACTCTTTAAAACGTAAGGTGCAACTTTGACATTGTTTTATGTAACTTACACAACGCTGATGCACCAAAGAGAATTTGATGTTAAAAATTTTCTAAACCTAGTGTAATTCTCACAACGCTATGGTGCAACTCTTTAAAATGTAATGTGCAAGTTACATAACATTTGGTGTAACTTATACAATGTTGCGCATCCAACTGTGTAATACAATTTGAACCAAAGGTTGCACCATTGCACCAATTATGTAGACACCTCATTTTGTGACCCTTGATTGTATAGGGGTAATTTCATCATTTTTGAAAATTTATTATAATATTTCCTTCCTAGAGATATTTTAGTAATTCCACATATTTTAGTCTCTAAGGGTACTTTAGTCATTTTACACATTTTGACCCCTAGGGGTATTTTGGTCATTTGGCACATTTTTAGCCGTCAATGGCATTTTGAGAATTTCTAGTGCTGCCCTACCCTTTAGGGGTAATTTGATAAATTTTACAGATTTCCCACTTTATAGGGGGATTTTGGTAATTTTGGCACAATCTTACCCCTAATAGGTCACTTCAGTTATTTGAAAGATTTTTTTGAAATTTTTACATCATTTTACGCCTTTGGAGGTAATTTGGTAATTTTAATCATTTAAAGATAAATTGGGCACCCTTTTATGCCTTGGGAGGCAATTTGATCATTTTCATGCCAGATGGGCAATCTAGAGATTCTCTACCAAATTGAGGCCAATTTGGTAATTTTGAGTGATAATCACCATTTTTAGGATTTATCATATGCGTTAAATAAGATTTATTTTAAATATTATTGGTCCACTTCATTTAGGTATGCATGGAATCTTATTTGTCCACGTGTCGGTTCATGTGTCATTTAGGTTTTTTTATGATTAGTCTACTTAGACTAGATTGGGTAGACAACATTTCATTGGTCCACATATATATAATATATTTATATTATCTATATCTCTATCTATCATTTTATCTATCTATTTATCTATATATATATATATATATATATTAGGAGTTTCTTTTTTTAAAGTTTGGTTAGATCTAGGTTTTCGGTATTTCCATTTTAGAGGTTCATTGAACCTAGTCTTAGACATTTTTCTTAATTCCTATTGGTCTACTCTTGGTAGACAACAATCCCATTGGTCCACCTATTTTAGATATATATATATATATACATATATATATATATAAAGTTTGGATGGTTAAGAAATTTTTTCTTATTTATCACATTTTTAAAGTTTAATTAGAATTAAATTCTTTTTTTTCTCTGTTGTCTTATTGCTCCATGCATGTAGACATTGATTTCATTAGTTCTTGCCATTTTTATTTTTATTTTTATTTTTAAATCATTTAATTAGGATATTTATCACTAGGATAAGTATTAGATTTTATTTATTTAATATTCATGATAATTATTATTCAAGACATGATCCTAACCCTCTATTTGTGAGATTAATTATAGGCCATTGGATCAAATCTCCATATTTTGCCTAGAAATAGACCCCATTGGCCACCATTTTCAAGTGACTTGAATTTTACACCCATATGCTGCTAGAATAGTCTCCCTCTATTCTTTCTCCACTCTTTCACATAAGACCTCCAAGATCCTTGCCATTGCATAAGTTCAGAGTGCTATTTAGATGGTCTTGAACCTAGGAGTCGTAGTCAAAGCTCTGCTTGAACTAAGAGGCCTTAACTGAAGTACTACCCGAGTGACAACACCGAATCAAGAAGTTCAAACCAAAGTGTTGACTGCCTAATCTCCTTGATTGGGTAGAGTATGTGGCTTCAAATTTAGCGTCCTTTTCCCCAGCTCAGCCTTGAAGACGTCCCTCTATTTGGTAGTTTCGGCCCCATGATCTTTTTCAAAGGCCAACTTCTCTTGCATTCGGTGTTAACTCAGCCCGGACAAGCTAAAGCTCACGCTAACTACCTTGCAATTCTCCTAGTGCCTTTGTTAGTTCTTTTAGAGTCGTCTTGCTGGCACCTTCTAGGTCTGAAACTTGTCCTTACAAGGAGTCGATTTCAAGTTGGGCCTTCGCCATGGCTTCCTATAAGCCAACAATTATACGGATATGGTTCTTAGTGCAAGCAAGCCACTCAAACATTCCAACCATAGCCTTTGTTAAGTCATGGCACACCTAATATTCAAGAAGAGGAGTCTTGATCTTTTCCATACTAGTCGTATTAGTAGGGGTGCAAAAAATTTTGACCGCAGTAACCACAACCTTTTGGTGTAAAAGAAATAATGAGGTTTTTTTGAAGCAGCCGCACGAGGACCAGAAGAAGGTGGAGCAGTGAGGGCAGTGGTAGTAGTGAAATTGTCGGAGTTAGAGGCACAAAAGGGGATGAAACTTCGGGAACAACTGAAGAAGGGATCGAGGTTAGAAGATCCCTAATTATGACACCGGTAAGAGGCCGAACATGAATTACCACTCGAGAAGCCTTTTTAACCAAAATTTTCTTCCTCTTGGGATCATCAAAACTTTGGGTTGCACGCTTCTTGGTCACACGAACTAGAGAATGAGCCTTGCTTGCAAAGCGATCCATTATCCTGACACTCGAATTCAGAAAGGCTTCTTCCGGATGAACTGAGACAGTTACCTCAACCTCTTTTCCCCTTAGGCTAAAAACCCTTTTATAACTGGGATTGGAGGAGAGTCACCTTTGTCCAGGTTGTAGCCTAGGCTGTAATCCTTTTGATCAATAGAATGCCAACAGGTCTCCCAAGAAACCTAGGGTCGAGAACTTCAATTATGGGCCTTTCAGCCTTCTACCTACTCAGATCTAAGAGTCAGCTCTAGTTTTGATGTTTCACAGCGTACGCTCACTTTAATTCAACTTTGTTGTACTCACTTGAGTGCGGCCCAGGATTCGCGTTCTCACTTGCAAAAAATGTAAAAAGTCATAACAGAACAACGAGATATAGAAAAAGCAGGACATAGTTAAAATTGAACACTTACAAGCTCCACACCATTTTTCTGGAATAGTATACACAGATCGACTCTCTAGAAGGGAATTTCCAACTCCTCCTAATCTCAAGAGTATACCGGTCCTAACCTTTCTCTCATTGGGGAAGGTTTTGTATCATGGCTTCTTTACAAGGAGAAATATAATAACATCCACTACTCATCTTCTTAATGATATGCGAGGCTCTAAACTCATTGAACACTAGATATAAGTTATGGATACTAGTGAGGGCTAGAAATCCCATGAGAATCCTATAGTCACTTGGGGTTAATTGGCTCGGTATATTGTGAAAGAAAGCAAAGAATTGGTGGAGGAAGCAAACAATGGGAAACTTGAATCCTAAGGCGATTACTAATGGATGGAATTTGACAAACCCACTCCGTAGACACGCAAAGAGAATCTTCACCGCCTAATTCAACGATCACGTCTGTCAAGACCCGAAATCCACCCTGTACGGATCTCCCATCGCGACCGCCACCCTTAGGCCTAGGGACCTTAGGGCGAAGGCTCACATAAGCAGTGGTATCGGATGGCAGTGCGACCTGTGTTTGCGAAAGCGTGAAAACTTTTTCTTTCTTTTCTTTTCTTATTTTAAAATTTCGCACATTCGTCCGGTATTGTCGCTCTTCACATTGGTACACATGATTATACATTCAGAGCATAATAAAAACTTAAAGACTTTATAATTACATTCATATTCAGTTGCCCCATGGGCTTAAACATAACAGTGTACCATCTTACGAATACAAAAGTTACTACTAAGAGTTCATAGTGCTTAACAATCCTTCCAAAAACAACCCGACTTATCATTTTCAAAATTGGTGCTGCCTTCAGTCACCTGAAAGGAGGGATCAGATAAAAATTCGGTAAGCTAATCTAAGCTTGTGAGTAATTCCATTATTTGTCATAGGGTTTCAATTGGCAGTGGTTTAGCACATGAGAGTTTATAAAACAATAGCTACCAATTACTGGTATACTTTGAACACAGAATATATGCATTCCTTAAAACATATAGCTTGAAACAATTATAGTATTCAAGCTAAACTTATACATATAAACTTTAAAACATGTAGTTATGCATAGTGAAAATGAGGGTAAAACCTACTTCCATTTCAAGCATAACATCTTATCACTTTCATTAGTGGAATCCGTTTCGAACCAGACTCCCATTTTACATATACATGAAGATATCTTGTGCCTGGGGGATTAGATCCTGCTACCTGGCAGTTTACAGGTCAATTGAATTTCGAAGAAGCCAAAATCCTATCATGTTACAGGTCAAGTGAGTTCTGAAGAAACCCAAAATCCTATCTATATGCTTATGCATTGTTTATCTTGCATTTAGATACGTTTTCACATGACTATATCAATAGATACTTTTCATAAGTATAAAAAATCATGTTCTTGACTTCATGATAAAATCTTCATATACTTGAAACAAGCAAATTCAAAATATTTAACAAGAATTGCATTTTAACTTAGACATGCTGAAATACATTTTAAGGAAAACTGTTTTGGAAACCAATCACTGTGCATGTCACAATAGGGTTTTAAGAACAGAGCAATTTAAATTGAAATCATGTAAATACTGAATTTGGAATTTAAACACTTCATATCTTTTGAACTTAAAACTTCTTTAAAACCATAGAGTTAAATCTCCACTTCAAATGCAGGGTTACTCACCTTATATGTCTGGGCCAGCTCTATTGAGGTGCCTTCCCCGTGCCTTTTCTTAACCTAAACAATTTATGAAAATTCATAAATCTCACATGAACTCAATCAACTTAAAATCTTTCTTATTCTTAGACTGTGTAAGTCTATTTTTTATAATAGGTTTATCCTTAAGAATTGAACTAACTCAATTTGCTTCATTGTTGACTCCGAGTTCTATTTACTTATACATATATACTATTTATAATAGACATTACCTGCGACGCATGTCATTTAGCGTCTCCGTATTTTCTCACTCTTCTTCCTCTTTTTTTTTTTTTTCCTTTAATTTTTCCTCAGCAAGTCTTCTTGCCCCAGCTTCTTTCATGTGTCGCCCCATTGGAACTATAGGGGCTTTGTATATGAATGGCATGATAGAGACGATTTGGCTTGTCTTGGCTATCCTTATCTTTTGGTGGATTACCTTATGTTGCCATAAGAGTTCATCCATGAAGTCTTGTTGCGTTTTGTCCATTATAATTTACTTGTACTTTAACCTAAAACACTTTTAAACGTGTTAGGAATTAATTTCATTTTAAACTATACTCTTCTGGTAGCTCCATTAATTTTAAGTTTAATTTATTTACTTCACATGTTTACGTGTCGTGTCTTTCCATGTTTTATTTCAAAATACGAACCCTTCTACTTAGTTCAGTATATAGGGCAACGTTCTAGTTTATAGCCACCTGACTTATGCTATTCATCAAATTTTATGTCTCCTCATTTTAAGCACTTCTTTTGGTCAAATATACTCTACCATTGAGTGCGGAACGTCGAAGAAAGTCAATTTAGACCCTCTCTAGTTTCAATTTGGCTTTAGGGGTACTAGGGGTAAAATGGTAATTTTATCCTTTTACGTGTCTTTATTTTTTTTTCGAAGTCTCGTCTCATAAAACGGATCTCACCATTGGTCTCAGAAGGTCCAAAATAGTAAGAATACACTAATAACTTGTCCCATTTGGACACTGGACCATTTCGTCATTATTTATTTTTATTTAATGAAAATTATACGTAATATATATATATATATATATTTTTGTGAGAATAATTGGCACGGGATTGTCTTGTCCAAAACGGTTCGCACGCGTCCATTTCTCCTCTTGGTTCCCTGTTCGAGTCCCAAGGTGCGCAACACCTTTTTATTTTCTTTATTTTTCTTTTTCTATTATATATATATATATATATTTGCCCTAATATATAACACGGGCTTGCCTGGCTTAGTGGTAAGGAAGGGGGGTTGGGTTTATGAGATCGGGCGTTCGAACCTCAAGGGCTACAGCCCCTTTATTTTTCCTGATTTTCTTTGGCCAAACAGTATATAAGCGATTTAAATCAGGATAAGATATTCTATCCGTGCGTAGGTCATTTAATTTAGGCCCAAACCTTGTAAGCAAACACGACCAATTCTTGATTTTAAAACATAAAATTCTTAAACCCAAAACGACGTCGCCCCACTTATGCGGTGGTCACCCTCCTTATTAACATGTGTCCGAGTCAACATGCTTAACTTGAAACGAGTTGGCGAGTTGACTCATCGTCGTCCCCATCAATCCAACCACTATAGCCCTAAACCCCAAACTCTATTTCTTTCAATTTCGTGAAGTTTGGCTCAATCAAACCTTTCTATTTTTACTCCTAATTATCCTTGAGACAATATGGATCATTTTGGCATTCATTTGAGAGCTTAAATAGAGCTCAACAGTGGTTTCAAAACTTATATCTTCTACGGTTTCTTGGCTAGTATATGGCCATTCCTCCATGAAAGTTCATGGGTTTTGGCTTATTTTGATCCCCTGATCATGGAGGTTCATTTTTCATTCCTTGGGGTTAGTTTAAACGTGGGGTTGAGAGGTTGGGTTTTAAACCCGAACCTGCAACACCAATTTTTAGGGCCTTTACTTGGTCTTCTTGATCGCGTACTAGGGTTTTTAACACCCTCTTGGGGTCTAGTCAAGGTCTCAATACACTAAACATGGTTTGGCTCTCATGACTTCAGACCTGCTTTAAGCAAGGTCCATTCATGGCTGCTCTTTCTGGGTTTGATGTTTTAGACTATTTTCACGGTCAAATTTCATGCTTGTTTGAGTTTAAATATATTCTAAACATCAAATATGCATAACAAAGCTTAAACTACTTACATACATGCAAAATATCTTAGAGAGAGAAAATACGGGTTATATATTCTCTCACTTTTTTCTCTCGATTTCCTTTTCCTCTTTCCTTCTGAATTCTTTCTTCCTTCTTCTTGCTTCTTTTTCTTTTGATTTCTTTCTTAAGGAGCAAGCATGCAGTGCATGCACCTGCTCTTATAGCCATTCCACTGCCCCCTTTCTCTTCCAATCTCTCTCTCTCTCTATGACCTCATGAGCCTCCAACCCTCACCTCTCATCAATTCTTTTCCAATCCCATTTAATTTTACTTTTCAATTTTTTAGCTTTTCTTTTAATTTTGTTGATATTTTGTAAGTTATATGTATATTTTATGTTCACACACACTAACACACACTTGCACACACACACACACATATCTGCCGACACTCACACATACTGATTTATTATTTTGCACGCACATGATATATCTACATGTATATTCGTATACATATATATATATATATTTCTTTCCATGTGTATATATATATATACATACTTTAAATCATATACACCCAACACACGCTTAGTGTGTGTATCTTTTCTTATTATTATACATATTATAATCATATGTGTACATTACACACATACTTTAATGTATATAGATACATAATGAGTTTGGTACTTTTCGACTCTAGGTCTATTTGTAGTTAATTTTTAACTATGATTCATTACCTCGTAATACGTGTCATACAACTCGATATTTTGGGTCAGGGTGTTACATTCTCCCCTTCTTATTAGAGTTTTGTCCTCAAAACTCGAATGTTCTTTATTTCAAGAGTTCTAATCTCTTCCCTTTATCATATTCGTGTGTCTAGTAGTTGAATTTAAACGACAAGCATATATTTGACAGAAGCTTAAGTATTAGACCGTGTACCCAGTTGACCTTTAGAGGTTAGTGCAGCTTTAGAAAATATATTGAAAACTCGCCCGTACCTTGTAGGTTCCTAACTTCCCCCAAGTTTCTCAACAGTCTAAGCCTGTGGCGTCGCCGATGAAGCTACTGCAGTAGGCTTTCCAGTAGTTGAACTCCACTTTGGGCAATCCTTAATACGATGCCCAGATAGTCCACACTTATAGCAAACTCTCGTACCTTGCCGACAAGGTGCAAAATGTCTTTTCTGGCAAGTAGGGCATACAAGAGTCTCTACTGTCTTCTGACTAGTATTACCCTCTTCGTTGACAGAAGTCATACTTTTGACTTCTGTTCTTGCTTTCTTCATCTGCTGAGGAGTGGGGCTAATCTATTTCTTGTCCTTCTTCCAAGATAGGGTAACCCTAGCTCTCTCAAAGATCTTGGCACGATTTAGTACAACATTATACGTAGGGAGCTCGAAGGGCTCAAGTCTATATTTGATACCATCTCTGAGGCCACTCTCAAATTTCCTAGCCTTCAGATCCTCGGTCATGATGATGTGGGGTGAGTAGTGGGCTAGTTTCATGAATTTAGCCTCGTACTCTACCACTGTTATAGTGCCTTGGGTTAGAGTAGCAAACTCTGCTATCTTTTGGTTCTTCAGCGACCTTGGAAAGTGTTTATCATAAAATACTTCCAAAAATCTTTCCTAAGTCATAGGTGGCTCTCTCTCCTTTCCAGAAGCCACCACCCATATACTGCATCCTTAAAAGTGAAGGTAGCATAGGAGACTTTTTGTTCCTTGGTGTAAGGAAAAACTGTAAATATGCGTTCCATTTCTTGGACCCATGCCTCGGCGTTGATCATAGTGTCTAATCCGTCAAACCTAAGAGGCTTGAAACCCTGAATCACTTTATAACTTGATGTGTTCATTGCTTCAGCAGGTTGTCCCTGATTTTGTGGCAATCTGGGATTCTACACTTGTTGAGGTGCTCTGCCTTAAGCTTGAACACCAATCATAGTTTGAGCCATTGTTTCCAGAATGTGCTCAACTCGATCCAGTCTGTCCTCGGGATCTCTTGCATTTCTTCTCGTGTTTACCATTTTAGCTAAAAACACACATCTATTAGTTTTTCATCACGTATTTATTACTTAAGATTTTCATTTACTTATTTCATGTTTTCAAGGTTTAATATTTTATTTTCCTTGATGCTCGTAGTGGTTTTATAGTCCACATTTACTTTTCATTTCGTTTTACTACTTTTATTTAACTACGAGTCCCATACCCCGCCTTATCATTGAATACGTACTTCTAATTACTTACTTACTCTAGTGCAGGTCCCATACCCTGCCTTTACGTTACGTCACATACTTCACATATCTACTTCATATAATGCAGGTCCCATACCCCGCCTTCTTATAAATCATATACTTCACATAATCATTTCATGTAATGCGGGTCCCATACCTCGCCTTTACTTCTAGTCACATACTTCACATGTTTTAGGTAGCCTAGAATCTACCTAACTCATAGTTCTGTTTCTAATACTTCTCATGTCACTAAGTTTGTTCAAGTCAACCTAGTGCTCTCATACCATGTTGTCACGACCCGAAACCCACCTTGTGCAGTCTCGCATCGCGACCGCCACCCTTAGGCCCGGGGACCTTAGGGCAAAGGCTCACATAAGTAGCGGTATCGGATGGCAGTGCAACCTATGTTTGCAGAAGCTTGAAAACTTTTTCTTTCTTTCTTTTCTTATTTTAAAATTTCGCACATCTATCTGGTATTGCCGCTTTTCACATTAGTACACATGATTATACATTCAGAGCATAATAAAAACTTAAAGACTTTATAATTACATTCATATTCAGTTGCCCCGTGGGCTTAAACATAACAGTGTACCATCTTACAAATACAAAATTTACAACTAAGAGTTCATAGTGCTTAACAATCCTTCCAAAAACAACCCGACTTATCATCTTCAAAATTGGTGCTGCCTTGAGTCACCTGAAAGGGGGGACCGGATAAAAATTCGGTAAGCTAATCTAAGCTTGTGAGTAATTTTAGTATTTGTCATGGGGTTTCAATTGGCAGTAGTTTAGCACATGAGAGTTTATAAAACAATCGCTACCAATTGCTCATATACTTTGAACACAGAATATATGCATTCCTTAAAACATATAGCTTAAAACAATTATAGTATTCAAGCTAAACTTATACATATAAACTTCAAAACATGTAGATATGCATAGTAAAAATGAGGGTAAAACCTATTTCCATTTTCAAGCATAACATCTTATCACTTTCATTAGTGGAATCCGTTTCGAACCAAACTCTCATTTTACGTATACATGAAGATATCTTGTGCCTGGGGGTTTAGATCCTGCTACCTGGTAGTTTACAGGCCAATTGAATTTCGAAGAAGCCAAAATCCTGTCATGTTACAAGTCAAGTGAGTTCTGAAGAAACCCAAAATCCTGTCTGTGTGCTTGTGCACTGTTTATCTTGCATTTAAATACGTTTTCACATTACTGTGTCAATAGATACTTTTCATGAGTATAAAACATCATGTTCTTGACTTCATGATAAAATCTTCGTATACTTGAAATAAGCAAATGCAAAATATTTAACAAGAATTGCATTTTAACTTAGACATGCTGAAATACATTTTAAGGAAAACTGTTTTGGAAACCAATCACTGAGCATGTCACAATGGGGTTTTAAGAACAGAGCAATTTAAACTGAAATCATGTAAATACTTAATTTGGAATTCAAACACTTCATATCTTTTGAACTTAAAACTTCTTTAAATCCATGGAGTTAAATCTCCACTTGAAATGTAGGGTTACTCACCTTATATGTCTGGGCTAGCTCTATTGAGGTGCCTTTCCCTTGCCTTTTCTTAACCTAAACAATTTATAAAAATTCATAAATCTCACATGTACTCAATCAACTTAAAATCTTTCTTATTCTTAGACTGTGTAAGTCCACTTTTTATAATTGGTTTATCTTTAAGAATTGAACTAACTCAATTTGCTTCATTGTTGACTTCGAGTTCTATTTGCTTATACATATATACTTATTTATAATAGACATTACCTGCGACGCATGCCATTTGGTGTCTCCGTATTTTCTCGCTCTTCTTCCTCTTTTTCTTCCTTTAATTTTTCCTCTACAAGTCTCCTTGCCGCAGCTTCTTTCATGTGTCACCCCATTGGAACTATAGGGGCTTTGTATATGAATGGCATGATAGAGATGATTTGGCTTGTCTTGGCTATCCTTATCTTTTGGCAGATTACCTTATGTTGCCATAAGAGTTCATCTATGAAGTCTTATTGCGTTTTGTCCATTATAATTTACTTGTACTTTAACCTAAAACACAATTTAACGTGTTAGGAATTAATTTCATTTCAAACTATACTCTTTTGGTAGCTCTATTAATTTTAAGTTTGATTTATTTACTTCATATGTTTACGTGTCGTGTCTTTCCGTGTTTTATCTCAAAATACGAACCCTTCTACTTAGTTCAGTACAAAGGGCAACGTTCTAGTTTACAGCCACCTGACTTATGCTATTCATCAAATTTTACGTCTCCTCATTTTAAGCACTTCTTTTGGTCAAATAGACTCTACCATTGAGTACGGAACGTCGAATAGACTCTACCATTTTAAGCACTTTTATCCGCGTGTAGGTCATTTAATTTAGGCCCAAACCTTGTAACTAAACACGCCCAATTCTTGATTTTAAAACATAAAATTCTTAAACCCAAAACGACGTCGCCCCACTTATGCGGTGGTCACCCTTTTTATTAACACGTGTCCGAGTCAACACGCTTAACTTGAAATGAGTTGGCGAGTTGACTCATCGTCGGCCCCATCAATCCAACCACTATAGCCCTAAACCCCAAACTCTATTTCTTTCAATTTCGTGAAGTTTGGCTCAATTAAACCTTTTTGTTTTTATTCCTAATTATCCCTAAGACAATATGGATCATTTTGGCATTCATTTGAGAGCTTGAATAGAGCTCAACAGTTGGTTTCAAAACTTATATCTCCTACGGTTTCTTGGCTAGTATATGGCCATTCCTCCATGAAACTTCATGGGGTTTGGCTTATTGTGATCCCCTGATCATAGAGGTTCATTTTTCATTCCTTGGGGTTAGTTTAAACGTGGGGTTGGGAGGTTGGGTTTTAAACCCGAACCTACAACACCAATTTTTAGGGCCTTTACTTGGTCTTCTGGATCGCATACTAGGGTTTTTAACACCCTCTTGGAGTCTAGTCGAGGTCTCAGTACACTAAACATAGTTTGGCTCGCATGACTTCAGACCTGCTTCAAGCAAGGTCCATTCATGGCTGCTCTTTTTGGGTTTGATGTTTTAGACTGTTTTCATGGTCAAATTTCATGCTTGTTTTAGTTTAAACATATTCTAAACATCAAATATGCATAACAAAGCTTAAACTACTTACATACATGCAAAATATCTTAGAGAGAGAAAATACAGTTTATATATTCTCTCACCTTTTTCTCTCGATTTCTTTCTCCTCTTTCCTTCTGAATTCTTTCTTCCTTCTTCTTGCTTCCTTTTCTTTTGATTTCTTTCTTAAGGAGCAAGCATGCAGTGCATGCACCTGCTCTTATAGCCATTCCACCACGTCCTCTCTCTCTCTCTCTTCCAATCTCTCTCGCTTTCTCTTTCTATGACTTCATGAGCCTCCAAACCTCACCTCTCATCAATTCCTTTCCAATCCTATTTAATTCTACTTTTCAATTTTTCAGCTTTTCATTTAATTTTGTTGATATTTTGTAAGTTATATGTATATTTTATGGTCATACACACTAACACACACTTGCACACACACATCAGCTGACACTCACACACATTGATTTACTGTTTTGCACACACATAATATATCTACATGTATATTCATATACATATATATATATATTTGTTTCCATGTGTCTATATATATATATACGTACTTTAAATCATATACACCCAACACACACTTAGTGTGTATATCTTTTCTTATTATTATACATATTATAATCATATGTATACATTATACACATACCTTAATGCAGATAGATACATAATTAATTTGGTACTCTTCGACTCTAGGTCTATTTGTAGTTAATTTTTAACTATGATTCATTACCTCGTAATGTGTGCCATATGACCCGATATTTTGGGTCAGGGTGTTACAATGTCTGTTGGAAAGGCTTCATGATACTTGGATATAAACCCAACCAAGTCACTATCATCCTTAATTCTGGGAAGTGGGGGAAAGAAATGTGAGGGATCACGAGAAAAAAAACCCATTGTACTCTCAAGGGAACCACATTAGAAGAACATTTTATATCTCCTCCTTCACTATTTCTTTCATCAATTCTAATGGGCGAAAATCGCTCTACCTTGCTCGATATCTCAAGAATCTCGAGATAAAAGAAGAAGAAAATGAGAAAGAAAATCAAAAGAGAAGAAAGGGACTTGTAAAAATTCTTGAAGCAAAGAGGATTTATATACCAAGAAGTTAAAAAATGCCTTCACAATGAGGTTTTAGAGGCCATGATAGGCGGGAAATTTGAAACGTCCTTCTGCACTTGCAAAAAGATGTGACAAGATATGCGTAAAATGGCGGAAACAAGATATCGTATTATTTAATGGTGTTGGGTCCAGCAAGAAAGCTTCCCCAAAACAACACATGGATGCCTCTAACCAAATTTTAACTTTCAAACTCGAACCAAGTAGCTTCCGAGCTGAAGGTTTTAGGACTCGAAGTTTTCAGGCTCAAAGCCTCTGTCTTGAAAGCCTAAACATAATTGTCCCAATAGAACACTCACCTCGACGAAGTCATTATCCTCCCTACCTCTTCAACAAAGGTGATGAGGATATGCGACATCTATATGGGCATAAAATCACCTAACGAACTCGGTTATAACACATGTCATAGAAGGGAGTTAATTGACCAAATTACCATTGTCTAGGTAAATGGCGGTGAATAGCATGAGTACTTCTTGAACAGACGTACTGGGCTGCCCATCATTGGGAATACCATGACACATCCAGTCCATGAACCCATCAAACTCAGGATTGATTAATGGGCATGCTAGTTGACCAAGTCCATCTGTATTGGACTAACTCTATTGTATTTGAATAACTCGAGAGGGATAGGATCCCAATCACTAAGAAATTAGGGGACATTACCTCCATACATGGTGCCATCTGTGGCACAATATCCTCCTAAAATAAGAAAATCTACTAAAATCAAGGGAGCCATGTCTACACGATCAACAACTATTTAAACAACAGACCTTTTATCCAAAAGGTACGCCAACTCTAGTATTAGTCCTCCTGCTTCCTTCAAGCATTACAAACAAAAATTTGCTAACTTAATCGTCGAAGCACCCTTCGCAGACATCACATCGGTGCTCTCTAACCAACTCTAATGATCTTTTTCTCTTACCTTATAGGAGGACATTCATTTGTGGAGATTTTTACCCCTCAGAATCGATTTTAATTTTTTTCCCTTTTGGTAAGTATCTTTTAGTAACATAGTAATTCACATTTATTCCTAACAAATATGAGACTAAGGGATTCATTTTTCCAAAAATCAAATAACTTAATGGAAGTGATCTTGACCTGATCTAATTTGAAGAATTCTCAAAATACTTTTTAGTTACATGTTCCTAAAAAATAAAAGATTAAGAAGTTGATTTTTTTTTTCTAAAAATTAGATAACTTAAAATTTGAAAAATTCTCAAACCACCTCTTTGAGTTTGAAACTTTCGAGTTCATTGTGGGAATACATGAGCAAATTGCCCAAAGTAAAGGAAGAAAAGGTTAATGTTGTTGCAAATCATAAACAGTTAATCAGTTGAGATATGTTTTTGTTTTCATTATTTTTGTTTTTTTATTTATTATGTTTCAAGAATAGAAACGGTAAAATTTTTGAAAACATGTTCATTTCGAGGATATTTTTTTTTAAGATTTTCAAAAAAAAAAGTTTAGTAATTTTCTTACAAATTGGGTGTCTTCCTTTGTTTTTTCAAAAATAATTTTTTTAAAATGTCACCTATTTTTGATAGTGTTTTTAATTTTTTTCGTTAATTGAGAAAAAAATTAAAATATAATCTAATGGGTAGGAACACTTGAATTTTTTAACTGGGACTAACCCGATTGATAACTCATGACTTCTCTTAAGGGGGGGTCATGAGTTTTGTGAGGGAAAAATGCTCCACAGATGAGTGTCTACCTACAAGAAAGGGAAAAAGGCTATCAGAGCCCCGTCAGAGGGTACTGGTGTGGTGTCGGTTAAGGAGTTTCCGATGGTTAAGTTAACGTGATGCTAGTTTGAGAATATGGATGAAGCAAGAAGACAAATACCAAATTTGGCATACCTTGGAATCATGGCTTTCTGTGTTTAAGTAGGAAGAGGTGACCTAGGGATGACTCCCTTAATCTCAACTAATTCTCCTATAGTGGGAGAGTATCATGCTATGATTGGCGTCGTGTATGGGATTTCGCTCATTGATTTGTTGAGGGATTGAAATCCCACTCAATCAACCTATGTTTAATAGGTTAAAATTGATTAACTCTACTCTCGGTTCCAAGTGTTACCAGTGAGTTGACTAATTTATTTGTGATGAGAAGAATGGCACAAAGGTTCTGCCCGGGCTCTTTTGCTGCGACTATGTCTGTTGACTACTCTACTAGGGTAATTTTTCCATTTAGCTTTGATTTATGCCAAATGTCACCCTTAAACGTATGGGTTGATTTTATGCCCATAAAAATGCCCCCTATCTTTGTCACTTCTACCGATGTAGTATGAAGGATAGTACTTTCACCCGAGTGGATATTAGAGGTGATCTTTGTTTGGGACTTTTCCTTAACCGGAGGTTGTAAAAGTTTGGGTACTCTACTATATCCAGAACGACCGAGATCGGGGCTCTTTGGTCCGGGTAATGAAATGTTTCTTGGCTGAGAGGAGCCCACATGTAGCCTTCAGAGAATCTTTCTTGTCTGACACGGTCTCATTTAATGAGACGTGTTCTTCGACTGTTACCTTTTTAAGCATATCTTTTCATGGTCTGTTGCACGTGCGGATGTCCCGACTTTCCCACCTATTTTTACTTATAAAGCTTTCTTGCAAGAGTCTCTTTCCAATTTATTCGCCACAACTGCCATACTTTGAGTTCATCTATTCCTAATCCCTTCATGATGTCAAGTGGGTCTCTGGTAAGAGTTAATGATGATGAAGGTAACGGCGGTGACAGGAGTATAACTGTTAGACGTCGTTGCCCAAGAGGTTACTGCTGATGCTTCTTTTCGTGATCCATCTCGCTTTGATCTTCCCTTGCCTAAGATCAAAGACGATGGTGATCTAACGACTTTCATCCCCATATATCAAGATGTATTCCCTAAAGAATGTGATTGTCAACCTAAGGCGGTGAAGAATCATCTGGAGTTCTATATAGTCAGTGAGGGTTTTTATCAAATTTCATCCTATAGTGATTGCATTAGGGTTAAAGTTCCCTATTGCTAGTTTCTATCAACAATTATTTGAGTTTTTTCACATTACCCCAAGTTAGCTGACTCCTAGCGGCTATAGAATCCTCATGGGTTTTCAATCCCTTGCTTGTATTCATAAATTGCGGCTGGGGTTTACCGAATTTAGGGCTTCCCATATTATTAAATGGATGTGAAATGGTTGTTACTATATTTCCCCTTGCAACACTATTTTGATTCAGAATTTCCCCTAATGTGAGAAGGGTTTGGGCAAGTGCTCCTTAGAGACCAGTAAGGCCTGGCAGTTCCCTCCTAGAGAGTCTATGTTTATTGTTCCAGACTCTTGGTGTGGAGTATGCATTGGTAAGACTGACTAATATCATGTCTACACCACATGAATATAATGGAGTTGAGTTATCTTGCACCTTCGTTATAGAGGATCGCGATTAGGAGTCATTTTCTCGATCCAAATAGACAGTGGATTGAGGCTATAAGGGGTTCCTATTGGTATTCCTACCAGTCAATAAGAGTATAGCCCAGGTTATAGCTCGGACAGAGGCGATCCTCTATGGGTGCCAGTGAAGAGAAGGATTTTTTATGCGGACGATAGGGAGACAAAAGTAACAGTGATGCTACAACCCGAAGAAGCTCCTCCAAGCTCATTTGTTACGATAGTTGAGCGATTTTCAAGTTTAGTACCCCCTTTGACTGGAGTTTTCAAGAAGCATGCATCGTAGGGTTCTGATGATCCCAAGGGAAAAAAGATGATGACCAAGATAGCTTCCCATGTGGCAATTGTCTCACGACCCCTTATTGGGGTGGTATTCCGAGAACCCGAGGTTAACCCTCATTCTTCGCTTCCTTCTAGGCCCGTCTATCTTTTTGTGCATTCTTTTCCGACCTCTAGTGTTCCTACTACAACGGACTAAAATCCCGTCATCTTCTAGGACTCGTCCCTCTGCCCCTAGGCAGCTTCCTTCTTTTCTATCAAACTAAAAGGTGACAGTTGTTGTAGTCCGGATCTTCTGAACTCCTACTGATACGGCTAAACTGGTAGGGATTGGATCTCCTTTCTTGAAGTACCTGGTTTGCCATGACTTGATGAAGGCTATGGTGGTTTTGTCCGAGTGGCTGTCTTGCTATGAGGGTCATGCACGTGTGGTAACCAGTTTGCAAAAAACTTTGGCACAAGCTTGACTTGAGATCGGTTCCTTGCGTGAATAGGTCTCCGGGCTAGATAAATCAAACCAGTTTATCTAAGATGATTTGTGAAAGGCTCGAGAGGACTTGTAAGGAAGTCGGGAAGAACTTTACGATTCCCACACCCTATTGCAGTCGTTCTCAAGAGGAGACCATCTTCGAGAGGTATAATAGTACCTAGACTCGGCAGAGAGAGGGATGCACTAAAAGCTACCTTAGAGAAGAAAGATTCATGAGTTTGAGGCTTCCTATTCTGCCTTGGTTGAGAGGATCTAGGGGGAGTATCAAGACCAAGTCCTCAAGCTCCGAAAAGAGGCCTATTAGATGAGTTATGAGGATGCTCAGGTTGGACGACCTTTTACTTTCCCTTATGTGGATGTGAAGATTGTGACAGTCAGTGAAACTGTTAAAGAACAAGCTCTCTTGGCAGAAGAACATTCATCTTGCTACAGTTACTAGGACTAATGTAGAGTTAGTTGTTCACTCCGTTGATTGGTTGTAGATTAGATAATCATTATTCTTCTCTTTTTTTTTTTTTTTTGGTGAAACTTTTGTAATTTGAACTTATTAATGAACTGTTATTTTCATAATTCTTGGGTCTCAAAACTAGGATAGATCTTACATATTTTTGAGAATGTTTGCATTGAATGTTTGACGTCTAGAAGTAGATTTATAGTCTCAAATTTTTGTCTGTGAGGATTTTGCAAGATTTTTGGCATTCGGACTCATTGCCCTCCAAAATCTCACCTCTTTTGAACTTTAAGACTATCTTATACTTACAACCGAAGAGACAAATATGGTCATACTTCTGTCATTGTGAAGTACGATGGTTAGAGAAGACTTTAACAGTTCCTTAGGTCAGACCTAATTGAATTTCAGAATTCCTTTTAAGAGTGGACTCTTGTGTACATACTTAAGGGCAGACCCTAGCTATGTCATTTTCGAGAGATTTTTCTCGTTTTTGCCACAGATGACTCATAGCAATGCTAAAATGGATTTTAGCTTTTGTCCCAAGCTGGAGCCCAGATGTGTAACCCTACCCTAGGTCGGAGCCTACGGAGCCCAAGCCTGGAGCATGAAGGGTAGTTTTTGCCTCAGGCCAGAGCCCGAAGAGATGATTTTGAGGATGGATCCTCATAAATCTCATTCGTTCTTTTTGTACCAGGGTAACATTTTAAGAGCAGTTTCTTGTTATTTCTCTACTCGAGGGCCTTTGAATAAGGAAAGGTGTTTTCCCTACCCATTCTCCTTTTTATTATAAGTGGGTACAAGGCACATGGAAACTTCAATTACTAGGGCAAGGCACGTGGCAGTTTCAAAAAGACCATTAGCTTTTAGCTTTCTAAGGTTATTAGTTTTGAAACTTGCACGTTGAACACCATTGAACACAAACGTTTACTTCAAACTTAAGGTAGCAGTGCACAGGTTGGTATTTCCCCCACATTCCCTAGGTTTTATTCTCAACTATAGGGAATGCATCTTCTACCAAGAATAACTCTCATTAATAAGGTAGTTGAATTGTGAAAATCGTAACCAATTCGTCTTTTGGCATTCTGGCCGTTAGTCCTCGTTTTGATTAAATAGTGAGGATTGCTTTCTATATCATTATAAATAGATGAGCTCCCTTCGTTTAAGCATTCCAAGTTCCACAAGCTCTTGGAAATTAGTCAGTAGACATTTTCAACTAACATGAGGGAAACCCATCATAAGATGGTCAGAGTAGAGATGTATGGAGGACTGTGCCAGCCGATCTAGTTGCATATCCCTTCTTCTTCAAGTTGCTCGCTTCTAATAATCTCTGATAGGTTAGGTTAAGATTTTTCGAGGAACTTGGACCCCTTCTAAGCCTTTTCCCATCAGGTTCCTCTTTCACAAGTTCCCTTAATATCCTAAAGAACTCTAGTGAAGAGCTCAAAGTGAAGAGATGCTAGTTGAGCTGAAGACTGCTGAAGGGTCCAGGCTAGACATATACGTGTTTATTTATTTTTTGTTGAATCCTATTGTAAAGAATCATTCTAATCTCTTCCAAGGTATAACAAAATTGATTGCTTTGCTTTATTTATTATATTCATAATTAAAAGGAAATAAAAAAATAAAACAAATTAGGCGCTCTGGTAAGAGCAGTTGCACCATTTCTTAAACAAAATACTTATTTAGATTTGCCACATTCTATGGCTTTGGAAATTATTGACTGACTATGGTCTCTAATGTATATGAACCTTTGCCTCAACTCCCGATCACCTTGTATGGTCTTTCCTAGTTCAGGTTTAGTTTTCTTACTTCGACTGGTTGCGTATTAGCAGGGAATACCCTTCGCAAGACTAAATCCTTAATTTGAAAAGTTCGTACCTTTACTTTACTATTGAAGTAATTGTTCAGCTTCTAGTGTTAGGTGGCTAACCAAATTTGGGCTTGCTCTTTATTCTCTTCTTGTAAGTCCAAATTCAGGTGAAGTAATTTGTCGTTTAACTCTGGAATGGTCGTTTTTGCTCGAAGAGTTAGGACAACTACCATAGGGGTATCATGGTTTTACTACCATATGCAAGAAAGAAATGGGTTTCTCTAGTGGGTTGACGTTTTGTAGTCTAATGGGCCTAGTGTATCTTAAGGAGCCCTTCTGTCCTTCTATCTTTGGCATTCTCGAGTTTCTTCTTCAAGTTTTCCAAGATAGTTTTGTTGGAAGCTTCTACTTATCCATTTCCTTCAGGGTAGTATAGTGTAAAGATATGATTCTCCATTTTGAGCTCGAAATAAAAGTGCCCTCTAAGCTCCTTATGAATTGTAATCCGTTGTTCAATACTAAGGATTTTGGTATTCCAAACTTGCATATGATATCAGTTCAAATAAAGTCTTGAACTTGAGATTCCCCAATCTTTGCAAATAGCCTAGCTTCGATCCATTTTGTGAAGTAATCTATTGTGACCAAAAGAAACTTCTTTACCTGGGGGCCATAGGAAGTGGTCCCATAATGTCTAAGCCTCATTACATGAATGGTCAGGGGCTATTGAGAAGAGCAACTCCGTATGCACTAGTGTGTATATTTGACATTGGTCGCATTTATTCACTAGTTATTTTGCATCTACGTACATTCTTGGCAAATAATACATTTAATTTATTGCCTTTTGAGATCGAGATCTACTCCTTGCATGGTTTTCGTAGATCCTTTCATGAATCTCCCTCATGACTTGTTGCGCCTATTCTGGAGTCAAGCACCTCAAGTATGGTCATGAATAAGACTTTTTGGAGAGTTGGTCATTGACTAAGGCATAACATATTACCTTACTCTGGATTTTTCGTGCCTAGAGTTTGTTTGGTGGTAAAACCCTATCTTTCAAATAAGAGGTGATTAGAGTCTGCCAACTCGGAAGTTGGTCGACTTGAGTTACCATTTTTTCTTTTTCTTCCAAACTTGACTTTGGTATGAATTCCATCGGTATCGTCTACCTAAATTGGAATTCCATTGTTGACCCGAGATTGGCTAGTGCATCAGCATGACAATTTTCTTCTCTTGTGAGCTGTTGAATTGTGTGTTACGTAATTGAACTGAATTGTTTTTGAATTTTCTCTCTACAAGTGACCATTATGGGGATATTTGGCTTCATAGTCTCTATTAACCTGATTGGCCACCAATTGTGAATCACAGAAGATATGTAGCTTATTTATTCCCAACTCATTAGCTAGCTTTAGCTTGGACAGAAAGGCTTCATACTCTGCCTTATTGTTTGAAGCCTTAAATCCAAGTGAGATAGCATATTCCATCATTATACATTCTAGGCTAAATAGTACCAGTCCAGCCCCTAATCCTATCTTTCGTAACGAGCCATCCACAAAGAGTTTCCATTGCTACTGAGAGTTTTCTTTTTTGTTTGCTTCTTCATGGTCACTCGGTTAAGCTTATGGTAGTCGATACAAACCCAAAGCAATCCATCCCTATTGTTTACAAAGAGGGTTGGTGCTCCCTAAGGTGATGTTCTAGGACGTATAAAATCCTTATTTAACAATTCCTTAATTTGCACCTTTAACTCCCTTAACTCTGCTACTACCATGCGGTAAGGTGTTATAAAGATCGGTGTCATGCCCGAAAAAAGATCAATGGAAAAATCTATCTCCAGGTGTGGTGGTAACTTATATAGGTCATCTAGAAATACATTTGGGAAGTCTCGCACCACTGGTGGTAGCTCCTCAAGACTCTCACTAACATTGTCTACTACCCAACTCGAGAACATAAGACTAAGCTCGCCCAAATCATACGAGTCCCATATATGTGGAATAGTTCATCTTACTCGATTGTCCAAAAAATGAAAATAGTCACCCTTAGGAGTACAAACGGTCACTCTTTATCGATAATAGTTAATGGTTGCCCGGTAAGTTGACAACCAATCAACACTCAAGATGAGGTTGAATTTGGTCATAATTAAGACAATAAATTTAAAGATAAAACAACAATCAGCCACCTCTATCTCACAAGAGCACAAATCCTCCTAAGTGAAAGTTTGCCTCCTACTAGAGTCTCTACCTGAAAAGGACGATCTAGAAGGTCCATGTTTAACCCCAGAATATGTGCAAATGATGAAGAGATGAAGGAATGTGAAGCACCCATGTCAATTAAAACATTTTGCCCGCGAGTTGAATACCAGAATAGTACCACGCACAACCAAATGACTGACAAATGAGTCAGTTGTGGTAATTGCATACATTCTTCCTTGTGTTTGGCCTGAAGACGGGTCCTAGCGTATTATGCTATGATGTGTAGTTTGACTACATGAGATGAAGGCCTTAGGATTGGCCTAGAGCTTTGGGCTGAGAAAATAGGCACTAGAGAAGGTGGTTGATGGAAACTCTAACTAGACTGGTGGGTCTGAGAAGAATAACAAGACTAGTAACCTAAAGAAATCACGGTCCCCTAAGGTATGGTGTAAGCCCTAATAGTGTGCCCCAACTGGCCACATCGATAACAAATAGGGGTCCTACTCTGTCCTTGTGTTTGCGTCTGGCTTATACTTTATGAGGGTCTTTGGCCCTTGCCCTTTAGCTGTCCTTGTCAATGGGACTGTGTCTGCCTTTTCTGTGGACAATCTGCCTTGCGATGACCTAGCCGGTGACACTGATAACAAATAAGCTCTTTATGTGAATCTTTCCTTGGAGCGAAGAATGATGAGTAAGTTGGTCGGTGAAAAGTCTGGGCCTGTTCCTATGATTGAGCTGCTCCCTCTCTCTGTCTCTTCTTATCCCACCTTTCGGGATAAGAATTGGATCCCGGAACTAGATACCTCAAATCACAGATCCTCTTGGTATCTTCCTTGTTGGCCTCTATTAACAAGGCTCGCTTATAGATCTCCGAAAATACTCGAAACTTGAGAGGAACTATCTTGTTTTGAATTGTAGGCTTAAGTCCCAACTCTAAAGTACGAGGCTAAAGCATAAGATTAGGACTCATACTCGGACATGGTCATATTACCTTGATATAAATAGAGGAACTCTTCTTGTAATGAATCCCTAACAACGGCCGGAAAGAACTTATATAGAAAAGCCTTAGTGAAAACGCGCCACTCCTTAACCATGGTAGGCCCTACTGACTCCCACCAAGTCAAGGCCTGCCCCTAGAATAAAAGGCTAACACAATCAATCTAAAGATCATCCTCTCGGATATGAAGGGTGTCTAAAATTTAGGCAACCTACCTCAACCAATCATCTACAAAAGAGGGCCAGTCCTCTTGAGAACTTGGGAAGATTAAGTTTCTAAAATTCCCTCACAATGGTTATAACTGGGCCTCATCTTTGTTAACCTGTTGGAATTGCCTCATGAACTCCATCATACCACAGGCAATTTCAGCCCTATCTACTTAGACGCTTTGAACTTGTAGTTGAGGTTCGGGAATGAGAACCTCCTTTTGGCCTTGCCTTACTGGTTCTCCTTAAAACGATAATGGAGGATTGGGAATATGTATTTCTTGTAACATCTTGACCTAATTACTATATAATTAGGGATGGTTAGTAGGCTTTAAAAGAACATTAGTGTATAATTAGATTCTGACAATAATGTCGCAATGATAATCCTTGAGTGAATTAAGATAGAAGAAATGGATATGGAAAACGATGACGAAATTAATAAAGAAATTGATGCTGTACTTTTTGACTCGCAATAAGTGTGGGCTCCGTGACCTGTAGAACACTCAGAAAGATGATCAGAGGACCACCGGATTGGCTCTGGCGGTAGCCGCTCCGATGCTTAAGTAAGTAAACTGAATTGAAAGACTGTATTGAAAGCCAAAGAATGAGCATAAAAATAAAGCGTACCTTTAGGGTTTGATTTATAGGTCGTGACCTTCCTAAGTTGATTAGGATTCGATGCCATGAATATAGGGATTTGACCATCGGAGATTGCAGTTACCTTGTGGAGTATTTGAGTCGTAGATGGAGATAATCATAGATAGTAGTTTCCTTGTTGTAGACTGTTTCTGTGTTGAAGACTGTTTCCTTATTCCTCGCTTGGTAGCTTGTTAAGGAAACCATAAGGTCGGAACCATATGAAATATTGAGTGAATATTGCCCAGAACATAAGGTCTGGAGGATATGTGCATGAGAATGCCTCGGAGGCTCTACCTGCACAGTATGACCGAGTTTATCGGCTCTGTATGATATATATATATATATATATATATGAGATTGCCCTGAAGGCTGTGGCTGCTCTGCATGATCGAGATTATCAGCTCTGTAAGCCACGTGTCTCAAGGTGATTGGTGTGTCTGTTTGTGGTATATCAGAAATACAAAAATGTTAAGCCTAAATGTTTAAGCAAGTATCACAACTAATCATTAATTTAACTACATAAAAGAGATATATTCATGAAATGTAAAATACATTAAGTAATTAAGAAATATACAAATTAAATGTATTGAATGAATAACATATTAAATAAAAGTATAGAATCCTCCACTAACACAACAAAAAGAGGAAAAAGAGTAGAAAATTGAGTTGCTGAGTCTTGAACCCAAGACCAAGCAATAAAGGTTCCACTGGGCCACTGGGTGAGACCCAATTCTCTCATGGCTACTTTAATTTTGTTTTGTGGACCAATTGCTAAGCTGATTAGTCTCTGTATCTGTTTTGCAGTCAGGAGTGCGTGGAAGAGACCGGCCGTTTCTCCTGTGCTGCAGGAGCAATACAAGAAGCTTTTACGGCCCCTGCAACCGGGATCATTCCTCCATCATTAACCCTGATAAATTGATGGCTGCCAGAGGGAGTGTTGAGGAGATTGCCAATAATATGATGGCACGGTGGGAGACCGAGCCATCTTCGTTTGTGGCAGTGGGAGAGGCTTCTTCCCCAGTGGTCCCTCCCGTCCAAAAAAGGCGGAGGTTAGTTTCGATCTCCCCTGAGCCCACTGAGGGGGAGAGAGAGGCTCTTGCCCCCATTTCGGTGGTCCCCCCAGCCCCGTCTCGACGAGCGGGCAAGGGGGCGTCATCCTCGGTGGCCCCTAATGCTGCTGATCAGAGGGCCAAGAAGATTTTGAGGGACTTTTGGGCTAAAGGCTCAATCAAACTCAAGCCCCAGAAGTCGGAGAAGCTTCTTGCTGATCTGACTGCTCTTCAGGTTAAGGTGAGTTTGTCGGGCCCTTATCTCTTTTCCCTTTTTTTCCAAGTGTTTTGGCTGGTATTGAACTGTTTACTTTGTACATTACAGACCCTGCATACCCTTTCTGCTCTGGTAGAGGTTTCTCCCCCTTCGGAGGAGTTTGACCAACTCAAGGCTGAGCTGGACGATCTCAGGCTTCAGCTTGCTACTACTCAGTTGGAGGCTCACGACTCTGCAGAGAAGCTGAAGAAGTCTTAGAATTCTTTGATCGTGATGAAGTCAGAGAGGAACCTTGCCGTTGAGTGGGCAAAGAGGTTACAGGCGGAGATGGATGGCATGCAGTATCAATACCGTCAAAAGCTTGACGACGCCGTGGAGCAGGCCTTGATGGATAATGAGGTGGAAATGAGGTCGGAGCTAGAAGGGATGACCAATCGCCTGATTATGTTTGGCTTCAACAACTTCCGATCCCGACTCCTTGCCAAGTTTCCTGACTTTGATGTCTCCTCAATTGTGCCACCTGGATCTGATCCTTCAGAGGCTGTTATTCAGAGTGAAGTGGCTGATGTCCTCCCTGCCGATCCCACTGAAGTGGTCGTACCGACAGAGGTGGTTGATGCTGCTCCTACCGATCCTTCCCCAGTCGTTGACCCTGCCCCTGCTGATCAGGCTTAGGATGTATATTTTGCTATTTTTAACTTCCAATGTAATGAAATATACATTCGTGAATGGAACAGTCTTTTGCTTAATGCTCTTGTCTTCTTCGTTTGTGCGTGACTTGAGTTATACTGCTCTGTAGTGTTTTAACTCGTAGTTGATTGTGGTACTTGTTGCAAATAGCGTTGCTCTGGAGCTTAGTATATACCAGACCAGATTTTCTTCTGTAGGTAGTTGTATTCCGAGCTGCTTTACTTGCGATAAGGCAGTAATTGAAGACTTCTTTTGAAAAATTACGAAGCTGACTGTTCTGAATCTGGAGACTTATAATACTAAGTGGATATCTTGTGATTATAGTTCGGTTGATCAGAACTTCTGCCTCCAGATCTTTAAGACAAGGGTCAGGGTACATTAAAGTTGATGGACCTTCGTTGTATACGTGGCCCATCAGGCGTTAATGACCTGGAGAAACTGTCACGTCTACATATACGTGGATAAGACTAAAAAGTCTATATATTGCGTGCGTGGCTCTGCCTTTTGCTTCTCCTGAGAGGGCGGTTTAATGCGTCATTTATTGCACCACCATCGTTTGGGATTTTAAAGCTAACTCTTCACCTAACCGTTGCGACGTTCCAATTGGGTGGCTCTTGGGCCCCGAAGGCCTATATATATGGAAGAGGAGCGTACGGTTGTGCCCCATCTTCTTACTTTTGCTCTCGGACTGTTTCCCTGTTGGAGAGATTTTAGATGTTTTTCAAAAACTGCCGTTTATCCGGAGATAATTGACGATCTTCAGTCTGAGTTGGGAATGATTAAACTGTGGCCGAGAGTTATCCTTCTTTTTGATTCAGTCTCCAAGAAAGGATTAGAGAAGGCTAAGATCTTCTTGTCCATCTGAGCATCCGGTCGAGATTTCTCCGATGGGAGGTGGGCCCTCCTTGATTCAACCGAGGCATGGAGCACTAGTGATGAAGATGAAGGTGGGATGCCTTCTTCCCTTTGTGTCTTGGCAGAGACCCTTGCTCAAATCGGCTGGGGTATCATGCCTGCTTTGAGGGAGATGAAGGTGAGCTGCCTCATCCCCTTTGTGACTTGGCAGAGACCCTTGCTTCAATCGGTTGGGGTGTCATGCCGATTACAAAAGTGGAGAATGAAAAGTCTCCTGAGGCCCAGAGCCCTCATCATCCGTTGGTACTGAGATCATTGATAGCGATGATGAAATGGCCTGGGTGCTCCTTGATGCAGATTGGGGTTCAGGGTTCCTTCCTTTCAAATGGAGCCGGCGACGGCAGTAATGGAAGTCTGGATCTTGGATCCCTTTCTCATTCAAAGAAGAAAGCCATGATGTCGTAGTATTTGCCTTTGTTGTAGCTTTTGTGTACTTGTTCTATTTCTAGTTTTCTTGTACTGATGTAAACTTTCTGAATCATCAATAAAATTGAGTTCTTTCTCCTCAAAGCTGATGTTTTTTCTGTTTGAATGTGCTCTTCCGGAGTTAAAACACCTTCTTGTGCACTTCTGATGAATAACCCTTCTGTATGTTCTTAAGAGTAGATCAAAGAAATTTGTATGAGACTTTTAGATCTTGAATCGAAGTACTTTAAGCCTGCTCGGTACTATAGTATTTGTTGCTTGTTGGTGCATAAGCCAAATAAACTAAGTATCAAGTCTAAGGTATCCCGATCTAGGAAACTTGGAGATGGACCAAGTACTGAGACTTGTACATTATAGATGGACCAAGTACTGAGACTTGTGCATTAGATGGACCAAGTACTGAGACTTGTGCATTAGATGGACCAAGTATTGAGACTTGTGCATTATAGATGGACCAGGCTCTGAAGGCCTGTGCATTAGAAGATGAACCAAGTACTTAGACTTGTACATTATGGACCAGGCTTTAGAGGCCTGTGCGTTATATATGGACCAAGTACTGAGACTTGTACATTATGGACCAAGCTCTAGAGGCCTGTGCATTATATATGGACCAAGTATTGAGATTTGTACATTATGGACCAGGCTCTAGAGGCCTGTGCATTATATATGGACCAAGTACTGAGACTTGTACATTATGGACCCAGCTCTGGAGGCCTGTGCATTATATATGGACCAAGTACTAAGACTTGTACATGATGGACCAGGCTCTGGAGGCTTGTGCATTATAGATGGACTAAGTACTGAGACTTGTACATTATGGACCAGGCTTTGGAGGCCTGTGCATTATATATGGACCAAGTACGAAGACTTGTACATTATGAACCAGGCTCTGGAGGCCTGTGCATTATATATGGACCAAGTACGAAGACTTGTACATGATGGACCAGGCTCTAGAGGCCTGTGCATTATAGATGGACCAAGTACTAAGACTTGTACATGATGGACCAGGCTCTGGAGGTCTGTGCATTAAAGGATGAACATTTTTTGGAAGTATTAAAAGGAAAGAAACATCTCTTATTGATAATACTTCCGTAAATGTTCTACGTTCCATGGCCTCGGAATAGGCTTCCCAGTCATGTCTTCTAGCCAGTAGGTGGTAGGCCGAACAACCTTCGTCACTCTATAGGGGCCTTCCCAGTTTGGTGACAACTTTCCCATAGTGAGATCTTTGGTGTTTTGAAAGACTCTTCTTAAGACAAAGTCTCCGACTTGAAAGCTGACCGTCTTGAGTCCCACCTTGGATTTGTTGACCATTCTCTGCTGATAGGCTTCCATCCTGATGCTGGCTTGATCTCTTCTTTCTTTAAGCAAATCCAAATTTTCCATCAGCTGCTGGTCATTGGATTCTTGCTCAAAGGCTTCGGTCCTCAGAGTTGGCATACCGATCTCAACCGGGATTACTGCTTCGGTGCCGTAGGCTAATGAGAAAGGAGTTTCAGAGGTAGGGGTTCTTCTGGTTGTTCTGTAGGCCCAAAGAACTCCAGAGAGTTCCTCTGCCCACTTTCCTTTGGCCTGTTCCAACCTTTTTTTTAATCCATCAAGGATCGTTCGGTTGGTGACCTCTGCTTGCCCATTTGCTTGTAGATGGCCTGGAGAAGCAAAGTGTTGCCTGATATTGAGATTTTCATAGAATTTCTTGAAGCCTTTACCAGTGAACTGTGTCCCATTGTCAGAGATAATCACAGGTGGTATACCGAACCTACAAACAATATTTTTCCAAGTGAAGCTCTCAACTTCCTTCTCTGTAATATGTGTGAGAGGTTCGGCTTCGGCCCATTTAGAGAAGTAGTCAATGGCTACCAAGAGATACTTCCTGTTTGGTGGGGCCTTCTGTAATGGACCCACGATGTCCATCCCCCACTGAGCAAAGGGCTAAGAACTTGGAATCGGGATGAGCTCGTGATGAGGCTGGTGTTGATATGGGGCAAACCTTTGGCATTTGTCGCATTTTTGGACATACTCTTTAGCCTGCTTTAGCATGTTTGGCCAGTAATAGCCCTGAGACAGAACTCGGTGAGCTGTAATTCTGCCTCCATTATGATTCCCACAAATTCCCTCGTGTATTTCAGCCAAGACATATTGTGATTCTTCTGGAGCTAAGCATTTTAACAGAGGTTGAGAATAAGACCTTCTGTAAAGCTTGTTATTCAGGATTAGGTACCGAGCTGCTCTGATTCGGATTCTCCTGGCTGTGTTTTTGTCTTTTGGGAGGAGCCCGGATTGTAGGTACTAGAGGATTGGGGTCATCCAGGTCTGGGGCTATTCAGCAATTTGAGCAATTTGGGCTTCCTCTATGCTAGATCCTGGCTGATAGGAGATTTTTATTGTGGAGTTCGCTTCAGATTTTAGGCGGGACGCCATGTTAGCCAAAGCATCTACTCTGTAGTTCTAGCTTCTTTCAATTTTTTGGATAGTGAATTTCTGGAAGGAATGCTTTTAGTGGTTAACCAGTTCGGAGTACCGAAGCATCCTATCATCTTTAATGGAGAACTCTCCCAGGACTTGGCTTACCACCAGTTGGGAGTCTGAGAAGACTTTTAGGTTCTGAACCTCGCATTCCAGGGCCAATTTGATGCCTAAGATTAGGGCTTCATATTCTGTTTCATTGTTGGAAGCTTTGAATCCCAAGCTGACTGTTTTTTCTGATGTGAGACCATTAGGGGACTGTAGTACCAGGCCTACTCCTGAGCCTTGATCGTTTGATGATCCATCGATGTAAAGCAGCCAGGTTCCTGAGGTTTCGTTGATTTGTGCCTTGTCTTGAAGTGCCGGGGTGAACTCGGCAACAAAATCAGCCAAGGCCTGCCCTTTGATGGAGTTCCGAGTTACATACACTATGTCGAACTCCCCTATCTCCACAGACCATTTCACTAATCTTCCCGATACCTCAGGTTTCCTCAATATTGACTTCAGAGGATAGGCAGTCGGGATTTCAATTGGATGGGCTTGGAAATAAGGTCGGAGCTTTCGAGCTGATATGACCAGGGCGAAGGCTAGCTTTTCTACTTCTGGATATCTCTTTTCTGTGTCAAGTAGTGCCCTACTGACGTAGAATATGGGCCTTTGTATCCCTCTGTCCTGTCTGACTAATGCAGAGCTGACCGCGTTTTCAGAGATCGCAAGGTACAAGAGTAGCTTTTCCCCTTGTACTGGCTTCGACAGGAGTTCTAGAGAGGCTAGATACTCTTTTAGCTCTCGAAAAGCTTTCTCACATTCTTCCGTCCACTATAAAGTTTTGTTGCCCTTTAGAGCTTTGAAGAAAGGTAGGCAACGATCAGTGGATTTGGAGATGAATCTGCTTAGTGCTGCAACTCTGCCATTCAGCGCTTGAATGTCTTTTCTGGTTTTTGGAGACTTTAACCCAACCAGAGCTTGGATTTGAGTGGGGTCTACTTCGATACCCCCCTAGGAGACAATGTACCCCAAGAATTTTCCCTTCGTCACCCCGAAGGTACATTTCGCAGGGTTGAGCTTCATCTTGTGCTGTCTTAGGATATCGAAGGTCTGGGCTAAGTGCTGGAGGTGACTACCTTTCTGTAGACTTTTGACTAGCATGTCGTCAATGCATACCTCTATGGTACTGCCGAGCAGTGGGCTAAACATCTTGTTCACCAACTGTTGGTAAGTGGCTCCAGCATTCTTCAGACCGAAGGGCATTACTCTATAGCAGTAGAGACCTCGTTCGGTTATGAAGGCTGTCTTCTCTTGGTCTGGAGGGTACATCTGAATTTGGTTGTATCCAGAGTAGGCATCCATGAAGCTCATGAGCTCATGTCCCGCAGTGGCGTCAACCAACTGATCTATCCTTGGCAGTGGAAAGCTGTCTTTGGGGCACGCCTTATTGAGGTCTGTATAATCAATGCAGACTTTCCACTTGCCATTTTTCTTCTTGACCAAGACGATGTTGGCTAGCTACTTGGGATAGAACACTTCTCGTATCATCCTGGCTTCTAGCAGCCTCTGGACTTCTTCATTTATAATCTGATGCCGTTCAGGAACAATCGGTCTTCTCTTTTGTCTAACTGGTGGGTGATCTAGATCTACCATCAGCTTGTGAGTTATAAAGTTGGGATCTATTCCCTCCATGTCTTTGGTCTCCCAAGCAAAGATAGAGAGGTTGTCTTTCAGAAACCTGACTATCTTCTCCTGCTCGGTGTGTGTTAGGTCTGGGCCGATGTATAAATAACGCCCCTCTGATTCTGAACTGACCAACACTTTGATGGGTTCGCCAATGGGTTTGGCTCGGCTGTCTCGTCCCCTTGGGCTTAGGGGCTCTTTAATGCTGGATGGGCAACCTTTCACCTCGGGAATGTGGGTGAGAACCGGATCTGCACAGTCCCGAGTGTACTGTAATTGCTATTTGGTGGCCTTCTTCTTGAGTGCAATAGCATAGCACTCCCGGGAGGTTGGCTGACACCCTTTGACAGAGTGAACGTTCTGGTTGTGGACATACTTCAGACACTGATGGAGGGTCGAGGTGACCGCCCTTATCTGGTGCAACCAAGGTCTCCCGATTATAGCATTGTAGGGAGATTTCATATTCAACACCATGTACTCCAAGATGGTGGTCTTCTGTCCTTCATCTTCTCCTACAGTAGTAGGAAGGTCGATTCTCCCCAATGGGGTGCTGAGATTGCCATCAAAAGCTGCCATCATGGCAGTAGTAGGCTTGATGTTGTCGTGGTCCATTCCCATCTGTTTGAATGGTTTATGGAACAGTATGTTGACGGAGCTGCCAGTATCGACCAAGACTCTCTTGATCTCGAAATTGGCGATTTTGATAGTGATGACGAGGGCATCGCTGTGAGGGCAGTGTACCCCCGCTAAGTCCTATTCGGTGAATTGGATCTCCGGTGCTGGCTTGAGCCTTTTTTCAACGTTAGAGATCTGCAATACGTTCGGGGTAGCCCTGGCCTCACGAGCGTATCTCTTTCTTGCCTTGTTGGACATTCCTGTAATAGGGGAGTCAGCATGGAGGACGTAGATGACATGGTTGTTCTGCCTCTGAGGCTCGTTTCGTCCTTCCCTCTGTTCTTGCCTCTGCTCCGGCCTCTGGTCTGGCCGTTGTTGAGGCTTGTCTTCTTGGGGGTTCTGCCTTCCGTCTTGCTTGACGAACTCTCGAAGACGCCACTTCTTTATAAGTTGTTCTATCTCATACCAGAGAGTCCTGCATGAGTTAGTCGTATGTCCATGATCTTTATGGAAATTACAATACTTACTTTGGTCCCGAAGACTGGGGTCTCCTTTGATTGGTTCCGGCCACCTCAGGTTTTCCCGATCTCGAATCTGCTGGAGTACCTGGTTCAGTGTAGTGTTCAAAGGAGTAAAGTTAGTGAACTCCCTTGGCCCGGAATTGTACACAGCTTTGGGTGCTGTTTTCTTTTTTGGGCTCCTGGCCCTCTTTTTGCTGGAGTCTCTTTTGTGGTCCTCCTTCTTGTGGTCCTCCCTCTTCGGATTATCCCTCTGGGTCTGATCTTTGCCTTTCTGGGACGTGCGGTTGGCTTCTTCCAAGTTGATAGACTTTCTGGCCCAATCCATTAGTGCCACCATGTCGGCTAGAGGGCTCTTTGTCAAGGAGTCTCTAAAGCCACCGTGGGCAAGTCCAGCAGTTAAGGCAGCTACAAGGAATTTTGGGCTGCAGTCAGTGATCTCCGTGAGTTCGGCATTGAAGCGCGCAATGTAGGCTTTGAGGGATTCCTTCTTAGTCTGCTTGACATTCAACAGGAATTCTGGTCCCCTTCTGAGCCTTCTGCTGGTCATAAACCTATCCAAGAACTGTCTACCGAGCTCATAGAAACTGGTAATTGAGTTCGGAGGGAGGTTGTGGAACTACTTTAGAGCAGTTCCCTTTAAGCTGGTGATGAAAGTTCGGCACATGAAAGCATCAGAGGCACCATGAAGGGCCATCGTATGCTGGTAGTGCGAGAGATGATCTCCTGGATCTCCAGACCCATCGTACAGGGTGAACTTGGGCACCACGAACTTTCTGGGCCTTTCTTCTGACATGATGGCGTGAATGAATGGGGTGGCCAGTCTTCCGAGCAGCCTGGCCAACTCGTCTTGCTCTGGAGGGTTCTGGGCACCTCTCAAAGCAATTGTTCGGTCCATAGACTCGGCGATTTCTTCTACCCTCCGTGGGTCTCTGAATCTGATATCTTGTGAACCTTGCCTGACAGCCTCGGCTTCAGGGTAGTCGGGTTGAGTACGTCATTCGGACGGAAGAGGGTTCCGAACCGGAGGGATCGGTGCTGCATGGGGATAAGGCTCCTGTGGTGCCGGATGTGCTCCCGAAGCCCTTGGAGTTGGGGCTCGAGTAGTGCTCCGGTAATTGACATCAGGGACGAAGGCTGACGTTCCCCAGCCTGGAGCTGCTGACGGCTGTGGATTTCTTCCAACGCGGGCAGCACCCTGGGGGTGCCTAGGCTGGTTATTTAGAGCCTGCTCGCGGGGCTCTTCATTCTCAATGTTAACAGGGGGTTGTGTTCCTGCAGCAATGTTGACCGGCGGGTTAGGAGGGTTCGTCCCTTGATTCTGTGTAAGCGTTGCCAATGTTCTAGTGATGGCAAGCAGTTGTTCCTGCACCAGTTCATTGTGTCGTTTGATCGATTCGATCTCTTGTCGCATGGGATCAACCGTTGGCCCCCTTGCTCGTGGAGCAGGCGACCGACGTTGAGAGTTTTGCAGATTCTGAGTATTCTGTCGCGGTCGGAGATTTGGTGCCATGGTTTTCCGGTGAAGGAAAAGATAAGTTTGTGAATAGAGCACTAAGAGATTAGTCGTTCCCACAGACGGCGCCAAACTGATGCTACACTTTTCGACTCGCAATAAGTGTGGGCTCCGTGACCTGTAGAACACTCAGAAAGATGATCAAAGGACCACTGGATTGGCTCCGGCGGTAGCCGCTCTGATGCTTAAGTAAGTAAACTGAATTGAAAGACTGTATTGAAAGCCAAAGAATGAGCATAAAAATAAAGCGTACCTTTAGGGTTTGATTTATAGGTCGTGGCCTTCCTAAGTTGATTAGGATTCGATGCCATGAATATAGGGATTTGACTATCGGAGATTGCAGTTACCTTGTGGAGCATTTGAGTCGTAGATGGAGATAATCATAGATAGTAGTTTCCTTGTTGTAGACTGTTTCTGTGTTGAAGACTGTTTCCTTATTCCTCGCTTGGTAGCTTGTTAAGGAAACCATAAGGTCGGAACCATATGAAATATTGAGTGAATATTGCCCAGAACATAAGGTCTGGAGGATATGTGCATGAGAATGCCTCGGAGGCTCTACCTGCACAGTATGACCGAGTTTATCGGCTCTGTATGATATATATATATATATATATATATGAGATTGCCCTGAAGGCTGTGGCTGCTCTGTATGATCGAGATTATCAGCTCTGTAAGCCACGTGTCTCAAGGTGATTGGTGTGTCTGTTTGTGGTATATCAGAAATATACAAATGTTAAGCCTAAATGTTTAAGCAAGTATCACAACTAATCATTAATTTAACTACATAAAAGAGATATATTCATGAAATGTAAAATACATTAAGTAATTAAGAAATATACAAATTAAATGTATTGAATGAATAAAATATTAAATAAAAGTATAGAATCCTCCACTAACACAACAGAAAGAGGAAAAAGAGTAGAAAATTGAGTTGCTGAGTCTTGAACCCAAGACCAAGCAATAAAGGTTCCAAAAAGGATAGCCACTAGGCTAACAACCCTTTTGTGCTATAATAGCCCCAAGAAAAGTATATAACACAAAAATGTTTAGGGAAATTCAAAAAAGAGGCAAGTGGCATCGCCCTATTGCACCTTCCTCTCAACCAATGGAAACACATGCAAATCCTTCATGATTTGTACGCAGGCCTTTAGTGTATAAGAGCGTATTCAGACTATTGCGTGAGGAACTTGTGTGTGTGTCAAACCAGACTTGATTTCGGCCAGAGAGAAGGAGAAGGAAGAAGAAGAAGAAGAAGGATGAGAAGGAAGAAAAGAAGGGAAGCTTTGCATGCAACCTTAAAACAAACCCTAAGAGCATTAGAAGGAGTTAGAATTGAAACAAGGAAAGGGAAACTTCACTGTTAGAGGTAAAAACACAAAAACCAAATCTTTTCTCTTTAAGAATTATATTATCCACATGTAGTTTAATGGAATTAGAATACATGCATGGCCTTTATTGATATTGTACGAGAGTTTGGGAGTGAAAATGAGGCTTGACAGGGCTTAAAACAGTGAGGATCACAAGAACTTGCCATTGACGACCTTCAAGAAACTGGGTCTGTGTTGACCAAAACCAAATAAGTGTTGATGCATTCGGACTTAAAAATAGAGTCTATGAGGGTCTCAAATCAACAAAGATTAGTCAAATGAGTGAAGGACGAGGGAAAAATTCATATTTGTAGGTTACAGGTTTCAAACCCTACCTCACCAACAGAGTCTTAAACTCGATTTTTAGAACGGAGCCAAACCACACTTGGTTTGGTGGAGAAATTAGCATGAACTGGGCGAGTTTTAGTTACAATTATCTATTTCAAACCGAGCTCTAGAGACCATTTTAGGCCATGAAATCAACGAAAAATGTAAGTTAGGGACTAAGAGATCGATTAGACTTGAAAATAGAGAAAATGGATGCTTGAAAACTCATGAAATAGAACCCCAAAATTTCTAAAAATTAGGGCTACAGTGATGTTTTAGTAGGGGAGATGATGAACAATACGGGCTAGGTCTTCAGATTCGGGTCAGGTCCTAACCATTTAAAATGGATCTCAATTAAAATAAAATGGTGCCATTCATTTTAAGTGACTGCTGACGTCACCGTGATGCGATGAACCGGTTTAACCGGTTGGGTTTCGACCAAATAAAGCTGGTCTACTTGGGTTCGGACAGAACTGGACGGTTCACTTAATAAGTTTTCAAAAATTCTGTTTTCACCCCCAAGAGTTTATGATAATTACGGTTTTACCCAAAAATTAATTTTTAAATTCTTTTTAAATCAAGCCAAAAATTAATTTTTAAATTCTTTTTAAATCAAGAAAATTATCAAAATGTCCTTAAGCCAAAAATTGGCCAAACGAAGGCAAATTAAAATGCACGAATACTCTAACCCATGGTTTTTGGACATTTCAGACTCAACAATAAAGACTGATTTATGAACGGACCCTAAAAAATACGAACGGACAAATAGAAAAATTCTAATTACGTCCTAAGTGATTAATTAAGCTAGCAATTGAACTCCGATGACTTTGAAAATACTTATATTGTTATTTTGGGACATTCCGGACCCAACGATGGAGTACATTTTGCCAAACGAAGTCCCAGAAATATAGACACGTGAAATGTAATAGTTACCAAAATGCCCTTAACGATCCAAAAGTCAGTTAAATGTCAGAGATAACATATTCTGACTTTCTCTAACAGTTTGGACTCAATGGTAGAGTCTATTTTAGCAAATTAAACACCAAAAAATACGACACGTAAAAGTATAAAATTACAAAAAATGACCCTAGGCTTAATATAAGCTATAGGTATGTAAATTAAGATCCAGAAAATCCTAAATTGATTATCTTCAACACTCTAGACCCAACAGTGACGTCCTTTTGAGGAAAATAAGATCCAGTAATAAACTAAAAAATGACCAATACGTCTTTAAGGATTAATAAGGCTACCAGAAGAGTGAAATTAGAAAATAAAGAGTTCTGAGTTAACGATTTATGTCACGACCCGTAATCCACCCTCTATGGATTAGCGGACCGCGACCATCCGACCAGGCCCTTTCGCCGAACTGGACCTACTCATCCTGTTACATTACTCTTAGTGCACTAACATGTAACATAGTGGAAGACAATACAATAAAAAGTCTGCTAATATAAAAGTAGGGTCTGTAAAATTTCTAAGCATCACCTCATCCCCAGGACGTGAATACATGGGAGTGCTACAAGACTATACTACTATTACCTTTATGTTTCAAAATGTCCAACCTCTAGTCAGAGTCTCCTGCTATCTGTCCTCTATATCTGTCCCTGAAAAAAATATAAAAATAGGAGTGAGCTACACAAGCTCGGTAAGTAAGTCCCCTACTTTGCATGTACAAGATCCGAAAGGAAACTGAATAACAAGGATATAATAGCCAGTCACTTTCATAGCATATCTCATCAGTGAATATCCAAGGATCAGAAATGATAACAATACTCATAACTCATTAATGAATCTCAAATGATCAAGAATAGTAACAACAAACAACAACTATAACTCATCAAAGTATATCCACCGATCAGGAATACCAATGATCAGGAAAAATATCAATCAGAGCTCGTTAATGAATCTCAAACAATCATAGAGCGTACTCAATGAACGCTGAGTAACTAGCTGATCATTCATGCAAGAATATGATCAGACAATGAATCTCAATAAAAAGATAGTGAGGTCAATTCTGATGGATGCTACTACTACCCCTCTCTCGGGAAAAATCTGTAAACTCTTTCCCCTCTCTCGGGGCCTACCCCTCTCTCGGGGCAAATCTGTAAACTGCTACCCCTTGCTCGGGGCTCATCTGTATACTGCTACCCCTCTCTCGGGGCCTACCCCTCTCTCAGGGCTAATCTATGCATCCAGATGGAGTTGTGACTGAGTACAAATCTCGTGCTAAGAAAATATCAAGATCAGGCTACTCCACGGAGAAGAATGTAGAGTATAACTGATTCGAGGCAAGAACAACAACAACTGGCCTCTCTCGGCCCTACGTACAACACATTTACAAAATCTCATGATCGGATATAACAACATCAAATGATATTAAAATCAAGAGCAAGATACATCATCATGGCTAAGCTGTTCTACTGAGAAGCAATATCACATAGTAGAATCACAAAGAATCTGATATACAATAAGAGTGCAAATGCGTATAGAAAGAAACTGCGACATGGCTAGGAATGTACTACATGCAGAGGTCGAGTATTACTTCATTTTTCTGTCCCAAATAAATCAAACTATTCTCTTTTTCCTTCTGACGCTCCTATCATTCAAAAAATATACTCAGTTTATAGCCATAATTGATCTGTGCTACGTATTCTATCTAGCTATCATGGCTTTAAGTATTTTATTTACTAATTTAGACCTCTTCATTGTGTCCGGAACGTCGGATGAAATTATTTTAGGCTTTTACGAATTTTAAACTAGACTCTTGGATTGAAAATAGCAAAATAATCATTTTATACTTTTCATGTCTTCTATTCCGGGGACCTATTTTCATAATTTTGACCTTACCATTAGATTTGGAAGGCCCGAGATAATAAAAATTGACTATTCGTTTGCCTCGTTTGGAGTCCGTTTGACTTGTTTTAGAACTTGTGATATTTTCGTAATTTCTTTTAAAATAATATTCCCTTAATTTACTGTGTATAATTTTCCATAACTTCTGGGGTCAAGATATAAATTCCCTAAGTCTCGGTCTGAACCAGTGGGTTCACAGTCAGGAACCCTAGACCGGTCCCAACTACCACTGAACCAACTGGTTCAGTCTGTCCTAAAGAACTAGAACCCAATAGTCTAGGCACTAACCTATCCATGGTTTGGATAATCCCAAACTCAATTTTGAATTTCTTATTTCAGCATCCAAACAACCTGAATTGGTTTACAAAATTTATACCCATGAAGCCTAAACGACGTAGTGTCTCTACCCAATGGTCATTCGGTCGGGTCCCAACTTAACCTAAACCAAACCCAGTTCAAATGGCCCAACAGCCCCACGCTATTCCGGTCGTCTTCTCCGGCCAACTCGCAGGCGCCAGTCGCCAAAAAAACATGGCAGCCCCCTTTTCACTGATTTTTGATGCCTGTTTTTCCAATTTTACGCCAAATTAAATCTAAATTCCTAACAAATCTTTTTAAACATATTTTAAACCTAAATAATCCATGTTTTCCAACACCTACTAAATTTTTTCGGCCAACTAGTTTTCTTCAATTTTATGTGTTTTTCTTTCATATTTTTGAGCTCTTAACATGTACTATTTCATTTCTTAATTCTTCTACACTTATTTAACAAAAAATCACACATTAAATCACAACATTCCAAAATTTTTCCATCAACCTGTAACTCTAAATTTCTACCTCATTTCTACGTGATTTCTTTTTATTCTTTTTGAATTTAAAAGCTTAACACATGCTTATCACAACCCTCCTATTGCATGTCATGAATATGCTTATTTAACAACTGAAAATTAATCATTAACTTACCATGTTTTCTGGGTTTTCTTCCTCCTGTTTCTACTCCACCGCAGCTTCTCTCCTTCTCTCTTTCTTTTTATCAGTTTTACACTTCAGTTTTTCTCTCTCACACTTCCTTTCTCTTGTTCTGATGTTTAATTTAATTTAAGTTTTATATATATATATATATTAGTTTACATATGGAAGACACCACACACGCACACACGGCTGCATGCAGCCCACACATTCTCTCTCCTAACTTCTCAACCCTTCTAAGGTCTTCTAAGACCTTCTCAACTCTTCTCCTGCTTCTTTTCTTTTAGTTTCCATTTTATTTATATATTATTACTTATATATATATATATCACATACAATCATGGTTATTCCTATTTATGTGTATCTAATTGTATATTTAAATACACACATAGATATATATATATATATATGTATATACACACACTCACGTGTATTGTATATCACATGGGTTATTCAAAATATACATTCATTTGTCATAATTTGGCTTATAGTTTGGGTTGTCCCATCATGACCCGGTCCAGCCCAGATTGGTACCATGTATTGCGGGTCGGGGTATTACAATTTAATTATTCAACACTTTGAGCAAGTATGTAATAAAAACTTGAATTGTGTTATAAGGACCTTCGACTAAAGGAAGGATTTTGGGCATAAGATTTTTGGACTTCAGGTGAGTATTTCATGTCATGTTTAAGGTGGATTTTATTATAGATATAAATATTAAATTCTTTTATGACTTTGATAATAGATGTTTTTCACTTGATATTTTTTTGAATGACTTATCAATATACTGTCTTTTCTTTATGACTTTTGATAATAGATACATTGTACCCAATTTATGTTTGAATGATTCATCGATATATATATATATATATATATATATTGTCTTCCTTCTAATTTAAGAAAATGTTTCATGTTGATACTTAAAACACTATATGGCTTCTTACTCATATTTGAATTGTTTTGACTAAATACTAGATATAAAACTCTTATTTGGATAACTGAACTTGTGATTGATGATTATTGATTTTGGATATGATTTTGATGTTTTGAATGGACCAATCTTCTATGTATTGGTCATTATCGAATAAATTGTGACTTCATCGAACCCTAACCACAGGGTATATTGGTGGCGAGCCGCATAGAACAAGCGTTATCGAACTAGTTTCATTGAATAATAATCTCAATCAGCAAGTGATAAGAATGGAAAAATGTCATATTTTCTCTCTTAATGTTTAGTCTTTTACAGTTATTTGGTGCCTAAATGTACTCATTATTCTTATATTTTGATTTAGGATGCAAATGGAGGTGCTAAGTGTAAAACGAAGCTAATTGGGTGATTCTGGATAGTTTCAACATCGCTTTAGAATTTGGGCATAACTCTCTCATCCAAGCTCCGATTGAAATGATTAAAGATGCTATGGAACACCAAGAAAAATTTCTACAACTTTTATGTTTTGAGTTTTAAGCGATTTGGGCTGCATAAAGTTCGAAATTGGGCTTGAAGTTTCTGCACCTATACTACCGACATTCTGGAGTGTTTTTTTTAGCCCAAAATTCTAATACGTGGGTCCAGGCGATTTATTTTCGGAAGTTTCCAAATCTGGTGCGCGAGAATTCCAGCTGAAAGCACCATTATCCTAGTTATATTAGGACTTTATTTTATTTTTAATATTTCCCTTAATTAGTTAGATTTGGGTATTTTTATTTTAGGATAATATTTATAATATATTTAGGAGTTTGATTAGGCTTCAAAGACTAATTTTAAAGTGTAAAAAGGGGGGGGGGAAGATCAGACACACGCACTCCTCTCTCTCCCCTCTTCTCTAACTTCTCCTTCAAGTTTTCATCATAGCCCTGCGTGGCTAAACTTTTATATTTAGTCGAAGGAAACGGAAGCCTCAAAATCAATAAAACTGTGAGATCTAATTTGGTTTTATTGTTCAATTTATGCTTTGAGTATCGGATGTTCTTCTATGCTTATTTTTATGATTGTCTCTTTTAATTACTAGGAAGCCTACTAGTTATTTACTGCTAAGTTAGATATTAAATCCGTAATTGTTTGATCCCTCTAATTTGTGAAGCAACTAAGATTTAATGATTTGCTGCGTAAAAAATTACTAGATCTTAGAGTGAACGCTCAACTAAATTAAATATAACCGTTTGTGCTTGTGTTGTTTAGCTTCATCGATCTCTCTAATTCTTAAGGCTGCTACTAGATTAAACCTTTAGCGTTTGTCTTGGGTTGTTTAGTAGTTAGGGTTAATTAGATTGCTTGTTTTCTAATTAACTGTGAGTAAGGAGAGATAGGAAAATTTTTCCAATGGCAAATATTCAAAGTGTGAATTGATATATACTTACATCGATGATTAGTTGTACAATTCCGATAGTGGATGTTGACTTAGATCAAGGTTTGTTCTTTTGATTGATTTTGATACTTTAATTTGAATTGTTCCTTAGTTGTTTTTCTTAAAATTATTTTCGTTATACTCAAACCCCCCCATCCTTGTTCACGTAGTATAAAACTAGGCTAGATACTTTCTGTGAGAATGATCCTTACTCCACTACTACATATATTTTTAGGAGTTTAGGTTTTATTTTTTGGTTGCCTGTGACAGTAAACCAAATTTTGGCTCCGTTGCCAGGGAGTGATTCTAGTTGATTTTTGTGCTTCTTGTGATCCTTATTTCGTTTTTGAAATTGTTTTTACAAAAAAAGAAAGAAAAGAGTTTTAGTGTAGAATTTTTATTTTATTTTATTTATTTATTTTCATTATTCTAGATTTTTTCTGATTTGTTTTTCATGGTTTATTAGAGTTTCCTTGATTGTTTGTGACTGTAAATCGATCTTCTAATCAAAGTGATTTGCAGTGTGATCCAAAAATAGAGAGAACTTTGCGCAGGTTAAGGAGGGGAGCCTGGAGAAATTTTGAAAATAATGACCTAACTCTTGATTCCCTATTTGCAAGTTATTCTGATTTAGAAAAGGAGGAAGTCATGGCTGAAAATCAAACTTTGAAAGAGCTTGCCGCCCCTGATTTGAATCAACAACCCTTATGCATAACGTTCCTTACTTTAGATGCTACTACTACTTTTGAATTAAAATCTGGACTAATACATCGCTTGCCCACTTCTCATGGCCTTGCAGGTGAAGATCCTCACAATCATCTAAAAGAGTTTCATGTAGTATGCACGAGTATGAGATCCATGGGGGTGACTGAAGAGCAAATTAAATTAAGAGCCTTTCCATTTTCTTTGAAAGATTTGGCTAAGGATTGGCTCTATTATCTACCCTCCGGGAGTATTACCATATGGAACGAGATGAAGAGGTTATTTTTGGAGAAATATTTTCCAGCTTCAAGGGCGGCCAACATTCGAAAAGAAATTTGTGGTGTAAGGCAGCACAACGGAGAGTCCCTACACGAATACTATGAACATTTCAAGAAATTATGTGCAAACTGCCCCCATCATCAAATTAGTGAGCAGCTACTTATCTAGTATTTCTATGAGGGCCTTCTACCCACTGATAAGAGCATGATTGATGTTGCTAGTGGAGGAGCTTTGGTGGATAAAACTCCCGAGGCTGCTAGAAACTTTATTGCAAATATGGCGGCCAACTCTTAACAATTTGGCACTAGGCTTGACCCTCCATCTAAGCATGTTAATAAGGTAAATATTTCCTCCCTTGAACAACAAATTTCGAGTCTAACTTCTCTTGTTCGTCAAATGGCTGTAGGTAATATGCAAACGACGAAGGCTTGTGGGATTTGTTAGGTAGTAGGGCATCCAACCGATATGTGCCCAACTCTTCAAGAGGAGCCCATTGAGCAAGTGAATGCGGCGGGTGGTTTTCCTAGACAACCGCAAAGGAAGTATGATCACTTTCGAGCACGTATAACCCGGGATGGAGGGATCACCCCAATCTAAGTTATGGGAATCTATAAGTAAATTAGCCCGCGACCTAAAATCCCCCAAATTGCCAGCAATATAAGCAGCCATACCCCACTAAACAACAACCAGGCCTAAACTTCTAATTCTGGTTTGTCTTTAGAAGATATTGTTAAGTCTCTTGCCACTAAT